>VXAV01012112.1:59671-69879 GCA_013399715.1 Alectura lathami
CAGGCGGGGGTGGCAGCGTGAGGGGGGGTGACACGAGGTGGGGGGTGTCGGATCCTGCTGCAGTGGCAGGGGATGGCGCAGAGAGGGGCACGGAGGGCCCAGGGCGTAGTGCCGGCAGAGGGGACACACGAGCATCCTGAGATTTTTATTATTATTATTAATTTTTTTTTTTTTTTTTTGGTGCAGTAAAAAATGTGATTTTATCCTCATCCACCCTCCAGGCCCGTGGAGGGAGGGAGGAGGTTCTATCCAGTGTGTGTGATTGCACGTGTGTGTGCTGCCAGCCCAGCACCGGTGCCATCCGCGTGTCTGCTGCATTACAGGCGCTGAAGCTGAGAGCAGGTGACAAGCACGGTCTCATTGCCCGCTCCAAGTGTCACCTGAGACTCGGAGACACAGAAAACTCCCTGAAAGATGCTGAAGCTTCTCTCCAAAATGACAAAATGTTCCCCAAGGTAAACAGCGTGAAGCTGTGAGAGGCCGGGGTGGCCCAGGGCAGGTCTGTTACCTGCGTGAAGCTCTGGAGGGTCCGGGAGGCAGTGGTGTGTAAGGACAGATAACTCCAAAAGCAAAACCAGCCTCGCTCTGCACTCTTGCTTGGTGCTTCCAGAGAAGTGGAGGTGCTAAGTCATACGAGGAAGAGTTCTAGGATTGGACTTTAGTGTATGCAAACTATTGTATGTGTAGCGCTTTCCCTTCCGCCTAATGGGGAATTAGCTGAAGTCTCTGAAGCATGGTTTCATTGTTTTCCCTCAAATGTCATTTCAGGGCCTTTACCAAAAGGCTGAGACATTATATACCATGGGTGACTTTGAATTTGCACTTGTGTTTTATCATCGAGGCTACAAACAACATCCAGAGCTCCTGAAGTTCAAGCTGGGGATCCAGAAATGCCAGGAGGCGATCATCAACTGCGTTGGAAGTAAGAGGTTGCATTCCATGGTGCCTCCAAGCACAGCTGGAAGCTGCTCATTGGACAGCTGGTGGCATGTTAGCTCTGCATGTGACCTAAGGACCCTGTAGCAGTTGCTTCTGGATTCATGTGCTCAGTGGCCATTCTCATTTGAAACCAGGAGGCACCAAAAAAAAAGCACAGCCCTGTTCTTTCATTTTTATATCTATTTGGCCGAATGCCTGTCCACCCACAGGGTCTAGTAACTTCAGTTATGGAAGTGAATTATGACCCCAGCACTTACATTTCCAAAGTTACCATGAAAATGTTGTAAATAATGCAGAACAAAGCAGCACACCTGCTTGTGGCCCCACTGATTACAGAATCCATTCTGAGATCTTTATCTTGATATTAAAAGTTTATAGTGAAATTTGCTTAGCTGCCTGAGACTGGCCTGAGATCCTGATTTTCCTCCAGTTTACATTGCATAAGACCAGTGAAATGTTGACTGTTGCAATGGAGCCTTGCTTTCATAATTTCTGGCGTAGATCATAGAACTGAGTCCTGCAGGAGACAGGAGAGGCCAAGGACCTAGTGATGTTCCAAGCAAACGGCAAACCTTTCCCTCAGCTCCTCTCCTAGCGATGCTCTCGTATGCAGGCCAGCACGGACAACACGTGCACCCACTCTCAGGCACACACACACACACAGCTCAGCTGGGGCTGGCACCTTGGGCGAGCGGCTTGTCACGTGCAAAGAGCAACCCGCACACAGCTTGCCATGCTGCTGTAAAACCTGCCGGGCTGGTTGGGAGCTGCTCAGGTGGATCCTCCAGCAGCCTGCCCCTTCCCACAGCTGGGACACTCCCTGCCTGCACACCCATGTGCATGGCCTGATCCTCCTGATAACCTAGGCACCTTGAAATCTCCTTGAAATCGGTTTCAAACCTTCAGTCCACCTCCAGTGCTGCAGGTTAGCTTCCTGCCCCAGCTGCATTAAAGCCTGAAGCTCTTCCATTGGTAGCATTCATTTAAAAAAGCAGGGCAAATTTCCACATCGGGCTCGCTTTCCTCTGTTACCGCAGCTTTCTTAGCTTAATGCAGACACCTAGACAGCTTCACAGCTCTCAGGGGAAACGCTTGTGGTGCTGGATATACTGAGCTGAATGCTTTAAATGCCTTCAAGCATCTGGGCCGTATGCAAGCAAACAGAACAAAACCCAAGAGGTGTTGTGATCAGTCGGTAGCTCACAGATGCAGGGGAAAAAAAGCAGGGAGACACATTGCATTTGATGCAGATGTTTGGGAAATGCGTATACATTAACAGGGCACACCCCCAAAACTGCCCTACTGAACCCGCGCTGCCTGGCGGAGCCAGGAGCACCTGCCTTCCGTGCTGTGCTCGTACTCGCATTGCGGATCTCGGCCCCGTTGCCTTGCTGGAGGAAATCCTTCTACAACAGCAGCTGAAGCTGCTTCCTTCCTTCTGACCAGCCCAAAACAAAGAGCTGTTTTCCACCCTTCCCTCCATGGCCAGAGTGCAATCTGGATAGCAGAAGTGAAAATAAAATGGGAGTTTTGCCCTAGTGTCAGGGCATGGAAACTCTCAAGCAGTTCCCTGGATTGCTGGAGGTGCCCGTGCTCAGGAGCTTCCCTTCCACTTTAACCTTCCCCTCTATTTCCTGCCTCTGCATGTAGGATGCAGCACGCCTCTGCAGGAAACCTGCGCTGTGATAGCAGCCCCCTGGTGCCATGTGGTAACAAAATGTGGTAATAAAATTCAGAGAAGAGCCACGTCTGTGAGCTGTAATCCTGCACAAAGAACATGCCAACATCCACATTGGCATGATTTCACATGAGAGAGCTGGCAGAGAGCTTTATTTGTAACAGGGCATTACAGGCTCGGCACATTTATGGTCATTTTAATTTCTGAAGCTTCTATGTGGCTGTTCTTCAGCACTAACAAATGTTTTCTCTGCATTTCCAGGTCCATCCTCAGTTAAACTGGAGTATAAAGAGGATCTCTGCTTTATAAGCAGGCAGGCAGAGGTACAGTGTGAAGAGCTCTTGCTTTAGAAGCTAACTGGAGTCATTACAATGGTGACGTGTTCCAAAATAGGCACTGGGGGGATCAGAAGTTTCTGCAGTGACGTGGGTGGTGGCATGGCTGGTCCAGTGGAGCGCATCTGAAGCAAACCAACCCCTTATGAGGACTTTATGTACCTGCCCTTAATGTAGTTGGGGCTCAAGCTGCCCAAAATAGAAGAGAAGGCAGAAGGGCAGGGAGCAGCCAACAAGAAACAAAGCCCAGTGTGAAAATTCTCCACCAGCCTGACTGGTGTTTCTGCTGGGAGTTGCTGCCCACCCATCAAGGGCTAATGAGTAACAGCACTGAGGTCAGAGCCAGGGTACATTTACCTACGCTATTTACTTTGGTCTCGCCTGGCGTTTTTTAAGGTTCACGTGTTTGATAATGGACACTTTCGCGGTTGCTTCATTTCGGGGTGGCCTGTTGAAGCCCTCGTTCCTCTGGGACGCCGTGCCACGTTCCCCTCTGCCGGCAGTGCTCTGAATGCTCACTGCTTCCTTTCGGCAGGAGCCAGGGGTACCCTGTGGTAAAAACAATTTGTATAAAGGGGCCTAGAGATTGGTGCTACAGTTGTGGGGATTTTGAATGTGAAACTTCCCTGATGCTTCAGGAGCCCTGGCTGTCACAGCCACAGTGCCTTTGACTCTGGAGAACTGGATCCACAGCCTTACTGTCCTCCCACAGCTCTGAGCTGGGCTGGAATTGGAATTCCTGTTCTTGGAATTGAGGGAGCACACTTGGGTACAAAATTTTAGTTGCTGCTGACCCAAGCTCTTTGCGAGACACCGACTTCTTGCTTTTACTTAAAAAGTAACTTGACCTATATGGAGGGTAAACAGAATTCTGAGAGCCAGGCCTTCCTGATAATTCCAGTGTTCCCAGCAATCTTTCCCAAGTTATTTTATTTTATTTTTTCTTACTGTAGAGCAAAAAAGCAGATCAAAAACCCCAAATCAAACTGACCAAGAACCAAAAGAGCACGAGGAAACAGGGGCCTACAAAGAATCCAAGAACAGAGCGACTGCTGCTTGGAGAGCTCTACGCTGACAAGGCCTACCTGGAGAAGCTGCTCAAGGATGAAGGTCTTTCTCCATTGTATCCAACTAAAAGTTTCTCTTAAGCAGGACCTTCCTTCCTTCTTTGATATCCCTGTCACAGCTCTTCCTTATTCGTATCAGAGCTCACACAGCAGGGAGCGTTTGCAGTAGTTTTGGCAGAGGTGGGTGTCTGGGGAGCTCAGGTGTTTCTGGAGCCAGACCCACTGTTTGTAGCTGTGACTGAACACGTTTCCTTCTGTACTGAATGGCAAGCTTTAAAAACAACCAAACCAGTACATCAGCTCCAAGCAATCTGTGCTGATGAAATCAAAAGCAGAATCAGCTTCGTTACAAACTACTTTATTTCTGGCTTGATGTTAAATCCCACCAACACCTGCACTAAGTGCAAAGCACTGCTAATGAGTCTGTGCCTCATGCATGGCTTCGTTATCAGGGATGTTAGGAACCAGATACAGGATTCAGAGAAGTATCTTATTTGGGAACTAGGCAGAAAGGTGATTCCCATTTAGGCAGTTAGTCTTTTTTTTTTTTTTTTTCCCCCCTAGGAAACTGTTTAATAGAGGAGTAATGGAGAATTTAGTCTGCTCAGAGGTTTTATGGTATCGCTACCATTAATAACACAGAAGGGCCATCTGGTTCCCAGGCAGGTAACAGCCCTCTCAGTTTCCATCCTGCAACCTAACCCACAACACCTGAAGTGCCAGTTAGGTACAGGGTCCCATACAGATGCTCTGCCCAGGAGAACAGGTGCTCGTGCACCACAGCCAGCTCCTTTTGGCTGGTTTCATCAGAAAATGCAGCAACACCTTTCGCTCACTAGGAGAATTTTTTGGCCACTCCTCTCCTAATCACATGCGTTCTGGGGAGCATTAAATAACTTTTAGGACAAGCTGTCGCCTGGTGAACTGAAGCTTTGCCCACCACATCCACGAATGCTTTCCTGGGCTCTACCATTCTCTTTTCAGATTTGATGAAGAGCAGCACCAAGCAGGGGATCAAAGTAGCGGACATGGTTCTGAGTGGCCTTGCCTACCTGGAGGCGCGCTCGGAGTTCTGGCAGCAGCAGAAGCCCATTTACGCCTGCGTGAGGGAGCGCAAGCTCAGGCAGCAGAAGTGGATCCGAGACAAGAAGCAAAAACCAGCTGCGGTTGCCAGCTACATTGTGAAGAGCATGGAGGACATTGATATGTGTACGTGTCCTGGCTGGAAACAGGGAAAAAATGACGGCTGGCGCTTGTCACTGTCTGCTGTAGCAAACAGAGAGCAGAACAGAAACAGTACAAGTACTGAGCAAGGGTAGCTGGCAGTTCTGGGAAGCAGACTGGAGACTGCATGGAGGACTGTAGGATGTGCAGGAGGAGTTGCTAGCTCTAACCCTTCCCAAGCTCCCTCTGAGGCTTACACAGCTGCACTCAGTCTTACTTCCCCAGCTGTGCTGTGCCTGCACACTAGTACTAAACTTTCCCCTTTGTCTCCAGTGCTGACTGGCGGCTCCCCTGAAGAAAGCTGCAGGAAAGCAGAATGTGTGCTAAAAACAATCCAAGGAAGGCCGGATGATGAAGTGCCCAACAAGAACGAACTGATTGCCAACCTCCACAGCTGCATCGGGAGCGCTCGGTTCGAGATGGGGAAGATGGAGGCAGCCCTGCGGAGCCATAAAATGGACCTGGAAGTTGCCAGGCAGAAGTAAGTGCTGAGAAGTTCAGGTGGGTGAGGAAAAGACCCCAGGTGCAGAGGAAAGTACCCCCGTTAAGATGTCTTAGCATCTGGTAAGGTCGTAATTCTCACCTGGAGGTTTAACCATGCCATGCTCCCCAGTGACTTACCTTCACTATTTCAAAAATAAGGTGACTTCAGCAGATTTTTAAAGAATCTAGCACACGTGGCACAACGAAATCTGTGCTGAAGCAAAGCAAAAGAGAACACAAATCCCAGAGTCAGCACTGCAGCCTCCGTGTGCACTTCCTTTGCAGGAAGGTCAGACTCATCGTCACACAAATTTTCTGCTACATTTTCCCTTAAAACTGTTAGCGTCCAAACCAGGATGATAGGCTTGAAATATTTCTGAGGTACAGCTCACATAGGACACACGCTGCAGCAGCTCTGCCAGCTCAAACCAAACAGAGCAAATGTGGTCTTAGGGATTAGTAACAGAGTTTTGCAAAGCATGCGGGACAACACAAAATAGTTACTTGAATCGAGGTTATTTTGGTTTTATGTCAGCCAATATTGTGTAGGACCGTTAAAATGAAACTGATTTACTGCTTATACTCTTCAAAGATCACTTTATATATAGAGAGATATATTATTTTATCTTAGGTTTTACAAATTTCTGCCTCTCTCCTGGTAATCTCGGCACAGAGTTCAGAGTTAGCAGTAGCGAGGCAGGAGTGGGACACATTATTTCGCTGTTTTCACATTATTTCGCTGTTTTCACACTATTGCACGGTTTTCACGTGGGTTGAGGGGCAGAAGCGCAGCCGCTACCGAGGGGCCTCGCCCCCTGGTGGCTGGAGTTCGGCAGGGGCCGAGGGAGCTGCCCTTAACGACCCGCGTAGCGAACCGCGAGAGGTTTCTTCTCTCGTTCCATCAGCTTTTTCGTTTGTAAGACACGGGCAGCCCAGGCAGGTCACTTCCAAAGCTGGGAGTGAGGACTAATTAAGGGAAAAAAAAATAATAAACTCCACAGGCTGCATTATTATAGCATGGGGCAAAAGTTCAATCAGAGCACTGGGAAAAGGGCGCACACGCTGCAGACGTGCTCTTGTGCCTTCCCTTCCCCCTTGGGCAGCAATCCCCTGTCAGGGACCTCAGAGCTGCGAGGGGCCTTCCACGGGATCCACAAGGCAACAAAGGGAAACTGAGGCAAAGAAATGACTTTCACAGGAGCTGCCATGTTTGCACGCACACACAAAATCAAAGACAAAATGAAGCTGTTTTTTTTTTTTTTTTTTTTCCCCATCTTATGGAGTGTTAGTTGCAAGGGCTGTAGATAAAAACAAAAATTTACCTTGGTTTTATGACTTCAGTGTGACACTGGTCCTCTGTTTCTCAACACTTACCGCGTTCTGCTGAGCACCAAAGGAGATACGTAGGGTTGAAGAGGGCACAGACTGTACCAGGAACACGGCCATTTCAACCACTACAACCTTTTCTTTCCAACACAGCAATCTACCAGACGCCGTATCCAGAGCCCTTGATAACATTGGCAGAGTTTATGCCAGAACTGGCAAATTCCAGCAAGCTATCGACAGGTATGTAAGACCAGCACCAGAAAAGGCATAAGGCTGCTTTTTGAATGAAATAGATACTGTCTGTTCAGTCGAATCGTACTGCCAGCAAGAGGGCCGTGAAAGTTTTCATAACAACAGTACCCAGAACTCTTTATTTATAGTTCCAGTGACTGAAATTTATACCTGCACCTCGGTGAGGTTTGGTAAAAGTCTTTCCTTCTTACTCTTTGCTCGAAGTTGGGAGGAGAAAATTCCTATGGCAAAATCCAGCCTGGAGAAGACCTGGCTGTTCCATGAAATCGGGCGATGTTACCTTGAGCTTGGTAAAGCTGAAGAAGCTCTGAGCTACGGAGAGAAGTCCCTGCAGTCAGCGGATGAAGAGGGAGACGCTGAGTGGCAAATGCATGCAAGTGTGCTGGTGGCACAAGCACAAGGTAAAGCTGTCACTAGGAATTTTGCTTTAAGGATGGAAGCAGCCTGTCTCTTTAGCACCTTAAGGAAAGCATCTCTGCGACTTAACAACCAAAGTAGCTGTTCAGATTAAGATCTCTCAGGCGAGATTTGCTTGAGCACGAGTTGTTCTTTCAAACTTGGGTTAAAACAGATGTTTTTGTTTGTCTGTTACAGAAAAATTACAGGATTACCAATCTGCAATCTTGAGCTTTGAAAAAGCACTTGAGAAGGCGAAGCTCGTTCACAACGATGCAGTTCAAAAGGCCATCATTACTGTAAGTGGCTTGTTGCACGTGGAGGGAGGCTTGGGGCAGCATCAACCAGTTAGCCTAACTTCTGTGAACGGAGAAAATGTCACTGGTGCGTTAAGAGGGGGAAAATGCAGCTCCTGAAGCAGTTCACATGTTAAAAGTTCTGAAGCCTCCTGGCTCAGGAAACTTAATCCCAGTCTGTGAACCAGTGCAGTATCTAGAAGGGCAAAGCCCTGTTCAGGTCAAGGTGGAATTTTTCTTTCGGCCTCCCTGGGGCAAGGGTTCCCAGGCAGAACACAGCAGCGCATTCTCTACCTGCAGCTGGGACCAGCAGCACAGCATAAACTCATAGCTGTGTGGTGATCCCTCACGGGTGCTCGAAGCTGAAGCGGGGCCTGTTCTGCTGCTAGAAGGAAAGAATTGTGTGTGAGAGATGAAACCTTCAGGGGAGGAGGTGTTTGATAGGGGATGCCAACAGCTGTAATCACTGCGGGGAGAAATGAAGCCTTGTTGCAGAGAGTTTGAAGGTAGGAAAGGAGCGAGCAATGATAGCGGAGGCCAAAGGAAAATGGGAACAATGCAGCTGTGTTTGAAGTGCCTTTCCTGGTAAGCCATATCGCTTTCAGGCCCTAGATGGTGTGAGCAGAAGCTTCATCGAAGATGTGAAAGGAAGAGAAAGTGAAATGCCAGTTCACTCCCTCAAAGGTAATTGTCACCTAGCCTTCTGCACCACATACACATAGAAATTCCCCACCCTCCTTTTCTGGCATGGGAACAAAGCACTCCGTTTCCAGGCAGCACGCAGCCAACGTTTCTGGACCACATGCATCCTCTGCGCTAGCATGCTGTAGCAGGGATTCATTTACATGTGATGCCATAGCACGGTTAAAATTTGTAGCTCCAGTCTTTTGACAGTGAGGCTTTAATCTTGAGGATAAAAGTTAAGGGGCCTGGTTTCACTTTTCAGTGCTATCCATATAAAATCTGCTTTTGATAACACTGAAAGCAGCTCCAGTGCCAAGAACGCAAAGTGGTGGGCATAGCCAGGAGGAAAAGTGTCAAAACGTGGCCATAAAAATGGCTGTGAATGAAGTGCTGAGCCCTTCAGAAACACCAGCAGCATTCTAGAATCCACCTCACATAAAAGCATTGATTTTCTGCCACCACCTGAACGACACTGCCTGCCACCGAGCACCTGCAGCATGAAGCATGGCAACAAATCACCTCCAGACCCATGGCAAGGAGCTACTGTTCCTCATCCAGACGCACCCGCGTGTCCTTCCCGGAGCTAACACTGACAGCGTCCCCTGCTCAGCCCCAGCCGGGAGGGCTGCAGAAAGGGGGGAGCAGAGTGCCACCCTCGGAGGCGCAGCGTCCTCGGGGTCACCTGCAGCCCCCGACCCAGAACCCAACCCCAGTTCCTGCAGCTCCGCTCCCAGGTCGGGCCGTGGCCGTCCGGGAGCTGTACCGAGCCTGAGCGGGAGATGGCAGCACTGCCCAGGCTCTGCGCCCCGTGCCAGCACCACGCGTGGGCTTCACCTCCCGCATTCTGCCGGCTGGCGAGCGCAGGCAGCAGGACGGCCCTGCCAGCACCCGGCTTCTGCCCACCTTAGCTCATGCAGCCCAGCACCTCGCGTGGTCAGCAAATTTCGCCTTGTGAGATGGAAAATACAGGAGAGCTTTCTAGTCGTGGTGATGGAGGGACGAGATTTCTTTTCTTGTGCCCTACTGATTGGTCAGCGCTGGAACTTGGTTTAACATTGCTTTCCTCCCTCCCAGATTATGATTTCGGCAGTGAAAACACAGAAGACGACAACTTTGGCAGAAAAGTGAGCAGGGAACAGAGATGAAAAATGTGTCAGAAGCAAAAACGGGACGAGGAAAAAAATAAAAGAGGGGTAAAGGAACAGGGCAAAAAAAAAGCATGAGAGTAAAGGAGGAAAGTGAACGAGATGAAAAGGTGAGGAAACTATGAAGAAAAGAGGAGACAGTGAAAAAAATAAATCTGTGCTCTCCTACGGGGTGCAGTTGCATTTCCTGAGCTCTTAGAATAAAACCTCATGCGGTAGCATCGCTTTCGCAACAGGAGCTGCTCCCTCCCCTGTCCGCAGACCCCAGCAGCTCCCTCTGCTCTTTCCCTCCCCTCGCTCCGCCGGAGCGCGGGGCAAAAGCTCCGGGAGCCCCGGGGCCCACGGGCACCGACCCGCCCCGCGAAGGCGCGGCCACGGGCGGG
>VXAV01012112.1:71700-99040 GCA_013399715.1 Alectura lathami
AGCCGCTTGGGACGTTTGGTTCCCCCCCCCCTCCTTTATCCGGGCAGAGCTCCCCAGGGCAGGCAGCAGCCCTGTAACGCAGCAGCCGCGAGCGTTTCGGCGTTCAGCGAGCGGCTCCGAGCCGGGCGCACGCTGTCCCCCCCCTCTCCGGTGGCAGCTCGCGGTGCCTGGGGGCGGCCGCCACGTGGTGCCCGAGCTTCCCCTTCCCGTAGGGCAGCGCCGGAGCCGCCGGCAGAGCCCGGGGGGTGCAGCGCTGCCCAGGTCGGGGGGACAGGGCCGGGTCCCTGCTCGGGGTGCCGGGGACGGCGAGAGGGGGGCTTTGGCCAAGCGAGGGCAGGGGGAGCGGTGGCGGCTCCGGGTCCCCTCCTTCCTCCCGGCGAAGGCTCCTGGGCATGCGCTCCTGCGGCAGGAACCTGCGGAAGCTACAAACCTGTTTTCTTCTTGAATTGCAGAACAAAGGCTTCTCAAAGAAGAGTCACACGTTCCTGCCTAAAATCTTTAGGAAAATGTCTACGCAATCAGCAAAAGAAAGGCCCGAAAGCTTGCAGTTTCCGTTCCTTGATGACGAAGATACCATCTCCACGCTCAAAGAGTCTAAAACCTTTTTTATTTTAAGAGGCCTACCTGGCAGTGGGAAGTCCACTCTTGCCCAGGCGATTCAGGATAGGTATAAAGATGCCTGCAAGGTGATTTCTGTTGATAGCTATAAAATTACACCTGCAATAAGAAGCAGCATTCCTGAAGAATATTCAAAAGTTGACGAGGATCTAGTTGACTATTGCAAACGAGATGTCAGCGTCATCGTTTTGGATGACACTCACCATGAAAGGGAACGACTGGACCAAATCTTTGATATTGCTGACAAACACCGGTACAAAGTCATCTTTGCTGAGCCCAAAACCCAGTGGAGGATGGATTGCTCGCAGCTTAAGGAAAAGAATCAATGGAAACTGACAGCGGAAGACCTGAAGAAGATGAAGCCAAGCTTGGAGAAGGAATTTCTACCCATGTATTTTGGGTGGTTTTTGAGCAAAAGAAGTTCTGAGATCCTGAGGAAGGCTGGCCAGGTCTTCTTAGATGAGCTTGGAAGCCTCAAAGCCTTCAAAAAGGAGAGCAAATATTGTATGTATAGAAATATCTTACCAAGTTATTTTTTTTGTTGATGACACCTGAACACTCAGCAAAGGGAACAAATTTGGTCAGCATCTAAAGCGATGTTTTGGGTTAAAGTTGGCAACAAGGAAAACTTTAAAGATACTAATCCCTGTTTTCCGCAGTTGTCAAAGCTGCTTCTGTAACGGAAAATAAATGAAGCGGTTTTCCTAGAAAGCCTGCTGAGCTGTGGGGCTGCAGGGAGCTGGGCTGGGGTTACCCCGGGTGGCTGGGCACCCCGCGACAGGGTGTGAGGAGCAAATGCAGAGTCCAAGAGAAAATGGGGGGGAAAAAAAAAAAAAAAAAAAAAAAAAAGTGATCTGACCCCTTAAGGGACTTCTGCAGCATCAGGTATAAGATGAGCCACGGTGATGTGCAGAAGCTTCTGTTCTTCAGTTGCATCCACTGATAGCCTAGGTGGGAGGAAGAACTTTGCACCCATCTGGTCCGTTTCAGCAGTAAGAAAGGTGAAGCATGAAGGACAGACGGGTGAAGAAAGCTGAGTTGAGCTCGGGGTGGTGTTGAGGGGTTGTTTTCGTGTAGTAACGTTGTTTCCCTGTATTTGCAGTTGCTCCTGCTATTGAAGATCCCAAAGTAAAAATAGATCTCACCAGCTACTTCGTGAAGAGGCCACCCGGGGTCTTGCACTGCACCACCAAATACACCGACTTTGGGAAAGCAGCTGGGGCTGAGGAGTACGCGCAGCAAGAAGTGAGTAGCGCAGGTGCAGCTTTTCCGTGCTTCTTCCTCCACTGGGGGGCCCTTTCCCTTCCTGGCCGGGGACCCCACGTGTCTTGGGAGTGGGCTGGGGACGCAGCTTTGCTCTCAGCTGAGAGGCAAACTGTAGGGACAGAAGCGTGCCCACATGATAGAAAACATAAGCATGGGTGAGACGGCAACTGTTCCCTGTTAGTGCCCAAACAAAACGCTTCCCCCCACCCAGCAGTCACCCCCGACTTCCAGCATCATCTCCAGTACCGTGGTTTGAGTGACAGTAAATTAAAGTGTTGACATTTCTAGCTAAATTATTTCAAAGCAGATGAGCTCAAGTGCCCAGTTATGTTTGGAACTTGTGACGGAAAAAGACGCAGCCAACCCTGAAATCAGGGAGCAGGAACTTTCAGGCCACCGCCTGAAGGTGCTTTGCCGTGTTTGAGATGCGGCTGACCACGGTGCTCTAAACCCCACCCGCGTGCTCTCGGTTAAAGCTCAGTTCTGGACTTGTCTCCCTCTTTTCTCCCAGGCTGTGAAGGCTTCCTACGGCAAAGGCTTCACCTTGTCCATTTCTGCTCTGTTCATCACAACGAAAACTGTCGGCGCTCGCGTAGAGCTGAGCGAACAGCAGCTGCTGCTGTGGCCCGGGGACGTGGATAAGGTCCTGGCCACCGACAACCTCCCGAAGGGCAGCCGGGCTCACATCACCCTCGGCTGCGCCAACAACATAGAAGCAGTCCAGACTGGGCTCGACCTGCTGGAGTTTGTGAAGCTGGAGAAGGCAGGGAACAGAGGGGAGGAAGTGGGGGAGATCGGAGGAGGGAAGCTGCAGTATTTTGGTAATGGAATGTGGATGCTCGTCCTGTTGAAAAAGATCGAGGTGAGGGCGATCTTCTCAGGTTACTACGGGAAAGGGAAACTTGTGCCCACGCAGAGCACCAACAAACGGGGCTCTGCTTTCAGTTCCTGCACCATCATCTAAGGGCGTGGGCAGGGTATCTTCCTGGTTCGTTTTTAAAAGGCAAGTAACTCGGTAACCCTTAAAATTGTAAAGAGAAATAATTCTACCTTTACTAAAGCAAGCCCTTCTGCCAGCCCCAGCATGAAGCATCTCTGGGGGCCAGTTTGTTGGCCTGAGGAAGGAAACAAGCAACCCCAGACTGATGAAGGCAAACAGTCAAATAACTGATGTCAGTAACTGAAGTGCTGCTGAGCATTCTTAATGGAAGAGTTTTGGAGAGAACTGGCTCCAGTGGGGTTCTGCTTGTTCTCTTCCTCAGAGGAAGACCTTCTGTTGTCTTTTGTAACTTCCCTATGAACCACAATCGTTAGACCTGTACGTGTCAGTGCTTCAGACCAGGCAGCGGCAGACCAAAGCCCATACGTAACTGGTCTGAAGCCAAGCGAGCTGCGCAACGCCTCCCCCCCTGCTCCCACACCAGAGGGACCAACACCAGTCACTCTGGTCACTGAATCACCAGGTAAAAAACAGCGAGCCCCGACTACAGGTCACTTCTGTCCGGTGTGGCAGTTGCAATAGTTGAGTCTGTAGAAGAGAGCTTGCAACAGGCGTCAGGGTATCAAAGCCCCGTGTGTTCCACCCCAGCTCACGCTATTTGCGTTCTGAGGCTTCCTTCAGCGCGGGGAGAGACACGCTGGTGAGCGCACAGAAGGAAAGCACACTGCCAGAGGATGTCTTAGAGACAACCGCTGCAGATTTAGGGGGAAAAAAAAAATATCACAGAAAAGGAAACAAGTGTCAGGAGATGCATTCAGTTCGTGCAACGCGGCTCCAGTGGTTTCACATCACGCCTGAGAGCGGGCTGGATCGCGTCCTGTCCAGCGCCCCTGTTCTGTAGGGAACAATCCTGCCTCGGCGGGGAGTGGAGGAGATGAACTAACATCTTTTCCATCTTATTTTATAGAAACTAAAATCGTGTCTGAAGTATCGAGCTGTACTTCATGCAAGATTTTACTAGTTTTAGCTAATGCACTTGAGTGTTACAAGTTAGGATGGAAGTAACATTGTAATTTAGGCAGTAAATGGAGGTAGTGTAACTGCGTAACTCAGCCCGCTCAAACCTAAGTCATTGGCTGGAAGAAGGTTGATGACCAAGCACTTTTGTTATTAAGGCTGTTTTATTAAAGCTTGTTTTTGCTCTTAGCTGGTCTGCCAGTCGTCAGTGGCTATGCGGTCACTGCTCTGCTGTAACACAAAGCTCAACTAACAGAGCTGGGTCAGGACAACAGCTGAACTCACGCTCGGTGTCTGGTGATTGAAGTGGTTAACCCTGTATTAATAAATGTAAATACTCACCGTGCCTGACGTGCGTGTGCTGGGTTCGTACCCGTAACGGAGCCGTCACCTGGGCACCGCTCCCCTGCAGCTGTGTGCGCTCTGAAACCACTGCCTGGGCACCCACCTCTGCCTGTGCCAGAAGCATTTCTCCTCCGAGCGTTTACAACAAAAGCAAGGAGTGCTTTGGGCTGATCTGATGAATGCTGCAGGTTTACCAGAAAGGCAAAACAGTTCCTGCTCTTTCAAAAAGATGGATCACAGAATAAATTCCCACCCTAGCAGAAATATTCCCATCCTAATGTACAGACGTGTGTATGTGCACCCCCCAAATACCTCCCCTTACCTTCAACAGATAGTTCCTAGCTTCTGCTCCAGGGGAGTTGGGAGTGCCTGATCTCCAGCTTGGGCCTTTCCTAACACCAAGTCTCACCAGGTTCTGTTCCACCCAAACTTTTTCATTTAACAGAGCCACCTCTCCCTCCAGCGCTCCGGTAACAACCCAGCACTCTGCATCCAGCACTGAGACACAGCTGGAGCAGCTTTATTCGCCTGCTCAAGAACAACAGTGAGACTGCCGTCGTTTAAGTTTTTATTAGTTTGTACATCATATACAGTTTATAATAAAGTAAACCAGTTGCATATGGTTTTGCTTCAGTCTGTGATATCCTTCATATAAACACATCATTATGAATTATGCCTAATGAAGTAAACAACAAATATTCACATTTTTTACCATTCACATCCTAGAAAGGTAAGGGTCCAAAGAGGGACGGTGTTCATACCGACGTGAAGCCTGCCTTAGAGAGGATGACGTGTTTGGCAAAGCGGTCTGGGTACTGATTGCTCCATGCAGGACTCCTTTCCTCCCACGGGAAAGGCAGAGTATTTACACTGAGGTAAACATCCAGAATTTTGATTCAGATAAATACGGCAGCACAGGGTCCGGTGTCCTCTCCAAGTCGGCTTCACATCAGCGTCTGCTTTTGTCTCGGCTGCTGCTTAATGTCCGTACAACAAAGCAAACAGCACGCAACAAAGGTGCTCGGTTCGCTGTTTCGCACTCAACCCCCCAACACTGCTTCACGCGATTTTCTCTTTTGAAGCACGAGATTTCAGCGAAAGCAGGGACTAAGATGGGGTAACGAACGTAAGACTGGCTCTGCCAGAGCTGCAGCTGAACTGCAAACCCGGCCAGAAGCAGCATCCAAGCCCTCCCAACAACCTGCCGCGCTCCGGAGCCACTCTGACGCCAAAGCTCTGCCTCAGGAACAGCGCTTTGCGGACTGTGCCTCATCACAGCACCCTGCTCACAACAATTTATACGAGAGCTTGCCATCAGGGCTCAGATCTGCCAGAGGGAAAACGAGCCCAGCACTGCTCCAAGAAGAGAGAATAACCCCGTCCCTGGCTGCAGGAGCGGGGACAGGCAGGGTGAGGGGAGGAGGGCTGAAGCGCTACGCGTCACCTTCACGTGCCGAGCACGGCTCCTGCTGCCCTGCCACGCAGCTTCCCGAGGGAATTCTCCCGGTTCCAGCAGCTGCTGTGAGTGGCCTCTGGGAGAGAGCAGGGTCACAGGACAGCTAGGGCCGGGCTGCCAGCTTTCAGAGCAGGTTAAAGCACGGATGTAACGCAATGCGAGGGACCTCAGCGCTACTTGGAGCGACTCAAATAGGCACCAACCACAAGCTGTCCTTTTCCCTAAGGAAGGGGCGGGNAATTTAACAGGATGAAAACCATCCACACCGAAGACGAGCAACATCTTTAGTTACCAAACTGAGGAAGCGATTCTGCAGGACTAGCAAACCACTGCAGGGTCCCAACGCTTTGGTCATTCCACGGGTTGCAGCCCTGCAGCGTGAGGCCGGCTGCAAGGGAAGCGAACGCAGCGCGGTGCTTTCGCTCTGTTCCCCAGCCAGATACAGAGGGCTCCCAGGGACGCGCAGTATCCCACGGCTAATTAATACTGCTGTCGCCAATCAATTCCACCCACCTGGTCTGCATTAATGCAAGTATTTACAAAACAGTCTGAAGCCTTTAGCGCACACAATCCAGCTTCACAGCAACACTTCCAAGTCCACAAACAAAATCATGTACGTTCCTATGCAGCATGGACAGCAAAGCCTGTCAAAACGGGCAGCCAGAAGCATCTTAATGGTCTTTAGAGCCGACCTCACCGCCAGGTGCAGCGTGGCTGGAAAGGACTCGCAACGCTCCCTGCCGAGGGTGGAGCTGCCACAGCATCAGCCTGGGAAAGTGAATCCACACAAGGTAAAAAATACAAACACACACCAGGCTTTGCAGTCTAGAGGTCAGATCATCGCACATGCAAGCAGCTCCCCAGCGCTATCTTTAGGGGTGCGTTTTTCACGTTTAAAGCAAGAGATTGTTTCCAGTTGAACCTCAAGGCAGCTGCGCTTCGCTGCGGGCCAGGGGAGCGCGGCCGCCCGCTGGGCACAGCGGAGCAGAGCATGGGAAGGCCTGGGGGCACCACCAGGGGCGTTTCAGTTAATTAAGGCTCTTTCTATAATGTCAAAAAATAAACCTTTCAGCGACTACAGACTGACTTCCACAAAGCTACCTCTTCTCATTCAAAGCAGGGGCTCTGCCATCAGGTTCTTGCACGTTCACGTGGTGCCCCCCAGTCACCACCGAAGGAGGAGGGAGCACAGCTCTGCCCCAGGCTAAGCTCACACACACCCGTGCTTGTGCTCCACAGCCACCACCTGCACCAGCTCGTTATCACCCTAGGAAAAGCCCAAGCATAACACCACTCCAACATGTTTATCAACCATCTTTGTGGCAAGTTCCTATGCCTGGCAGCTCCTATCGAGCCAAAGGAAGCCGAGGAGGGCTGCAGGACAGCAGCAGCTGCACAAACAGCACCGAGGTTCCCTGTGGCCACCCAAAAAGCACCCCTGGTAACGCTCTGTAGCTCCCAAGTGGGAAAGGCAATGTTCAAACCACGCACACCCATGCGGGTGCCTCTGCAGGTGCAGAAGGGAGCGTGCGTCTGTCTGCCTTCAGTTTCGAGCACACAGTGGCGCTTCTCAGAAAAGTCTTGGCACTCACCATGTTAATATTTAGCTACTTTAAATCATGCATCCACGCACAGTTTCACAAATATCTGTTGCATACATTCCCTCTCTCAGAAGAAAAGCCACTCCTTTTCTCCTCCAAGGAACGGTCTCACTCATGACCTGGGAGAAGGAAGCCTGTCGTACTTAACTGGGGGGGAGGCAGAAATAATAACAAGAAGAATAATTATTATAGTAAAAAACGCACTGACAAATGCAGTACACATCTCCGCACGGCGACAGAAGTCCAAACTGTACAGTGATCATCAACACACGCAGGACGACACAGAATGAATCCGGAATGCCACGCTAGGTGAGTCCTGTAAACTCAGATTCACAAGTGCCACGAGGACTGGGGAATCTCAGTATGCAGAGACCAGCACTGTAACTCCCCAGGTATTCACCATTCCAGAGTGTGACAAACGCCAGGACCTCGTTTTGCTCTCAGTGCAATCCGGGTATGTCCATCACATTACACTGATGCAAAGGAAGTTAGAATGCACATTGCAGAGGCTATTTTTGGAAATGTTACTCAATGCTGGCTCATTTTAAAAGCTGACTTTTGAGTGAGTAATAAAATGCTTCCTTTATTCTGCAGTACTACAAGTTAAGCCCTTAAATCTTCCCTCTGTGAAAGCAGATTGTCAAGGAGTTCTGACAGAACAGAAACCACGGGACCGCAGGACGCAGCAGCAGCACCACGACACTATTGCAGCTGTTGGAGAGGAGTTACCCTGCACTGCATCCAGCAGCTCTGTCCAGCTGAACAGGACAAGTCCAGCCCTCGACTGGAAGGAAGACAAAGATGTCAGCATTCAAAGTAAGCATTTTGTGCAATGAACTCATTGCAGTTTTTGTTCCTGCAGCAAGAAGTCAGATAGTCTATAAACGTTGGTCTCAGGTTTCTCTAGGAAAACGCCTTGCATGTATTTGTAGGAACACCTGCTTGCTCACCCAAGCAAAATTCAGCCCTACAAATGTCACCGCCCTACAGCAGCTCAGCTCAAAGGAGCTCTGCACACAGCAACGCTCCTGAGACCCTGCCTCTGGTTTCAAACCCCCCTCCTGAGCCAGGCTGCCTGGAGCTCTGCCCCCAGCACTGATTCAGAGAGAGTATCTAACTTGGAACAAAGCACCTAGTGGAAAAGATTCTTCGCTTTCTAGGAAAAGAGCAGCAGCTCTGGAAGCAGAGTCCTCTCAGCTGCAGCCGTGCTGCAGCCCAACATTTATGCTGAAAAACAGAGCAGCATCCTGCTCTCTGGCACTGCCACTGAGCCCACCCATCTCCAGTCCGAGGCGGTGCAGCTGCAGACAGCTCCAGGCTCAGCCCTCCAGCACTTGTCCTGACGCTGTGCAAGAGAAGCAAGGGACAGACTGTCAGCTCAGAGCTTGACTTTGCATTTTCTTGCTTCTTTGGACTAGTAAATTACTTCTACTTGAGAACTACGTGACTTGTTTAACACATTTGTACAGTTCTTGTAAACATTAAGAGAGCACACTGCTGCACGCACACAGTAACCATTGTCAGTTAAAAACCTGAATATTACTTTGCATTTCTTCAAAGCTAAAAGGAGCTCATCCACGTTACAGATCAGTAACACAAAATCAAGCATGAAGGTTTAAAACCCAACAAAATCAAGTTTCGCACAGATATTAAATGTTCAAGTGGATTAATTAAAACACACAAGGTGAAAAAAAAAAAAAATCAAGCCCAGAGCAAATTCACCATTCTCTTAAAGAGGACAATTCTTGGAGTGGAAACACAAAGCCCTTAATTCTAGCTGCAACACAGGGAATTCTCACATCAGCTGCTCTTTTAAATCCAAAGAAGCATTTCTCTCTGACACAGAACCATTACGCTCACACGTTGTCAATGAAGTTCATGTCCAAGTGTACCGTTCCGGTAGAACCAATGTTAAAAAAAAAAAAGGAATTTGACTGAAATTTGGCAATATTTCCAGAAGATAACTCACAGGTTCCTACAAACCCCAGACATGCTGCCGTACTGCGCTTCGGAGCCAACCAAAGCCAAACAGGAGATTACTTCACCCTCTCAACATGGCAAGATTCCAGGAGGACCTCAGGGAAATCCTCTCTGCTGAGGAGCAGGAACAGTCTGAAAGTACGGGCCAGCATGGAGGGACCAGAAGATTCAAAGCTTTATTATTTTTCTTTTAATAAAGTTAACAGTAAAACAAAATTCACAAGCCTTCCCCTCCCCGAGCTGGTTTCCTCTTCACACACGAAAGCACACAAAACAGAGGTCTCCACCCGAGAAAAATGAAACTGCTCTAAGTACAATGAGACATGATGAAGGAAGGAGTCTAAGTATGTCCGTGTTCAAGGCTAAAACAAGCAGGTCAGCTGTGTGTTTGCTTTAGCCAAACTGGAAAAAGAAATTTCCAGGCCCAGAAGCTGAAAAAGAAAACGCAAGATATTAGCACCAAGTTCAAAGGCAGGAGGGTTGCACACTGCTCGGCAACAGCTTGATGGCAAGTGCGTGAAACCGTTTGGACAAGGAGGGGAGGGCTCTGCTGTGCATTTCCAGCAGCTGAATTCCAACAGCTGGGAGCGGACTCCTGATAACACAGGTAAAGGAGGCCTGCAGGCAAATTCACAAGGATGAAGGCAAGTGGCACATGAACTGTGCAAGACGTCCCAAAATTCACCTAACAAAAGATGTTAACGGGCACACAGCTCCTCATGGGGTGCGCGAGTATGAGGTCAGTGCCGAGAGCCTGCTCAGTGCTGTCTAAAGCCACCTGACTCCAAGGTAAGGAACGGAGCCTGACCACACCTGAAGGGACTTCAGGAACAGCTTCTTCACTGCCTCGAGGCACCTCAGATGCCTGATGGCAGAAACCCTCAGGATTCCCTCTTAGAAATCCTAGAGCTGTGTGATACTGACACACAAGACTGCTGACCACAAACTGCATTTTGTGTGCTCAGCTGTTTCTAAGCACCAAACTCCGCTTACATGGGGGAAGCCTACAAGCATTACACGAGGAGGGAACCCCTGGATTTTGCTGCTTTTAAACACAAAAGCACTCGAGGCATCCATCAGCTGGAACACAGTGCAGACAAAGCTTTCCAAGAGCTCCCAGATACTTGAATGCAGACAAGTCAAATACTTTTCTCAAACAGCACATCAAACCGGAGGTACTCAGCTGTCCTGACCTTACTTACAGCTTCCAAAGCTGGCAGTAGGACACGTCCACCTACCTTCAAAACTGAAGCCTCCTGGCCCACCAAAGAAGGCCTTAAAGATGTTATTTGCATCGAAGTCTACAGGGAAGAAAAGGAAGTTGTAAGGTGAAGTGAAACAGCCAGTTACAGCTTTCAGGTTAGGAAGTGCCTCTTAACCGAGGGCCCATGAAGTATTTTACAAACAGACAAGAAGCTATGAGCAAACAGCTTGCTTTGTCCCCATAACACAGCAGCACGGAAGGCTGCTGTGCTACAGCAAAACACACGGGCAATGACAGTGGTAGAAAACAGGTAAAACATCTACCAGACAGTTCAATTTATGGGAGTAACCTCAGAATTTTGGATAAGCAGCATTTCAGGACCCACAGGATTTCTGTGATGTGATTTCACACATCCTGGGTAAGACATGCCTCTGCATAACGGCAACTGCTACCTAACGGCTCAGCCAAGGATCACATCCACCTTTTTTAATCAACCCACAGATTATTTTCAGCCTGGACAGGGCTCTGAGCAACCTGACCCAGCTGTCAGTGTCCCTGCTCACTGCAGGGGGGTTGAACTGGATGGTCTTGGAAGGTCCCTCCCAACTCAAGCCATCTGATGAGTCTACGACTATCTGCAAGCCCGATCAGTGCAGACCTGCCACCCAAACACTTCCACAGACCACGCTAACTCATAGGGCTGTTACAAATGGGAGGTCAAGAACTGCCAGGCTGCTTTAGAGAAGACTAAACAATCTAATATTTCTTTTTAAAGGCTGCTGCCTTTAAGTGGAGAACACTTACCTCCCATGTTCAGCCCATCCTCTTCTAGATCCTGTCCGCTGTCGTAGCGGGCCTTCTTCTTGGGGTCTGACAGGATGGTAAAGGCTTCGCCAACCTCCTTAAATTTCTTCTCCTCTTCCTTCTGTACCTCTGCACTTGCCCCACTGTGTCGGTCTGATGATACAAACAAAACCAAGCAGGAAATAAACTTTCTAGTGTAAATGGAAGACTCTACGCATTCCCAGCTACTAGCACAGGATGTAGTTTAGATTTCCTGGGGTCAGATTTGTCCACAAATTCCCTCTCTCCTATTTATTCCTGGCTCTGAACAATGGTTGCAGGGGCTCGTGCGTGGTGCAGGAGGACCAAAGCAGCAACACATGCTCTAACAACAGACTGTTTCTGGATACCTGGATGATGCATTAGTGCTCTTTTCCTGTAAGCCTTCTTGATCTCATCTTCAGAGGCATTTTTGTCAACCCCAAGGATTTTATAGTAGTCTTTCCGTTTGCTCTTTTTCAGTTCCACCTGTGCATTCTTTAGAAGTTGCTTGTGTTCTAGAAGGAAGCAAAACGCCAAAGGAAAGCAGCTTTAGCGCGTCAAGTACAACCTTCTGCTTCACAAGCGACCAAATGTTGACTGGACTCAAGTGCCACAAGCAGCCAGCTCGCTTGGATTTATAGCCAGGCAGCTCCTTAAAGTCTAACCGTACACTTAATGCTGCTCCCAAATGTAGGTAAACATCTCCATGCTATTTAACCAGGGTTTGTTAGACACTGAACCACAAAGACTAAGGCCACTCTGCTCAATTCATTTCAGGCTACTAAAACAGCAAGGTTCTCATTCTTAACAGCTGCCATAATGAAGAACAACAAAACCTTTTGTCTCTTTTAAAGGAAACATGCAGAGGAGAACACCACCTGCTTACCTTTTGTTTTTTCTGTCTGGTAAACTTTTTCATAGTCTCTTACAGCATCTTCATATTGCTCTGTGTCCATGTAACTGCAGAAAGAAAAATGATTGCCAAGGTGTATTGGACAGAAAATGCCAACAAGGGGGATCAGGTACAAGCTTTCTGGATGGATATGAATGAAGGAAAATGGATGCACTGGGCTGCAAGAAGAGCAATCATCAGAGGAACCTACCTGCAAAGGGTGACTGCCACACTGACTAGGAGCCTAAGCATCCGAAATCTGTGGGAAATCCTGGCACAGGAACCTCTCCTCTGGGCTCCAAGCTGAGACTGCAATCTCATTTGGCAGCACAAGTTCTACTTTACACATCTTTTAGTCACTTTATCCAACAGCAGCAGCTAACAGCAGCCAGCAACATTTCAAGGAAGCTGGTGCAGAGGTGTTTGATGGCAGCCCTGGTTAGAAGTGACAATCCTGGCCCCTGAGAGAGGTGTGCTGCCTGTTGGCATTTCAGCCCTACTCACATATTAACTATTTACTGTAACTGAGCAATTACTGAGGTGGAACTTAAAAACACTGAGGGATGTAAGTTAAAATGAATGCACAACAGGAAGGCTGCAGGAAGGTTCACCTAGAGGGCAGGCAGCTCAGCCACGGGCTGGAGATTCAGTGCTGAGGAAAGGAGCAAATGTGCAGTCACGGCAGAGCTTTAGTGACCTTCTCTGGTTGGTGCAAGTTACAGGGAGACACACAGACCCACACATCCCTGTACAACGCTCTCAGTCTCACTGTGCTACACTGCAGTATTATCCAGAGCTGACACAGCCTCAGCTGGATTCCCTTTGAGGGGAAGCAGGGCATCCCATTTCAATGTCGGGTCTGTTGGAAGCATGAAACAGCTCTGCCTGGGTAAGATCTCTTATTCCCAGCAACCCTTTTGAAAGCTTAAGAGAGACAGGTCCTCTGGGACAGAGCTACATCCTGTGTTAGTCTATAAAAACAGCAAGCCAGGCTTTCGAACAAATCCTGCCTGAACACAATGACAGAGAGGCAGGCCCAGGCCCACGCAGGCAGGACAGACTGCATCCGTCCCACCTTCTCAGCACCGTAAGGAGGAGAAAAGATCAGGGCCTTAGAGAACCTTTTATCCAGGTAAGGTTCAGACTTGTTACCCCTGTCACTCACTGTAGGAAGGAGGTTCCTACCACAAACCTGCTCAGCATGTCCGAGATTAACGTGAGCTTACCACTGTGCCCTCCTCAGGTATGCCTTGATGTACGTGTCATCCAGTTTTACTGCGTTTGTGCAGTCATCTATTGCTTCTTCAAGTTTCCTAAGCTGCAAGGTCAGATAGAAGTGAATCCCAATTAGAGAAAAAGAAATTCTGCTACACAGCATTATGATTTTAGACAAATGAAAGCTGGACGGAACCTTAAAAAAAAAAAAAAATCTGTTCTGTGGATCTGCGTCTAGGTCATTTGTCCCAGTCCTCCTAAAGCAAAGAGCTTTTGATCCACAGGGAAAAGCCAGAAGCTTGGCTAATGAAATGGTACAACCATGTGGTGCTTCTTTTTAGGAAATGCACTTGGAAACCAGGGGCTTCTGGAGAATGATCTGAAGAATGAGTTATTCTGGGTCTAAACAGAATAAACTTAAAAATATTACAAGTGTTGTTTGTTCACAGACACAAACAGCTACATAAGATGTCCATTAGTGCTGCCTCCAGCTCATTTCCCAGGCTCTGAGAAAAGCCCCTGCCTCTCGATCCAGTAGGGGTGTTGAAAAGCCCCACTGGTACAAGAGACATCAACACAGAGACAGCTGAGGAGGAAACACGCCTAGAGAAAATACATGTGGAAATCTGAAAAACTGCCACATGAGACTGACTGCTCCTCTGGGAAGCGCGATACCAAAATTCAACAGCAGATCTAACAAAGGTGTCCAAAGTTTTTATGTTGGGTCAGGTCAAAACTGAAAGTAAGGCATGATCTATAGGAGGGGAGAAAAAAAAAAAATCCTCCTCACTACCAGGAAGGAAACAGATTAGGATGCTTCACCCTGGTTAAGATAAGGCCATGCTACATTCTTTCTCTCCCTCCCACTCTGTGGGGCCCAAGTATTTGATTTTTATTTCTTTAGGAGTCAACTCCTTCAGCTGTTTGGAACAGACCCAGTTATTGTGCAAGCCCAAAAACCTGCAGTCTTGCCTAGAGCACTAGAAGATTCCAGCTGCCCCAGGAGCCAGGGAAGCGTGTGCTTTCTAGAAGCAATCTGCTATTTACAAACCACATGGTGAGGAACAGGACCCAAGACGAAAGGCCACCTGCAAGGTGACCATTTCTTACCTTTGAGTTCACTGTCCCCCGGTTGCAGTAGAGTTTGGCATTTGTTTTTATGTTATTTGGATCTATTCCTAGCGCTTCTGTGTACAGTTCATATGCTAGTTTGTAGTTGCCTTCTTTAAATGCTTTATTCCCATCTTCTTTCTTTGCTTTAAGTGCTTTGGCATTCTGAAAGACAACACACCCTGGATAAGGACATGAGGTCAGTGGTTCAGGGCTGCTGGGTAAGGGTCCCCAATCATAACCACCCTAACTTAGTTTCAGACAGCATTACAGGATACACAAGCCCAGACTTTTGAGGGACAGAGAGGGGACTGCTTCAGCAGAAGCAAGTGAATGGTTTAAAGAAGAAAATCCCAGTAATTCTGCAGTCCCAACCCCAACATCCCCGACTCACACGGCAGGCTAAACATGCTTTCTCGTGATCGGGAGCCATTCTGAGTGCCTGGACAAAGAACTGCACTGCCTTCTCGATGCAGTCCTCGTAGTAAAGGCACAGACCACGGACATACAGAGCGTCTGCGTTTGTTGAGTCCATTCGTAGGATGTCACTGCAATAAGACAGATTAAAAACAGGAGTAAGCATTCTTTTTCTGCTGAGATATTTAGTTAATTTATCCAATCTGTGGTAGGGATGTAAAAAAAAAAAAAAAAGGCACATGAACTTGCTCAAGTAAGACCACTGTTTATTAAATAAGCCTGAGAGAATATAAGTAAGAAAAGAGTAAATAAGTAAATGAGTAGAGCTTCCCAGTTTGATTAACTGGAAGAGGGATCAGCTCATGCAAACTTCCTCATCATCATCTGCATCAATGACTATTTATTATTACTTTTTTTTTTTTTTTTTTTAAAACATCCCTCATTCATTTCAGGCTCTTAAAAAAGAATAAAATAGCACAGGACACGCCAGCAGCTGTTACAGGAATTCTAACCTTGAAGGTGCTCACCTTGCTACAGACTGTGCCTCTGGGTAACGACCCAGCAACGCTAAACACTCAGCCTTGAGGATTTTGAACCGGTGACAGGCAGGAGCAAACTCCAAAGCACGATCCATGCAAAACACAACCTGGTGTGAGGAAAGCAGATACCCAAAGGCTTAGTTTGAAGGACTGCACCATTACCGCACCTGAGATCCTGTACTGGTCTTGGAACAGGGTGATAAGCATGCAGGTACCTCTTCTGCTGGATACACATTTCATTAAGAACAGTTTTTGGTGGTGGTAGTGCTTTTTCTTGTTTAAGAAGGATCTTGCATTCAAAGGCCTATGTTACTGTGACATAGCACTACACAGAAGATTCAGGGAACACTGTACAAGTTCATACCCCTTAACCCTCTGAAATTGTAGCCCCTAGAGAAAAAGCCAAGGAAGACAATTCTGTCCCTGTTTCCTGCATTATAAAGACATGTTGGAGGGACAGAAATTCAATAGATTGAGACAGTTTGGACTGGACAGAACACAAAAAAAATACAGTGCAGGGCCTGATCTTACACTGCTCTGACTGCACTGGGCAGGGTGATCTAATGGGTCTTTTCCATCTCTGCCTCTCTGGTAGGGACATCTGCAGGAGAACAGGGTGATTGTTCCACCAAGGTTCATCTGCTTTCCCGGCCTGTGACATCACGACTGCCCACTGTGGGAAGCACTGTGCTCCAGACCGAGAAGCCAAAGGCTCCTGGGTGAGGAACGAGCAAGAGCAGCTCTCCAGAAACAAAGATCGCGTTTCATGCCAGCCTTCTCAGTGAAGTGAGATGGGAGACGTGTTTGGACAGATGCAAAAGCCCAGCACAAGCAACACAGACAGGGTGATTCCTCCACGTGAAACCCAGACTGACCGCACACTTCACTGGTTCCTCGTAACAAGGTGATGCACAGCTGGGATTTATGCTTCCGAAACACTGAGCTCAGCCTAAGAGTCAGAGGCCTGAACTGTGACCTTAATGCATTGGATTGTCTCCCTTCCGAGCCCAACCTGGGCCTTCCATGCATCCCCTGAACGTAAACAGCTGCATGAGAGGTGTCAGGTGCCTTTCAGGTTTCCTGCTGTCATTTCTCCTTGTATCAGGTCAGTACCAGCTGCATCCTGTTACAGCCCATGGCCAGAAAGATTTGTAAACAGCCATGGAGAATGCTCCCTGTAGACCCACATTCCTGCTACAATGACCCTCACTATAATACTGAGGGTGAGGCTGCCTTTTTTCTTTTAATTCTTTTAAAGAGTTGAGAAAGAAGAATTCTGGATATGTATTTTAGGAAAAAAGTGTGATCACATGCTGCTGCTGACACGTCTGTACCCAACAGCTCATTCATGGCTCCCCTCACCCTGCAAAGCAAACAGTAATAGAAGACATTCAGCCTGAGCTAGGCACACCCTTTCTTCACTTTTCATCTGTGCACTGCGACGAGACCACGAACTCTGCCATTTTCAAACACTGCAGTTCACAGCCCTGCTTCAAATCAGAAGTGTGCTGCACAGCACCTCCCTTTAGGGCCCAGCTAGCAGGGGGCAGGGGGATTAGATGTGCACCTGGCTGAACTGGCCAGGTGAGACACATCTGCTCTTGAAGCTACACAAAGCAATCCAGGTGATCTCACCTTCCTAAAATCCCGCTTCTCAAAATCCACTTCAGCTATTTTTTCATACTCAAGCACAGTAGTGGCATTCTTCAGCTGAAAGACAGGAGAACAGTGAGCATTGCAGAACAGCCACTCCTCTGTAACACAATCAAGCATTTAAGCAGGCAGTCCCTGAAGTGGCATCAGAGCAAAAACTACTGCAGACCATGGAACAACAAGGCAGATTACATCCATATTTTTGCCAGCAATAAAATCACTGGGACATCAAGTGACCTAACTGGTAGCTCAGGAAAACGTACACTTGAGAAAGAGATACAGAGGAGGCCAGCGGCCTTCTACACATCGCATCACTCATTTCCATGCTCCCTAAGCACCCTTCACCACTTCTCCCCCTTCTAGTGCTCGGGAAAGACCAGCTTAGCCTCCATACTTTCCTGGTTAAGGAAAGCAAGACAATCATACACAAAAATAACGATGCAACTAGATGGTCTACTGAGAAACAGATGAGGAGACGTCAACGCCACCTCCTTTTTCTTCGTTACGTCAAGGTACGCAGCCATCACTCACCATGACTGTGATGCCACCTTGCAAGTTAGACGGAAAAGGCTTACCAGTTCAATCCATTTCCTCCGACTGCCCCATCCACAGGGAATATTCCAGCTGTCAGAACCTCTTACCTCTTGCTGCGCCTGAGTGTTCTTATGATCCAGTTCTAAAACTCGTTGAAAGCAGCGGCTGGCAGCCATGGCATTCCCTAGGGAAAGATGGCACTTCCCTTCCCGTAGGTGGCCCTGAGGAAACAGTTAAAGGGAGTTGCAAGAGTTCCAACAGGAGACAAGAACATTCAGACTTGTGTAAGAAATACGAAGAATTCCACGTACCCTCACAAAGCTGTCATCCAGCCTGACAGACTGCTGAGCATCTCCCAGGGCTTCTCGGAACCTCCCCAGCATCATGAGGGTGGCAGCTCTGTTACCATAATAACTGGCGTTGTTAGGACAGGTATCTGGAGAAAATGCAAGAGCACTCACTGTCAGCGCAATGTAAGCAGCGACACACCTTGTAGAACTTACTCAGAAGTCATTGTGGGATTCCAAAAATCACATTCCTTCCCAATTTGTAATGTCACCTTAGTGGCTTCCGATGGTGCAATATGGTTTTAGAACAGCAAACCTTAAAACCATTGCTTCTTACACTGTATACGGGTTTTAACTCGTATGGAACAGAAATTTGTAGTGCTCAGCCTGGCAGCACTGTTGACCCTGCATTAGATGGAATCTGGATTGGTTTCTCGCTAAAAATATCTTGGGTGGAGGAGAAAAAAACTGCTGCACATCACCCACATTGGCACTAACTTGCATAATCACCCTAGTGAGATTTTGCAAGGTAATTACAGCCGGCAAAAGGTTGTCATCCAGCCTGTGCTGTTAAAAACCCTGCTGGTGTATTTAAAAATCAATAACCAGCTTTGATTTTCAGACACTGTATTCAGCAAAGATCATCATTATCCCAGCTGCTCTCACCTATGGCTTTTGTGTAATAGTTGTACGCTTCGTTGTAGTCCTTCTTGGCGTAGTATGCGTTTCCTTGCTCCTTGAAAGATTCTGCCTCTCTGGAAGGAAGTAAAACGCAAGTAACAGAGCATCAGAACACGTTCTGACCACAACCAAGCTCGTGATCCCCCAAGTAATCTTAGCACAGCTCCTCAGTGCTCCAGAACACTTTCTCTGGAGAGAGTGCTGTGTGACCTTAGCAGTCACTGAAGTCAAGAAACAGAGCGCTGCCTTTCAGAAGCAGACCCACATCCTTGAAAAATGGGGCCGAGAACAATTTCTACATTCAAAAAGAGCTAAACCAAGGAGAAATATGGGTGCAAGCCTCAAGGAGAAGCTTGGCACTGCCTTGGCAACAGGTCCAGAAATAGTCCTCACACTAAAGAGCGAGAATTGCAGAGACAGTTTAGGACATTTAAAAACACACAACATATGGTTTAAAGCTGCATCCCTTAAACTCTTGAAAGCAAAGTCTCCCCTAATGGAAATTAAACCCTTCCCTACCTTCTCTCATCTGCCTTCACCACTTAGATAAGCAGTCTGAGAGGGAACTTGTACCATGGCACTGTGAAGTTCAACTCAGCTTTAATGAATTAAATTCAGCGATACAATTCACCTGCTTCCCCTCCTGGACTGTTTAACACACCAAAACTAAGAGACCAATTCAAAAGAAGCATCGCCCTCTCTAAGACACAGCAGTCAACACCTGCCTCGTGCTCCTGCGCCTTCATTGCTGCAGCCAGAGCAGCAGGCACTGTCTGCCTACTCCCCAAAGTGCTCACACAACCCAAAGCTCAGAACTAAGTCCCGCAGACTCCATCCTCCATGTCCCACCAAGGCACACAACCAGCACATCCACGAGCACCAACAGCCAGCAGCCTTCTGCTAGAGCAGCCCAGCCACAGAGATCACCTGCATGGGGGAAACGGAGGTATCACGAGAAAGAAGCACAGTTGGAGCTGACCACCACAGGTCACCTCAGGGCTGTCTGTCAGACTGCCAGTGGATCCGAATACAGCCTTTGCTGAAGCAGTGCAGGAAGCTAAAATAGCTGGGGGACATCCCAGCCTGCCAGAGCAGAGTTGCAATCTCAGGCTCTCACACGGGTCGCTTCCTGGCTGTGCTGCAACATCGGGCTTCAGCATTTTCTTGAAAGCAGGTTCCAGAACCGAAGGTGTCTCTTTGCACTGCTTACTGCAGCAGAGCTATTTTCAGGGAAACCCAGGGTGCATAAAACCAAGCCAGACCAGAGAACAAGGGGACAGAGAGTGAAGAGTGGGATGGAGGTAGTTGTATATAAAAAGCCATGCAAGTTCAGAACAACTACTGGCATCAGCTGATCCCAGGGCTGCATCTGGTAGTACAACTGCAAGAGCCAAAGGCTCAGGTCAGAGCAAGGCTTGAGCCAAACAAGCTGAAGATAACCTTCACTTCTAAGACTTTAGGCCGATCTGTCACACAAGGTATAACACAAGGAATGCAGTTGTCCATTTCTGTACACCTCCAGAAAACGAGTCGTGGTTTGGGGCAAGTTCCAGGACAGGGTTTTGCCCAGAGGAAGCAAAGACATTTGTCTTTGACAAATCACATCTAAGAAACCCAACAGGGTAACGCTCAGCTGCAACATGCTCAGAGTGGAAAAGCAGTGGGGATCTTCCTGTGGAACGTGCTCTGACGACACCCCATTTTGCTCTGTGCCACAGTGAGAAGCCCCTTTCAGTGCAGGGAATAAAGACGGCATTTCAGCAAGCTGCCAAAACCAGCCACCCAAGGGTGCTGAGCAGATTTAGGAAGGGCTGCCCACCACTTGACATTTATATTCTGGAAGCACCTAGAGCTCAGATCATCAGGCAAGAAATGCAGTCATCTCCTGGAAGCTGCGCTTGCTACGAAGCTGCCAACCCCGTGTCCTCCCCACGGGGAGCGCAGGGACATCTCAGTGGCTGCAGAGGGACCCACACCGGGGAGCAGAGCAGCGTTCCCCCAGGGGACCAGGGCAGGAACAAAGGGAATTGTGTTGAAACAAGTTAACATGTTTTTAAACCTCCTTCAGGCTCGCCATTGGCCGTTCCCACACAACCGCCTCATGCAAAGGGTTGTTTTCACAGCAGCATCACAGTTTTGCCAGCTGGCAGAACAATAGACACAGGGTGCTGCCACTCCGAGGGCAGGGCTCAGCTCTGTGCTCTTCACTTTCATTTTGAAGTTTTGCTCTCAGCTGCACTCAGACAATGGAGCAGACGCACCCCTAGCCTAACCCTGCCGATGTCAAACAGCGGCGATGAAACAAGTTTCAAAGGACTTTGTATGACTGAAAATGGGTCCAAACACAACGTTTTTTTTTTTGACTAATAGAGATCCAGCATTCAAAATGCAGTGGAAGAAAACAAATCAGCAATTTTGCACCAAGAGGTTTAAACAACACTTGATTCCGATTGCTGTAATTACAAACGGAGAGGAAAATCACCGACCCTATTTCCTCAGAAGCTCTCTGTTGGACAGCCTAAAGAAAAGCATGAACAGCGCCCATGGCAGAACTCCTCTCTCCGAGGCACCACTGCAACCTGCCGAGCGCACCAGCCCCTGGCTCAGCAGCCTTCCAGCAATCTGACCCGTCACGCCGTAAGCCAGCGCAGTCTGGCAGATGCAGAGATAGGGCCGGGGCCAGAACGCCCTTCTGCCAGCAAAAAGAGTTGGGAGAACGGGAGGAGGGAAGCAGAGACATGGCAAACCCAGCTTCCACCAAGGACCACGCTAGAGAAAACACATGAACACGAGAATTACTGATTTCTAGGGTTTTTTTTTTTGTCTGTTTCCCTTTTAATCTTTTAATCTAACACAGACTGATATACCAACAAATCACCACACCTCAGCTGACAGTGGCAGAGAGCAAATATGTATTGCTCACATGGCTTAAAGCTTCATGATGAAAGAAGACGGTGAAAGAAAAAAAAAAAATTTCCTCCGAAGTACAAAGGCAAAGCCACTTGCTGGAAACACAAGGCCTGGGGTCCTAGCCACAGAACAGAAGCGTCTCTCCCCAGTTGTGCTCCATTGACACAGAAAGCACACTGAGCAAACAGTTCTTGTTTACCACGGTCTCTGGCTACAACAAGCAGAAATGCAGATCTCCTGATATCACTGCTAATTGTTTCACCCCAAACAGATGCTGCAGCCTGAATGAGATCATTCTGCATCTCGCACTGATGTAGGCTGCATTCCCCACTTGCTACTTTTGAAACCGAAGAAGAATCGTGCTTTGCTAAAAATACGCTGCGGGCTGAATGGAGCGCTTTGTTCGGGGCGGGCCGGGCCTCCTCAGGGCTCTCTGCAGCGAACGCAGAAGACAGGGAAGAACCGCACCAAGGACCTCCGGGAGAAGCTTGCCTTTCATTGCTTGGGTGCACCAAGAGCTCACAAGGAGGGAACTGTTTGGAGTAACACCCAGCGAGCCAGTCAATTTTTATTTTCCTTTTGTAACATTCGCCAGGACCTCCAGCTCTTCCCCCATCACCCTGGAAGACCTGCCACATCCAGGCAGCAGCCACGTGCTCCTGATGCTCCCAGGACAGGGGCTGCCAGCAGCGACGCAGCCATCCCAGGGCTCCCCTGCTCCCCCTGCCCTGCCACACGCTCAGCCCCTGCTGGTTCCCAGAGCAGCAGCCACCCTGCACCACAAGCCCACATTCCCTAGCAGCTCCTGCCTCCTCCCCAGCGCTTGCACAGGCAGCCCCCCACGCGAGCGCCGATTGTGGCTTCCCCCCTCCTGCTCCAGCTCGCAGCAAAGGACCCGCAGACCTGCCTTGCCATGCTCCTCCTCTCCCCCGAGGCGTCAGAAGCTGTGCAGAAAGCACCTCGCAGCTCTGGCCGTGCTGGCCCAGACCCTGCTCCAGCTCTGATATTCTGAGCGGACAGGGATGTGCTCTCACAGCCGTCCTGCCCAGCTCCAGAAACCCAGCACTGGAGCAGGCGGCAGGCTTACATCCCTCAGCCTTCACGACTTACTCCTACTTCATTTCCTGCCTCCATTACAAAACAGTGACCTGAAAAAAAAAAATAAATTCCTAGGATCTAAGGAATGCTCCAAAATCCTGCCAGAAAACCCAAGTGCCTCATGGTCACTGGGGCACTGCCCAAAACCAAGGAAATCAGAATTTTAAGTGCCCAATGGACAGCCACAAGGTGTCTTGACCCTCAACAACCAGTCAGGCCCCAGTCTCTTTCGGGATGCCCAAACCCAAAAAGAGCACACCTGGCTTTTCTAAGCAATTCCTACACAGACTTCTTCCTTAACAGCACATGGTGCCTCTACCCTGCAGTTTCCTTGCTGAATTCCAGACAAGACTCAGCTGTCAGATGTTACTCTTGGGTGCTTGGGTAAAATAAGTGTGGTGACCTCAATACAGTGTGCATCTAGAGCTTAAAATTAGCTGTCGTGTTGGCCACTGGACATACAACACTCTCCCCTCCTCTCAGGGCTCAGGAGAGAAGCCAAACACTAAGTGAGCCTCTTCCAGGTTAGGTTTTACACTTTATGGCTGAGGATTTCAAGCCTATTAGCAGTGTTTGTGTTTTCTGAATGGTGGAGGAAAGAGTGCAGGTGCAAAACCAGGTCCCATACACAAACCCCATACACAAAACCATATATAACAAGGCACAGTCACCTTCTGGAGCTGGACAGCCTCCCGCTGACCCTGCAGCAGCAGAGAGCAGAACAGCACACTGTGCACGCTGAGCAACACATTGCCCTGCACGCCAGCACCCCCCACCGAGCAAGGAGCGGGTTTGCAAAAATGCAGCAATGAGAATGAAGACATTTACTCACAACGTGCCCCAGCAGAGGGAAATCTTGAGTCTGTGCACGCAAATATCTGCACAGATAGTCTAAAGACTCACCAACTGAAATATAAAACTGAAAGGGCTGTGCCTTGGGATCTTGAGTCTCCTGCAAGAGTGGCCAAGAGCAAAATCACTAACATTTAATCCAGAGGGCCTACAAAAAAACGTCCATACTGTCCTCTACGCACACCCCAGAACGCTCCCAATACCTGAGGGCAAACTCAGACCTGGAAGGCCAAAAGCCACAAGAGCTAAAACATGCCACGGGCAGAGAGCAAAGAAACGAGCCAATCCTCTCCCCGCAGCTGTAAGTGAAAGCAGCCAGATGAGTCCTGAACTTTAATTACACAGTTATGTAACACACCTTGCTAGCAGAGCTCAGAACTAGCCTACTTCATACTAATGGCCCGATCGTTTACGGCAGGATCAAACCACAGCTCTGTGAAAACCCACAGAAGGGTCTAGAACCAGCTAGAGATTTTTTTTCCCCCCCCACAAAGACCTAAACGAAGGAAGCCAGCCAGCTGTAAGAACTACATGGTCAGACAGCTGCATCCACAGTGTGATTCACCCTAGAACAGGCTGCAGTTCCCAGCACTGCACATCTTTTTCAGGCTGTAGGCAGCGACCACCTAATTTGGAGTATTCAAACGCTCTGCAGATGTATGGGAGATTCACCACCCATGTGAGGAGCTTCTGCCACCCCTCACGTTATCCTAAGTTGATGATTACAGGTTAGTAAAACAGGCTGGATTTGCAGCCTGAGAAACTCAAGGGCCCATTTACAAGCAGAACAGGAACACTGGAACAGGCTATTCCATCTCACCCACAAACAGGGCCCCCAGAGCCAGCTCAGCCCCCCCCAGCCCTGGCAGCGCTCCCTGTAAAAGCAGTCCAGGCAAGGCACTTACTCAGGAGCAGACAAAGCAAGATGCAACTAATTGCACATGAAATAGCAGTGGAAAGAGTCTTGCTAATCACCTACACCTGACAACCTCCAGAGCTAATCAGTGACCCGAGGTTAGGCATGGTCTGAAACCTCCTTTTTGACTTCTGCACAATTTACTTCGTTCAGCAAAGTTCATGTTCATGGTTTTATTAAAGTTAACTACGGTTTCCTGCTGAGGCATCAACATATCTGAAGCCTGTAGCAAAAGCAGCAGTCTGAACAGATCATTTCACAATGTTTTCCAAACCATTTGAGACACCTCTTTTTAAGAGGCTTCTGCATCCTCCAACACCAAAGAAAAGAGGAGAAAGATCCAGTCTGAACCACGCACAGCAGACAGAATCCAGGGCTGCCAGGAAGATGACAAGCAAATTATCCAGCAACCCCATGCTCTCAGATCAGCTGGGCCAAGAGAAAAGCAGTTCCTGGCATCAGAAACCTTTACAATTTAGGGGAAAAAAAAAAAAAAAAAGTGATCTGGGGGATGGACCAGCCCCTGGTTGTACAACTCAGCCCCTGCCCACCAGCTGCTCCCCAGCAGAGGGGCTGGCACTCACAGCACCACCACCAGCAGATAGAATTAATGCAGTTACATCAACCCTCTTCCACAAGGACCCCCACAATTTCTGCAGCCGTAGCCAGTTACTGCCCTGTGACCACACTCTATTCCTGTCCCTTAACCAACCTGTGAGTGAGCCACTCGGCACGCTTACAGCTGTTCCAGCGCATTACGATCGTTCTGAAGTGCAGATCTCCACCTCTGTCTATTTTTATTAAGCCACAGAGAACAGAACGGTGAATTTAGACCAGGATTAGTCCTCGAGCAAAGCATCTGTGCCTTGTCATGTTGTGTTTCCTAAAGTACAGGACATAGCAACCCTTGCTGCTGACTTACAGAAGAAATCCAGTAAGAGTCTCCATCTATTTTTGCTGCTTTCTAATAGAATCTAGCCCAGTCACATCACACAGGCTGCATTAGATCAGATCCAAGAGTAGGTCTGTGCATGCCCATTAATGCTGAGTGCCTGCAGAGCCCTTGGGTGGTTCAAGATGTTTTACAAACATTAGGCACCTAATTAAGCCTCAACTACTCTCCCTAATACGGGACTATCACCCTAATTCACATTAGATCAATCAAGAGATAGAAGTTAAGCAACTTAGTAAGCCCCAAAAGGGCCAGGGAAGAGAAGAGGTTAATGCACAGGACATGCCCGAGCCCAGGAAAACCTGACCCCAGGAAAACCTGCTCTGGCTGGCAGGCATGGGTGTCTAAGGCCTGTATTTTCTGGCTAAACAAAAAGAGAATAACTGCAAGCAGAATATAATCTCGCTGCGCATTTCTCTTTTAATCCCAACAACAACAGAACAGAACACACTGTGAGAGCACCTACAGAATCACAGAGGCACTGCACGGTAATAACCCCGGGTTACAGCACTGGCCTTACCGCACCAAGAAACCCCAAGATGACCTAGGCTGCCTCTGCTCTTCACTGCTGAAGCTTCCCCCCAGAGCAGGACAAGGGCCAAACACCTACTCCACGACTGGTTTCCTGTGCCCACCACTTCTGCAATGAACCTCAGGAAGGAGGAAGGAAGGGAATGTTAGAGGACAGCGTGAGACGGCTGTGCCTTCAGCATGGCTTTCACATCTGGATATTTTTCACATGTCAAACATCACGTTTAAGTAGCCCGAGGGAATGAATCACACAAACAGGGCTTTCCCAGCTGCACGGGCCGTGCAGTCTGGCAGCATTCTATACACAACATACAGGTGCCTCTTCAGCAACATTTAATTTAACTCCTCAGAATGACATCACCAGGAAGCTCGCTCATTCCCAGCGCTGCTCCTTAAGCCATCAATTTCTGCCAGTAAACAAGCAGCGTAAAGCACCTCAGGCCATCAATATTATTCAGAAAACTGTATTCCTCAGAGGCCACTTCCAGGTTCATTTCTCCTTATTTCACCAACCAATTTTCTGGAGCAATCGCCTCACCTTCTACAGGAATAGCTTTCCCCTCCCCAGGAGACAGCAAACTGCCAGCTCCGAATGCTGCAGAACCAGCAGTTGCTCCGACGTTGGACTTTCCCCATTTCATTGTCTGCAGTGACTGCAACACTCAGCTGCTGCGGGGAGCAACATCGCTTGCTCTTAAGAAGAAAACGTGTGGCCAGAAGGCAGGCTGGGATTCCTACAGCCCCAGCAGACACCGTCTGCTCCCCCAGGCACATTGAATCAGACCAATTCAGAAATAAACCAGTCACTAGAACTTTTAATAGTCACTGGGAGAGGCTCTTTAACCACGTTAACGTTTTCAGAATAACTGTACCCAAATATAGGCCTGCAACTGGCTTTTTTTCCCCATTATGCACTGCAAAGCAAGAATAAGCAGAATAAGAACTCCTCCAAATATCACTGAAAGATTTCAAATGCCAACAGGGACAAGGAATTCAGGTGCAACACAACGCTAAGACAACAGATAGGGAAGAAGCAAAGAGCACTTGAACCTAAGCCTGAAGCTGCCCCTTCCACACCACAGCTCAATTGTTTCCTCCTCATCCTTGGAGAGGGGAGGAAGCCTTCCTCAGAAACCAGGCAGCATGGTGTCAAGACAGAAGGGATGTTATTTGTATGTCAAGGACGCTCAGACTCTAGGTGACTGAAGACAGCTTCACTCCACAAGGTGCAGAGAGAGAAAAACCCGGTATACGTTGGAATCCTGGCACACACTCGAGTCCTGGTACATGTGCAGGCTGTAAGAGCTCGCACGCAGCCGGGACACCTCAAAAATAAAGCACCACCCAACAGCAAACACGGCCCTTGCTGCAGGCGGGGTACCGCTGCCCCGCGTGGGATTACAGCCCACCACCAGAGCCCCAGGGGCCGAGCGAGAGGCGCGGGGACGAGGGCAGCACCCCGGGGCCCTGGCGCCCACACGGCCGCTGCGCGGAGGAGGCC
>VXAV01012112.1:99693-122561 GCA_013399715.1 Alectura lathami
CCGGCGCGGGGGTGAGGGCCCCGCGGTTGCTCCTCCGCTCGTCCGCGGCCCCGACGCCCTGGGGACGGGGGAGGCTTCGCGCAAGCGTCCCCGCCCGGGTTGGGAGCGGTGACGCTCGGCCCTGCGCGGCTGCTCTTTTGCGGGCGGGTTCCTCGTGTTGGGCTTGAGAGCAAAGCGGAGTCGGCATGGGGAAGAGCTGCAAAGTGGTGGTGTGCGGGCAGGCCTCGGTGGGGAAAACGTCGATCCTGGAGCAGCTGCTGTATGGGAACCATGTGGTTGGTGAGTCAGAGAGGGGGCGGCTTGGAAGGGGCCTCCCTGCGGGGACGCGGGGTGTGAGGCAGCCCGGAGCTGGGCCCCGACACCCGCAGGTACGCGGCGGTGGGGAGGGAAGGCTCCGTGTCCCGGTTCTCTGGGCTCTGGCAGGGGTCCCCGCGTCACCCTGCCCTCCCCTCTGGCAGGCTCAGAGATGATCGAGACCCAGGAGGACATTTACGTGGGCTCCATCGAGACGGACCGCGGGGTGCGCGAGCAGGTGCGCTTCTACGACACGCGGGGCCTGCGGGATGGCCTGGAGCTTCCCAAGCATTGCTTCTCCTGCACGGATGGCTACGTGCTGGTCTACAGCACTGACAGCAAGGAGTCCTTCAAGCGGGTGGAGCTCCTTAAGAAGGAGATTGACAAGTCCAAAGACAAGAAGGAGGTGAGTACCTGCCATTTCCTCAAGGGAAGGGGGCTACAGAAGTGTGCTCCCCTTGCTCAGTTGTTCTCACCCAGAGTCTCCTTTCCTCTGGCTTGTCACAAGGTGGTGACAGGGAGTCCTGTTCCATAAGACTCTCAATTGTAACTGGCTACTGTCCTGAGGTGCTTTCAGGGCAGAGTATTTGCTCCGTCACCATGATCGTTCCACAGCTGCTACACAGCAGGGCTCAGTGTGAGACCAGGTCTGTGTGTGCCTTGCTGGTGGGATGGACGGGGATCTGCTGCTTCCGTTACATCACAAGGGGTGTTGACTGAGATATCTTTTTGTGGCCTTCCTGACTTCTGCAGGCCATGTGCAGTTGCTCAGTGGGCCCTTCCACTTTGGGGCTGGTTTGAAACAGACCCCCACGGAAGGGTGAAACTGCCAGAAGGGAGCACTGGGGAAGGTGTTATTTTAAAAGTCCGTGGCACAGAGGGGGAATTAGCTGCAGGATAGGGCCTGGCACTGAAGCTGTTGTCAAGGCAGAACCAGGGAGCACTATTCAACGCTGCGTTTGTTACCTACTAGGATTCTTCTCACCCTTTTTTGAACAGGTCACTATTGTGGTTTTGGGCAATAAATGTGACCTTCAGGAGCAGCGCCGGGTGGATCATGACGCAGCCCAGCACTGGGCCAAGGGCGAGAAGGTGAAGCTGTGGGAAGTGTCTGTGGCTGACCGGCGTACGCTGATCGAGCCGTTCATCTACCTGGCCAGTAAGATGACACAGCCACAAAGCAAGTCTGCTTTTCCCCTGAGTCGCAAGAACAAGGGCAGCGGCTCTGTGGATGGCTGAGCTTTGTCTTTCCCTTCCCTTCCGTTGCCACCTCCTCACCCTCACCTCTCTCCTTCCCTTGCACATACCTCCTGCCGAGCCTGTTTGGTGTCACGGAGCCTGCAGGAAGCCTGGTGGCGAGAGGAATGGGCTTCCCAGGGCTAGGGGATGGTCTTTGAGGAGGAGAGATGTGACCCATCTCATGTGGAACAGGCATCCCAGTGCTGGCGGTGGTCTTTGAGCAGGAGAGAGGTAACCCGTCTCCCTCCACTGGGAGAAGTGTTGTTTTCACTGCCCAGGCCCTGCCAGTGTTTGAGGTGCTACAGGAAAGCCAGGATCCACCAAGCGACACCCCTCTGCTCTCAGGGCACACGCTGATTATGGGGAAGAACAGCACGAGGCTGGCCAGCAGGCTGGGATCAGCTTTGCAACTGAGCACAGCCAGGCCCCAGGAAATGAATCCCCCTCTCAACAGCAGCTCTCTCTTTTATTTACTGGCACCAGGTGAGAAGAGCCCACTTTCTGGCTGTGCCTTCCCCAGTCTCCTTGTCCTACCCCAGCTGGCTCTGTGGTGCTACAGCTTTGTCTCAGCAGATTGCTCCTTACCTGGCTGTGTCCTCTGCTCCTTGACATGCAGGAATATTCAGTCCTTCCTCAAGCTGACTGCAAGATGAGCCTCCTGCCCAAGCAAATGCATAAGTGCAGAGCAGGGCAAGATGCTGTTACTGAGAGCAGGGTCAGGCCCCATGTCTCATGGTGTCCCTGTTTGGCACGGTGCAGCCCTCCTCTTACTGAGGGCAGACAGTCCTGGCCTAGGAGGTGCAGGGGCAGCTCTCACTGCCACTCAGCCACAGTGCTGGCTCTCCTCTCAGAACCACCACAAGACAAAGGGGAGGTGTCCCAATCCTGCCCAGCAACACGTTTCCTTTGGCTAGTCTGGATCTAGGGAAAAAAAAAATGACAAGAAAGCCCTGGCTTGTTTATACTTGTTCCTTTTATTTACTGAGTAACACAATAAAGCGATGAGATTCGATTATCAAAATATTTTCCTTTTTTTTCCCCAACAGTTATAGTACATCAAAAAAATATACAATGAACATTACAGGAAGGGGTACTGGCCAAGTCCCTAGAGTCTGTTTATTCCATTGTTGTAGGGTTTGTTTTTTTTTTTTTTGGAATCAAACTGTTCACATCACTCCAAGGTTATTTACAGAGGGGCACGCCTTACTGAGCGCTATGGACTATGCCCTACTATCTAGTACAGCATATGCTAAGTCAAAGGCAGTAAATGCTTTGGATAGCACAGGAGCAAGGAGGGTTCTCTGGAGGCAGAGGGGATGCGATAGAGGGAGCATGTTCTCACGCAGCTCATTGCAGTATTATTGTTATTAGAAGGAATGGCTTTCAAGGGTTAAAGTGCCAAGTGTAGGAGTGTATTAGGACTCCACTGGTGGAGGGGCGACAGGAGCAGCCACTGCTGGCTCCAGCACAGGCTTTGTAGAACAAAATGCAGGGGAACAACCCACCAGTGCCCAGCGGCCTGCTCCTAGTGCTCCCGAGGCTGGTGTGTGGGTGCAGGAGGGGATGTGCTGCCCCCTGCTGCAGCCAGGGCTGAGAGGAGGCCTGGAGGGGAGAGCACAGTGAGACGGATGAGGGCTGGGGCCTGGGTGGCCACAGGCTGCTTGGCACTGAGATGCTGGCAGAGCAGCATCCCTCATGCTGCCCGTGGGTCCGCAGGCTCCTGTCCTGGAGGATGTGGGGTGGTCTATTGGTCTGGGCCACATGTGTCCCCTAGGCTGCGGGGATCTCTCTGTCCCTGCTGCTGGGAGCCTTCTACCCTCAGCTGCTGTCCTAGCCAGGTCTCCCACCATCACCTCAAGATCTTGTCCCTACCCCATTATCTTTCCATACATGATTTTCCCCCTCTCCTGGTGCCCTCTCCCCCCTTCCCTCCCTGGGGTGGAGGGAGATGCCCTGAGCAGATAAATCCATACCCAGGGGCTCCTTTGCACTCTCCTGCAGCAGGAGCTCAGCACCAGCACCCTGCAGGTCACTGCAGCCCATGGTGCAAGCAGATGTGCCCTCCAGACGCAGGAGCAGGGCTCTGTGCCGTCGGGACCCAGTGGCTGCTCCCTCCATGCAGTGTTTCCTGCTGCTGCCCGAGGCTCCCAGGCTCTGGGAACAGGAGTGTTTCAGCCACACAAGTTACCTGGCAGCAGCTTCCTGTTCACCTCCAAGCCCTTGTCCTGAGCATTGCTGGAGCACACTGGGCAAAATCCTCCCGAAATCCACATGTTGCTTTATGGCCAAGATATCAGATCTGTGTACTTGTGCGTGTGGATTCCCAGATGTGCAAACCACCAGCCTCTTCCCAAAGGCTGGGCAAGAACACGGCCTCGTGCTGCAACTCGGCAGAGGTCTCTGAACCAGCAGCACTTGGGCTGGGGAAAGGAAGGGACGCCGGAGGAAGCATCTGCACAGAGCTAAGTGTTGCTTTGTTTTCTTCCTGCTCCTAACAACACTCCCGGCCGTACCGACAGCGTGAGCACCAAAGGGAAACGTAGACAGCAAAACAACGAGCCAGCTGCTCCCACGGGATTGCATAGATCGGGGTGGGTTGTCACTCCAGCATAAGGTCCGGTTGGGTTGCAACTTTCCTGCAGTTTTCTATTTACAGCAGCGCGCTGGGAGCCCGGGGCGCTGTGGGTACACAGTTTTCAGGCCTGGTCCTTGCTGGGCCTTCTGAGCACAGTGAAATGAGAGCATCCGAGGGAGAGCCCCACGCGTAGGCTGACGGCGCCTGCTCCTTCCTCCCTGATTGTCTGGGCTGCCGGGGACGCCTTCGGTTTGTGGAGTCAGAAACTCCTTGGAAGCTCCTAATGGGAATGGGGTTGGATGGCTGGGTATGGTGCTGGCCGGCGAACGACGTTACCTTTCTCTGGAGAACCAAAAGTGCTTTGGGGACATTCACGTAGCCTCACAGCATCTCCCCTGAGGTAGGGGCAGGGATGTCCCCCCAGGGGTGGGACAGAGGCAAACAGCTGGCACCGAGTGGGCTGGATGGGGCTCGGAGCACGGGGTCACCTCCCTCCCACCTCGGGGAGTGCAAACCGGGCAGCCTGGCTGGAGCAGAGCCGTGTGCCCAAATTCTGTGCTTCTTGGGGTGCCTGGGCGAGAGGCAATGTGCTTTTGGAGAGAAGAGGAGCAAGCCCTGGGCTTCACCTATTGCTCTTGGAGGGAGGATGCGACCACCGTGGCCGGTGCCCGCTATGGCAGGGCTCTTTGGCGTGGGACAGGTGGGGCCGGCAGGGACCGAGGCTGCTCCATCCCCCAGGAGCCAGCAGGACAGAGGGATGCTCTGTCCTACACGGACCAACCAGCTCCTCTCCTCCCAGTGTGGCAACTGGGAGGCGGACAAGAAACACAGCAGGGTCTTGGTGGCTCCGGCACCGTCCTTACCCTGCATCGCCCAGCGCTGCAGGACTGGCATAGTCAGGGGGAGCGGCAGGGAAGGGGGGCACGGCGGGGCTGGCCAGGCTCTGCTAGAGCATTTTGCACCAACAGGAGCCAGCTTGAAGCGAAGGAGAAGCCTGGGTCGATGTCTACTACTATGGTTTCCCATCTGCCCCGTGCAGTCCCTACAGCACGGCCGACGCAAGCTCTAGTAGGGAGCGAAGACGATGGGGCCCGGCGTGGTGCGGACGTGGGCCGGCGGCGTTCGGAAGAGGGCTGGTCCGAGGATGGGGGCTTGGAAGAGGGTGGTGGCAGCAGCCGGCCTCAAGGCGAGGGGCCCGGGCATGGCACACACGGCTGTGGTGAGCGGGCTCGGGAGGAAGCGGGTCGCCAGGGTTTTGGTGAGATGCTTCTGCAGAGCCAGCTTGGACTGCGGGGAGGGAGAAGGAGGGAACATGAGGGCGTGCCCCGGGTCAGACGAGCCCCCTGCACCAGCTCTGCTGGTGTTTGCTCTCAGCTGAGCTCCGCACAGGGCTCTGCAGCAAACGCAGTGCCCGGCCCTGTCACCGTGCAGCCCAGCCAAGCAGGCCAGGTCCCCAGTCCTGAACCCTGCCCTGGCTTCCACGCCCACCAGGCTGTTCCCTGCACACTGCTTTCCACTGGTTCCTGGGCTGACATCGCTGCCAGCTCCCTGCCAAGACAGCCAGACAGGCTCAGGTCTCTGCAAACAAATGTTTGGGGTTGGTTTAGCTGAACCATGCCAGCCCCAGGCATCCAAAACCCACAACCACCCCCTCCAGAAATGCAAACCAGGTGGAAGAATCACAAATACTGCAGCTGTTCTGAATGCTGCTGCCAGAGGGCTGAGGAGTTCTCCCCATGCTTTCCTTCACATGAAAGAAAACCAGAAACTCCTCTCACTTCCACACCCTTCCCTCCCCAAAGGGGGTCATGGGGTTCAAGGAAGGGAGGCTTTAAGAAAAGCAGAAGATGTGTCTTATTGCAAGGGATGGCTAACACAGCAAAGGATGTTTCAGACAGCAAACTGGATGGAAAATTTGCTGGCAGACAGATACCTTGAGAATACTCACTGCGAGGGCAGCGTTCTTCTGCAGCTTGTTGTAGGGGCTGTACTTGGGCTTGGGCGGCTTCCCGGCCAGCCTGTCTTTGTGCCTCCGGCTGCTCATGTGCTGGAAGAGGAAAACAGCCCAGCAATGGACGCCAGCTTTCGGATGCAGATCAGCCAGCAGCTCCGGAGGGACCCCAGAAACCTCTCAGAGCTGAGGTCACACCTAGTCCCTCTCTCTCCCCCCAAAACCCTGCCAAGCCTGTTTTCTCCCTACAAACAGGGAAAACCCACAGGGCTAAGGCAAACACATGCAGATCCTCTGTGGCTTAAGGGAAGGATTTCAAAGGGATGCATCCTGTAAAATCCAGGGCTTCAGAGATCCTCCTCTCCCATGGCCATCGTGTTGACGCAGGGTGCACATCCAAGCCCCAGCTCCTTTTCAGAGGGGTCTGCCCTGGGCCCCTGCATTTCCCAGGGGGAAGACATGCCCGAGGCTTGGTGCTCTCACCTGTTTGAGCTGGGTCTCTGAGTTCACATAGATCTCACACACTTGGCAGTGAAATGCCTTGTTCTGGATGTTGATGCTGCCCTTGTTGCCGATTCTCTTGGACTTGTGCCCTGCTCGGGCCAGCAGTTTCCCTCGGCCTCGCCGCATCTGGGTACTGTGACCTTCCAGCATCGACTTGTGCTTGGCACCTGGGTGGCAGAGGGACAGGGACACTCAGCAAACACCAAATCCTGCAGCACCCCTGCAGCAGGAGGGCTGCCCTCCGTGTCACCTGGAGCAGCACGGTGCTCCCAGCATCGCCCAAAGAGCCCAGGATGCAGCAGCCTGTTTCCAAACCCTGCCAAGCTCCGGACCAGAAGCTCAACACACACAGATCCCCCCCCCACACTCTTTCCATGTGTCAGACCTTAGGAGAAATTCCTATTTTAAGCATGTCACCCTGCTTCAGGCATTAGCACAGTCTGCAGAGTCGGGCACGCATTGCCCTCGGTGCTGCAGCATCCGAGCTGTGCCCAAGGTCAGAGAGGAGCTGGCCGCAGAGCCAGGAATAGCTCAGCGGGTTTACAGGAGGCAGGGAAGGAGAACCCCAAATCCCCCACTCCTGGGAACAGGGCACTCTGTCCTGCCCCTTGCCGGCGAGGGGAAAGGAAGGTCAGGGGTGGGCAAGTAATTCAAGCTGCTGCTAATTCATTCTATTTTTTAAGGCGTTAAGCAAGGAGCCTGTGCTCGGTGGCTGTGTGACAGCCAGAGAAGAAGCCTGAAAACATTTTGTTTGTTTGCTTGTTTGTTCTTTCTCCTCAAATCAGCACCTATATTTGTAACCAGAGCTGACAAAAGCCAAAGGACACGTTTGCAGCTAAGCCACGGCTGCATCCTGAGCCCTGGGGCTGGGGCTGCTGGCTCCCGGCTCCCGCTGCGCTAAGGCAGGGGGCTGCTCCCTGTTAAAACCGGGACACTGAGCTGCTCGATCTTAGCATCACGTGCAGAAGGCAGCAAGCTGGGAGCCAGTGCTGCAGAGACCGCGGGCACCGCTGGGAGTCACAGTGCCAGTGTGGTTGGGGGAAGCCATGCTGTGGGGCTCCAGTCCCCCCAAACTCATTAATTTCTCCAGAGACCTCCAAACCCCAGCACCAGGCTGCTCTGGGCAGGGTTATCCCTGGTCTCAAGGAGGCACCATCACTCTGGGTTGCTCTTAGCTTAAAGCTGAACTGCAACAGAATACAAAGCGGCCTCCGCTCACTTGATTGGATATATCTGAAAACACCTTTAATTAAACTTCACGAACTATAAGAGAGCATTTGACCTTGCTAGAATTCACAGCATAGGTGAAACGCCACCACTTATCTTTGCAAGCCACCTTAATTAACCCTTTTTGATTAAAGCAACATCCATTAACTCGCAAGGCTGCGTGGCTCCGCTTCGCGACGGGGACACAGAGCCCGTCCCCTTACCGGTGTTGTGAGCCTCCAGCTGGGACAGCGAGTTGACGGTCACTTTGCAGGTGGGACAGTAGAGGTGCTGCTTGCTCTTCTTCCCTTCCTTCTCGCTCTCCGGTGCTGAGCTGGTGCTGCTGCCCGACTCGGCCGCCTGCACCTCGGCTCCCTGCGCGGCCGAGGAGGTGACGCTGGTGGCATCGGACGCAGCCTCCGACAGCTCGGAGGCCGGCGGGGAGCCCAGTGGTGCGGTGCTGCCTGGGGGCTCTGCCAGAGGCTGCTCGGAGCTGGGTGGCAGCACCAGGTCGCTGCCTTCACCATCCAGCTCCTTTGGGGTGCTGGGGTGGGCTGGCAGGAGGGAAAAGGGGAAGGAAAAAAAAAACCAAAAAAACAAAAATTATCAGAGGGTGAGCATTCTCTTTTCTTGAATTATCTGGATTTCAGAGAGATACTCTGAGACCTCTTCAGGCACCCTGCTCAGTTTTCACTCCTGCTGAGGGTGGCTCTGCCCAAGCTATCCCTTTACAGCTTTTATATACAACTCATTGCAGCTGTGCTCAGCACAGAGCCACAGTGAGCACACGGCCCCAGGGGTGCACACTCCCACCAGAGCCCTGCGGGTTGGTGTGAGCCCCTGTGGACCCCACAATCCAGCAGGGAATGCGTTGTGTCCACAGCCGTTATCTCTGTATATAAACATTGCCCAGAGGCACCAAACACGGGGAAAGCAGTGCAGCACCTGCAGGCTGGGGTGTTACAAGCCAGGGCCAGGTGCTGCAGGGACCAGGTCCCACCTCTGTGCCCCAAGCAGGGTTTCAGGCTGCTCCCTGCCATGCCAGGTGCTGCAGATGCAGCAATCAGGTGGAGCCTCTGCCTTGAGCATCCCAACACCCAGCACCCAGCAATGCTCAAACACAGAAAAACTCAAAGGAAACCAAAACCCATGCTTCAGCTGCGCATCACTGAGCAGGGCTTGGACACACCAGCATTGTGCCCCCCTCTATCTACACCCAGGATGTGATCCCAGGGTGGAAGCAGGCTTGAGGCAGACCCACGCATCCCCATCCCTCCTTTTACTCTGGGTTTTCATCACCACACATCACCCACGCCAGCACCATTCCTAGCAATGCCACTGCACTGCCACGAAGCGGCTGCAGCGCTGCACCACGCAGCAGGGCTGACGCTGCAGCGCTGCCCGTACCCATGCTGCCAGGGTCCCCAGCGCCCTCCAGGCTGGAGCTGAAGTCAGCCGCGCTGTCCTGGCCCATGGCCCCCGCCACCTTCTGCTTGCTCTTCATGACCTCGATGGCTTTCAGCCTCCGAGCGTGCTTGTGGCCTTTGTAGTGGGCTTCTGCCTGGTTCTGCAGAGGGGAGAGAGGGGGTACCGCGTTGGTACTGCGGATGGACAGACAGACAGGCGGATAGACAGGCGGACAGACGCGTGGATGGGTGGATGCAGGGGGCAGTCCCAGCTGTGGCTGCTCTGACAGCCCTCCAAGACATCACTGGCTGTGCAGCCACCCACCCCCAGGACTCGGAGGTGATATTTTTGGCAGGGTGTAGCACAGAGCCGCTGCTCCCCTGTCATCAGACCGCTCCGCACACAAACACGCTCAGGCCTAGGTATCGCTTTGCTCAAACATCGCCGCGTTGCAAGGCCGAGATAAGGACCCTGCTCTGATTAAATGCATCAAGCCACTTCTAAAAGAAGCCCTCAGGAAAAATTCATGGCTTTGGAAATACACAATGAATTGCTAGCTGTAAAAATAAAATTAAAAAACACATCATCGGGGAGGATACGTCTCCCATTGTAACCTAACGGGTGCCTAACATGCAATTTACATTCACAGGCTCCTTTCTCCCAGAGAATGTTGAATAATGAAGTGCACATTGATGGGCTCATGCCTGCATGGAACAGATAAAAACATCCACAAAAGAAAATAACCCAAACATTTGTGTACTTAGCAGTCACGGACAATGCTGTATTGTCACCACAAACAACCACAGCGCAGCAATTTATGGAAGCAAAATCCAATATGAATTAAGACACTGTACTGCTGAGCAGCACGGATTAATTTGCAGAGTTTCCAGGGGCCGACTGAGGCTCCCAGTGCTGCTTCCTAAGGGCTGGGAATGGTGGCTGTGAGCTGGGCAGTGCCGGCCACGTACGTGGGAAAGAAAAAGGCCCATCCAAGCGCACGCGGCTGAGCGGAGCCTCATTAGCAAACACAATCAACTTCCATCAGATAACGGGGTTTGGACAGGGCCGGGCTTCAGCCTAAGTAGGTCACCAAGCATCGCTGCAGCTTGGCGCAGAAGTGGCGTGCGATGATTTGTGCCAGTACGTGGCCTCCTGCAGACGTGACCCTGGGGGCCAGGGGGAGACCACAGGGGCTCGTGGTGGGAAAGCATGGGGCAGGCACGGCCCCGGAGCCGCGTGGGGTCGGTGCTGGGCCCTGCGTGCAGCGTGTGGGTGGGCTGCGAGAGGGATGGCATGCAGGAGCCAAGAAGCATTGGCTCTCCTGCTCCGTGCTGCCCACCAGGATGCGGCTTGGAATGGGAAAGCAGTGCTACTTTTCCCCGTGCTGCTTCTCCCAGCGCTGCTTCTCCCCGTGCTGTTTCTCCCCGTGCTGCTTGGTTGCCAAGCAAAATAATCAAGCCTGGAAAAGCTGACTGTAGCTGGAAGAGCAGTTTCTGCAGCAGGGCTCTGCTGATGCAGCACAGCCAGGCTGGGACTGCATCTCTCCAGGCCCAGCGGAGCTCAAACACAGCCTAGTGCTCCCTGGTGGGTGCAGGCACCCATGGGTGCAGCAGGAGCAGCTCTGGAGCCTGCTCAAGCTGAGGAGCAGTGCTCAGAGCATTCCTGTGGGTGAGGGGCTCGGCGCTATGCGGATGCTCTGGGAAGGAGCAGCCGGGTGCAGGATGATGCTCCTGGGCTGGCAGCTCTATAAATAACCCAAGCTGTTCCCTTGCCGCCTGCCCTGCACGCGATGGAGCAGCAGCACAGAGCAGCAGAACAACTCGCTGACACCAACCTCAGTGCTCCGTGTCCCTGCAAACTGTCCCCTTGCTCATGGGGACAGGGAGCCCCCAGGGGCTCTTGCAAGGCAGTGCACAGTGCAATCCCTGCTCTGCTGCTCTGGCTGTGCAAGCCTGGGCTCAGTCCAGCAATACAGAACCCAAATCCATCTCTTAACATGGGATAAGGGGCTCCAAGCTGCTGGGGGTCCCCCACGTGCTGCGCTCCCAGCTGGCTGCCTGCAAACCTCTCCTCCAGGTGCCAGTTGGATTTGAATGAGAATTCCCTTTCCAACTCTTTAATCAGTTTTCCCCACAAAAGATCAGCTGCCTGCAATTCATTACTGCAGGGATCAACGAATGTTTCCTTCCTCCCCTCTTCAAGGTGGTTGATTTACTTAGAATAAAAGGCTGAGAAAAAAAAACAACATCAAAACCCACCTGCCACATCAGAGCTCTGGGAAGCCAACACGGGATAGATTACATTCAGCTTCCAAGGAACAGATAGAAACTGCACAAGCTGATAAAGCAGCTTAAGCACAAACGCCAAGACCAAGGCAGCCGGGAACAGACCAGAACAAAACAATGAGGAGCAGGCGCCTTGGGATGCATCAAGCAGGGGCAGGGAAGAGGAGGAAGCCAGCTCTGCCCTCGCTGCCCAGCGCCAGCCCCGTCCCGTCGCAGCTTACCGCAGAGTTGAACCGCAGGTGGCAGATGTTGCAGGAGATGAACTGCTTCTTCTTGAGCGGGGTGGGCACGCCGAAGGTGTGGCTGATCACCGCCTTCTGCACCGGGTCCATCTGCAGGGGGAAGGCACAGGGCGGCAGGGTGGCACCGGGACCCGCAGTGCCCGCAGCCGTGGTGTTCAGCGGGAGCAGCTGCAAGCGCCAGCAGCGTTTGCTCCCAGCTTCCAGGAAGAAAGGGATGACCTGGGGTCTCGTAGGCCTTTCCGTGACCCCTCCTTATCTATGACCTTATATATATACGACCTTATACATGGCCTCTCCATGAGGTGCTCTGCATCACTGCTTTTCTGTTTTTCTTTTCAAACCATCCTTCAAACCCCACCAACCTGCAGTACCCGCTGATGTCTGGCAGAGGGAACCAGCTCCCGGCCCCATCGGCTCTCCTCTGGGCAGCGATGGGGATGGGGAGCACAGGGGGTTAGGGTTAGGGCTGACCCCGCTCTGGGAGCCCCCAAGAGTGGTGCCAGCCCGAGCCCTGCTCCCACAGCCTCTCCTCCCTCTTCCCCTCCTGCTCCCATGAAGATCCCAGCATCGTGGATGGCAAATTATCAGCGGGACACAGCACGGCCACATGCAGGATCCGGGGAAGGAGTCCAGGGGTCCCTGCAGCCCCAGGCACATCAAAGGGTGCCCACGCAGTGCCACCCCGGATCCCCGCTGCCCTGATCCCCGCCGGGCAGGCATTTTGCCTGCTGTAATCCAATTACAAGGCTGACGACTGCATCGCGCCTCCGCTGCCTGCGCAGCCCCCGGTATTTCGCAGGGCAGGAAGAACAGCTCCAATTATCTGCAATGAGCTGTGTCTTTCCACGAGACCATTCATCAGGGCAGAGCAGGGGGCTGCCGGCGAGGCAGATGCGTGCAGGCTGATGACAGCCCCTGGCGCTTCTGTCCCTCCCCAGTGCTCAGCGTCATTCCTCCGCTGAGGCAGCAAACTTGTTCGAAAAGCCATAATTGTTTTAAACAAAATGCATTTATTAAGGGGGGGAAACAAGAATAAGCTCTTTGTTCAAGCGTGGCTATAATCTATAATGCAAGTATTGTTCCCCTACCCCGTGGCATAGGAAGATTATCTTATCTGAGTCCTGCTGTCAGTAGAGCCGTGGGTTTTTAGGCGATCGTATTTCTCTGCAAAGCTATTTAGTTGCTGAGACAGGTGCATCAGTCTTCAAGGCACATGCCTGGACAACAGAGCCATTATCAAGACCCCAAATTCCATTCCAGAAGTGAGGAGAATGGTAAAGGCAGGTGATTAATGAAGAGCCTGTTTGCTTTGAAATTTTGCTCACTTATTTGGAATATAAATGAAGAGGAATTTGGGGTTTGGTGAAGAACCGGAGGAATCTACAGATGGTGAAGGTGCTGCTCCACCCCAGCACAAAACATCAGAGCGTGCAGGCAGGAGCAGGGCCAGCACTTCTTTGGAAGAGAAACACCCACATTTTCCAGGCAACGACAAGAAGAATGGCTCTAATTCCTGCAGCAGTGTCAGCTGTGGGTTCTGAGCTGCCAGGACGAGGTCATTTCATGGCCAGAGCCAGCAGCCCCCTTGCCCCGTTCACCGTCCCCAGCTCTGCGAGGAGCGAGGTAGCAGGAAGGTGCAGGGGAAAGGGAGGTGAAGGGATGGGGATGCAGGCTGAGGCTCCGTGGTGCAGGGATGAGCACGATGGAGAATTCAGTATTTAATGATGAGGGGTCTTTGATGCCACACATTAGCCATTTGCATGTCTATTAATTAACCCTAAATTGCAGCCTCTCAGGAAACTTCACTTTCCGTTTTGGATGCTTTGGGTAAAGGAGCCCCACTGGCATCAATACTGGAGGGTGCTTCAACTGTCCAATCAATCTGTATGCAGCTCACGTTTGCTTTAGCGGAGCTCAGCCACACGAGCATTCACTCTGCACCTGCTGGGTGGCACGAGCAGCCGCTGGACACCCCCCCCATACCCCCTCTGCTGTGAGGAGGGGTGGGCAGGCAGAGCTGCCGCGCACCAGGTGGCTTTTGGAGCAGGGTGAGGTGGCTCCTTTCTCTGGCTGTAATCTCGCTGCCCCACCAGCTCCTGGCCATCGCCTGGGTGCAGTTCCTCCCTGCTGACCACTTTGCCCCGCTTGCTTCCCCCGTGGTTCCCTGCAGACCCAGCTGTGTGCATAGTATTTGCGGCACTCTGGGCACTGCAGGTGCACGAGCACTGCCCAGCGGCGTGCACAATCGCATCGCCCTCGCTGCAGACCGCTGGCAGTGCTCGCAGCACCCGTCCTGCTCTCTGGTCACACCAGAGCACTGCAGCCCTCCCTGACTCCTTGCTGGGCAGCTCGCAGAGCCCTTCGTGTGCTCTGAAATGTGCTGCTCCTCCAGCCTGCACACGGGTGCTCAGCGCTGACCTGGCCTTTACCTCCCCTCCAGTTAGCAGAGCCCATACTGCTCTGCCCCTTGGCTCCCTCTGACCAGAGTGAATTCCCCAAGGCCCCAGACCCCAGCTCCATGCCTTGGCAGCTCCACGCACACAGCCACGGCCACCGCAGCTGCCTTCGCAGCTCTCCAGCCATCCCTGCTCTCCAAAAGCAATTGCAAGCACCGTGCCTCAAACGCAGCCACAGCTGAGCCCACGATGCTGGGCTTGTTTCCCCCGAGAGCCCTCGTCCTTCCCATGGAAACACAAACACACCATCAGCTCCTCTCTACCCCTCTGCTACTTCCAATTGTGAAAAGCCCCGCTGGAGACCCAGCTTGCCCTGCCTGGGGACCCCGGTGTGGCTCAGCGCTGTGGCCGTACCTACCGACTCCCGCGGATGGAGCTCTTCCCCTGGGGCTTCAGCAGCATGAACCGGGGGCACCCGGCTGCTGCCAGCACCACGGGCAAGTCATCCGAAAGCAGAGGTGGGTTTTGGGCATGGCCCGCCTGGAGCATAAAGATCCCGGCTTTATAGTCAATTCTTATTGACTCAAATTACTTTATTTATCCCTGGATGTTCCTACCGATATAAATAGAGATCTCGGAGCTGAACTTCCTGCCAGCCACCGAGGTCAGCAACGGGAACGCGTGGGGATGGAGCATCAGTTCGCATTGCATCTTCTGCTGTGGTTTTGCAAGGCGCTGCTGGGTCTTGGGGATTTGCAACATCACAAGGGCTGGCAAGTGCCTCTCAAGCATGAAACGTGCTTTCTGTGTTGTGTTGGGGTCTGTTTTTTTTTTTTTTTCTCCCTGTTGTTGTTGCTTTAAGTGGCAGGAGAGCTCAGTTTGGAAAGGTTTTGCTCGCTCCAGAGTAAAACATCTGCTGGGTTCATGAGAGCCTTGTGACCTGCTCGAAGTGCAAAGCGTTCAGCTGGGCGCTTGCAGACGGCCCTTGCCCTGTGCTGCTGCAGAGGGGTGAGCATCACCCTGCAGACCCCATGCAGCACCACGAGCAGCGCTGGGCTGAGCAAAGACCGAGCTCAGGAAGCCCAGTACGGTGAGCAGTTCCCTTCTGCCCCCTCTCCTACTTTGCCCCCAGCATGAGCACATCCCTGCAGGCAGCTCCCTGCCTGCAGGACTCAGGGGCTGAGCTCAGAGCTCATCCTGGCCCTGCGCAGCCGGGTGGCTACGGTGAGCATGGGAGCAACTTCCAAATTCTACCTTTTTTTTTTTTTGAAAGCACGTGCCAAGACAGGGGCAAGCTGAGCGCCAAGCAGAACAAACAACAGTGTCTGGTTCAAGTTAGCTACTGACTCCAGAGACTAAAAAAAGGAACACAGACAAAGAGCAGCCACGTTAATGGCATCAAAAAAATCCTCCTCTCCTGTGTTCCTGCTTGTTAGCACAGGGGAGAGACAGGCTAAAGCTGGGATTTCAAAAGAGCTTAAAGGAGTTAGATGTCTGAATCCCATTCAACAGCAACATGAATCCAGTACTTAATTTCTACGGCTGACTTTGAAGATCTTGGTGATAATTTGCACCTTCAGAGCACGTTTAATGCCAAAGCCACTTAGAAAAGGCCAGCGAGAATCAGGGTCCCTGTGTCAGCAGGTGAGGGGGAGGTCAGGAAAGTCTCATTTTGGTCTCACCAGGGAAAAAACAGCCAGGAGCAGCCAGACTGCAGGCTGTGCCCACCTCTCCATCAGCCCATGGCCCCGGTGGGAGGCATGCCCCTGCCCTGGGCATGCTGCTGGCTGCAGGGTGCAGCCCTTTGCCATGGCTCGGTCCTGCCCAAACCCGCTGCAGGCAGCAGACGTCCCGCAGCAGCCACGCTCGCCCCTGTGCCTTCGCTCTTCCTTTTTTCCCCCTTCGTTTCTTTTAAAACTAACAAACTGCTCTCCAGAGCTACTTTATTACTATCGATTCCAGGAGCAAAACCCAATTGATCTTGGCTTAGACAAACCTCCTGTTTAATTTTGCTTTCTAAGAGCGATGGATGGGGCAGGAACCAGCCTCTGTGGGTTCATCACCGCTGCTCCCTCACCCCGCACTGGCTCCACGTTTGCTCCAAGCTAGGAACAGGTGCACTGCACGGGTGTGCAGCAGGCAAAGAGCCTGTAATTAACCCAGAAATTACCTGACTGGGTTAGAAGAGGGTTTTTTAGGGGGGTCCAAGGGGAGGAAGGGGTCCAGCAACAGATGCCCCCCGCCCACAGGGACTCACCGTGTTGAAGTTGGGGAAGAGGTTGAGCGGGGACGTCCCGTTGAGCCTGAAGGTCAGGAAGTGCTTGATGTCCAAGGGGGGGTGGAGGGGCCGGCCAGGAATCGGCAGCGACGCTAAGAGGGGGCTGCTGTGTCCGGAGGGACCTGGGCAAGCAGAGGGCAGAGAGCAGCATTAGCACAGCGGGACCCTACTGATGCATGGGGACAGGGTGCAGGGAGCACCTGAGTGACAGGGTGCAGGGACCACACACTGAGATAAGGGCAGGGGGTTGAGTCTGCCCCCTCCCTGCAGCACGGCCCCCACTTTGTTGAATTTTGGGCACCCCGGCTCTGCCCCTCTGCTGCTATTTTGGGTGGAAACCACCCGCGACCCCGCAGCAGCTCCAGCAACTGAGCCACCCCCAGCTCAGCGCGGCTCCGCCGGCTGCCTTGCATCTTCCCCCGCAAACCCATTGTGAGCTCCGGCGTGTGGTGTAAAAATAGCCTGCAGTTATTAATAATTTTCTGTTCAAAAGAAAACACCCATAGGGACAAGGGAGCAGAGAGCAAAGGGGACCTGGAACCGGGATGTCAGCGCAAAGGGAGCAGTATTCCATGTGGCCTGACCCACACCCGGACACCTTTCTCCATCCTGCAAAGGGCAGGCTGGCATTGAGGAGTAGCGAAGAGTTAATAAACCAACAAATGAATAAAATAGAGTAAAATAAAATAAAATAAAATTACATATAAATATACATATAAATATAAATATAAAACAGATAGGTCTCAAAATACTGTGACCCAAAAAAGCCCATTCACATCTCACATAACTTCATGACTTCTCCCTCCTTCAGCCCCTTTCAGCAGCATGGACCAAGGACAAGGCAAACATTCCTTTATTCATTTATTTATTTGATTTCTTGGTCCTTTTCCACTTCGTTTTCAGGGCTTTGCTCTGCTGGAAGATGCTTAGTGTTGCAGCATTGCCCTCAACTCATCCTCTCCAATATAATGGTGGGAAAAGCAGAAAACCCTCATGGGAGGGAGGAGGAGATCCAGCAGAAGCAGGGGACAGGGGCTGTCACCCATCCCAGCAAAATTCCACAGGCTTTGCTGCATGAGCAGCTCAGCCCCACCATGCCTCCTGGCTGCTCCCCCGCTGCACTTTGCTTTCTGCTCTACATCCAGCTCTCTGCCGGCAGGAACCAGGCTGGCACCCAAATAAAAATCTGAAATTCAAAGTTTGGGATATTTTCTGAATTTCAGAACCGAGCGCTTGCTGCCCTGAGGGCAAAAACGACCTCTTTCTGGGAGAGCGCACACGGCCGCTCCTTCATCTGCACCGGAGCGGTCCCTGAGTCAGTCCTGACTCCGGGGGAAAAATTACATTTTGCTTCATCAGGCGTGCATTGATTGAGTTAATTCCAGAGTCGCCCAGAAGGGAAATCTGTGAAACTGTTTAAAAATAAATAAATAAAATAACAACAACGGCAACGAGGGAGGCAACAAAAGCAAGCAGAAATGGGTGAACGATGCATAATTAACCTTCTGAGGCATGAAGCGGTACTTCTGCCTCAAATCATCTGGGACCCAGCCCCCAGGGACCCCCCCAGCCTGCACACGCAGCCCCGACCAGGCCAGAAAAGCAGTTGCAACAAAAGCATTTGGGGCTGGATGGCAAGGGTTTCCTCTTGCCTTTATCAGTGCGCTTTGCACTGATTGTGCTGGCCTTAAAATATAAGATTTATTACATGCAGCATCGGGAGGAATAGGGCAAGCAAACACCTCTGCTCCCGTTGACTGAACAAATGGGGTTTGCAGCTCTGCAAGCACCAGGGTGCCAGCGAAACCCAGCTGCAATGTGCTCAGCTACCTCGGCACAACTTGCATCCCAAATTTGTGGGTTAAACACATCCGGACTGGGTTGGAAGTTCAGGAATAAAACAGACACATGCTGAGAGCAGCCAGGAACGCCGGCCAAGATGGGACCCGGTGGGGGGAGGCAGGAGAGCAAAACCTCTGCCCTGATTTAGGTCAGCAACGATTCACAGGACCCTGGGGAATAGCAAAATCCCGCAGATAGCACCGTGCATCTTCCAGCAGAGCCCCAGCGAGGTGCAAGGGCCCTGCAAGGAGAGGCCACAAGCCCTCAGCACACAAAAGGAGGAAAAGCAGCCAGAGCTGCTCACGGTCTGTGGCCAAAGAGGAAAAAAAAAAAGGAAAATCATCACGCGGCATGGGGACAAAGTCACTGACAGCTTCAGTTTGCCTAAACCTCAGATGATCACAAGAGCATGAGGACTGAATGCAGGGAGCGGCCAGGAGCTCCCTGTCCCATCCCGACCTCCCATCCCATCCTGGGGGGCCGTATGGTCCTGGGGGCACCTCCCCAAGGTCACAGGGCCACAGCTCTCACCTTACCTTCGCTACAGGGCAGATTCCGGCAGCAGCTGTGGGCTGTATTTTTAGGTATTAATTAGACACTCAATTACAGGGATTTGCTTCGGTGAGAGTGGCAGGGCCCCCGGGTCTGTCTAGGATGACACGACCTTACCCGAGGGGACGGGCACAGCCGCCAGCAGGGAATGGCAGCCCCGGATGCCCGGCTGGCATATGGGAGCAGCGCTGGTCCCCCCACGGGGCTGCTGCCCGCAGTCAGGACTCGGGTTTTTGCCTTCCCCAAGGTTTGGCAGAGAAGCCCCCCTGCAGGGCAGGCGCCTTTTTGATGCTGCCAAAAAGGAATGGGCTCGATCGAGGGCTCAGGGGAGCATTCCCAAAGCACCGATAGAAGGAAGGCAGTGTGGGAACCTTGAGTTTGCAGCACAAACCCCAAACAGTAGCTTTGCCCCACTCGCTAGCTTGATTTTGGGGTTGGTGATGCTGAGGAGCTGATCTCCAGCCCTGTGTGGCACTGTGCTGGAGCCGCAGCGGTGGATGCTGAGTGCCCGTGGAGGTCTATCTGCTGCAACACTGGGCTCCCCATCACCGTCCCTGGCTCTGCAGCAGAGACATGCTGTGTTTCCTAAAGGCGCACCCCAAGCCTGACCCCACACCACACACAGCCACTGCTCCAGCACTGCGCATCCCACCCAGCAGCTACCGATGCAGAGGGACCTGCCCAGATGCACCGAAGCACAGCGCATCCCCTGTCCTGCAAAGAGCCACATCTCAGAGCAGCCCCTCGGGTTTAAAGCCATTTAAGCAAGCCCGGGTCCGCTGCCACCCCCCAACCCCTGCACGCCAATACTGCGTTTGCGCCAGCCTCCGAGATGCGCCCCTGAACGTGGCGGTGACAGCGCTGCGGGTTTGTTCCTGCTGTCACGAGAAGCTGCCAAGGACCCGTCTCACAAACGCAGGGCTGCCTTCAGATAGCAGCTGGCGCGGAGTCTGCACAAGGCAGATGGAGACAGGAGCTGTTTATTCACACAGAAACAGTCTGGCTCCCGCTCCTTCGGTAGGTGTTCTCAGCAAATTTTGGTGGTGTCTCAAATTCCTCACCCAGGGCTTTAAAAGCTTTTGTCTCCGGCCAAGCGTGGACTGAATTCACTCCAGCTATTTCCAGGGGGCTTGCCGGGAAGCGCACGTGTGCGCGCTTCCTGGTGCCAAGGCTGCAGAGAGGAGAAAAGGAGCGAGACCAGGACCCTGTACCACGACCTCAGCACCACTCGGGGGCCAGCCCTCAGCTCCAATTTTAGGAGCATCGGGGTGGCACAGCCTCCAGCTCCCAGAGCAGCCAAACCCAGCAAATCCAGCCTGGACCCCAGAGCAGCAGATCGGAGACGCCGGAGCCAGCGATGCTGTGCCTGTAAGTGCGGGGTTTTGCTCCTCGACCTGAGCTGCCCCCACATATAGGGCCCCCACCTCTATACGCTCACTTCAGACAGAAGCAGCCCGCAGCACAGCCCAGCTCGCAGGACAAGGGCACACCAAGAACCACACAGCCCAGCCGAGGGATGCTCCTGCACAGTGCTGCTGCAGAGCGAGCGCCAGCCCGAGGAGGAGCACGGGATGAGCCGGGACCAGCAGCACCACGGGCACTCACATCAAACCCTGCCCGACTGCGCCCACAGGATGGGGAGAACTTACCAGAGGGAGGAGCAGAATCCAGCAGAAGGGCCCGCTGCTCCCCGCATGCTGCAGCACGAAACTGACGTGATGCTTTGGAATGCTGCTTTGATTTTATTGCAAATTAAAATCATTGAAAGAGTCTTTTCACCCCACCCCTACAGAACTAAACAGCCCTCTAAGCTAAAAACAAACAAGGTTTTACTTGCTTCAAGGTGAGGGAACGGTTAAAAGAAAAAGCAGGCTAAACAAACTCCAGGTTGTCCCAGAAGCAGATGTTTAAGGACTGTTTCTTTGGTTACAAGATTGCAGAGCACTCAGGCTGCCAAGGGAGCTTCAGGATGTGATGCCATTTCGGAAAGACAAGGAATTCACTATCGATTACTTTTGGACCCCTGCTTATAATTTATTCTGTCATTGCAAAAAAGGTCTTTTAGATATCTTTTTACTTTAAACACTAGGAAATTTAAGGTAGCTTTTTTAATATATATATACTTTATATATATTTATATATATACATACACATATATACACAAGGATGCATTTAAAAGTTACTATTTCCTCAGTGAGTACAATATCATTCTCTAAATCTTTTGCTTCTGAAATGATCATGACTGGATGCCACTGCTGAAATATCTTGTGCTGTGTGCAAGGAACATCAACAAGACACCGCCGGGCATTTCTGGGTTTGCCAGAGCTAGAGATACGCTGCCTTCCCCGCATTCACTCTCAAGGCTCCAAAATAACAAAAATCAGATATTTTTGAAGAGCATTAAGTAAAAGCTGCCGGGTATTGTTGTGCAAAGGCAATGTTACATTTGAGCTCAAGATAAGATTTGCTTTCATCACCCCCAAAAAAATTAAAAACAAAACCGTGGAAAGACCTGGTCACAAGGTGGAATGCCAGCTGCGGTGACACCATCAGGAACACCCCTGAGATTTCAATTTCTGGCCAATTCGGATGCACGTTTTGGGGGGATGAAGGGAGGGGTGGCAGCAGGACCTGCATGGCTTTGCGGAGCTTCCTCATGGAAGCTGGTGCTGATGATGGTCAGTACCACCACGGCGGTGACAGCTGGTGACGTTCAGCTCGGGGCTGACGCAGGACCTGGCTCCTGCCAGCAGGGCTCTGCCTTCACCACCCGCTGCTCACTTCACCTGCGCCATGATGAAGCCGGACTCCTGCATGCTCTCGTAGTACTCAATGGCCAATGCGAAGTCAAACTCGTCGATGGCCGGCCCGTCGATGGCGATCTTCATGAGGTCGGAGAGCCCCTCGTCCTTCGCGCAGCGTGACCGGCCCCGCTTCAGCAGCTCCCGGCCCCGGCTGATCTTCTCCGCGAGGACCGAGCCCAACGGCAAGGCCAAGGCGATGGCCGCGAGGACGGCAAAGTCCGGGAAGAGCTCGTGCATCTCGGAGCTGCTGTACACCAGCTTGACGCAGAGGTCCCTGAAGGAGAGCTGGCTGAGGCTGAAGACGATCCGCTTGAAGAGGGGGAAATCACTCAGGGCCCTCTCACTCACCACCACCCGGGAGTAGGCCTGCAGGAGGAAGTTCAACTCGCTGACCCCGTAGCTGCCGATGTCCTCCAGAGACTGGGGGTAACACTTGGGGTTGAAGATGGCCGAGAAGGAGCTGACGGCCTCCAGGACGCTGCTGGGGAACCTGTCCAGCAAGTTGCCCCGCACGCTCTCCAGGTAGGCCTCTTTCAGGTGCTCGAAGTGCCTCAAGTGCACCTGGGAGCAGTTGGCCAACTCCACGCCCTTGTAGTAGAGCCGGCCCTCGCCCTCCCGGTCGTCCCGCGGGTGCTCGTTCATGGTGCTGAGGAACTCCTGCAGGTTCTGCCCGCTGGAGCACTTCTGGGCCTGCAGAGTGGTGGCTGTGGCGGAGACGATGGGCTTCAGGATGGAGAGGTCGAAGTCCTCGAGCTGGAAGAAGCGGCTGAGCTTCTGGAAGATGGGAAGGACGTCCAGGAGGATCTTGGTGAAGGCCACAAACTGGAACTTCTTGAGCTCCTGGCAGAGACTGAGGGCCACGGGTGACCGCTCTGCCTCGCTCTCCAGCAGCAGCACCAGCGTGGGCCACGAGGAGTCGATGGCTTCCACAGCCGGAAAAATGGAAGTCCAGCGGATGGCCCTGGGGCTCCCGAGGTCAATCTCGCAGAGGTCCAGCACGCTCCGCAGCTCCTGCAGCCCGCTGCTCTCCCCCGCGGAGCTGGAGTAGAGCCTGTAGACAGCGTCCACCGTGGTCTCATATTTCTGGAGGTATTCGATGCTGACGCCGCCCTCAGCGGGCAGCAGGGAGCTGCCGTGGGACAGGCAGTGCATCTCGGTGAGCAGCGGGCAGAGCGAGCTCAGCGCCGCGCCCGCCCCGCTCAGCCGCTCGGCCCCCGGCGAGGCGCTGCCGGCGCTCAGCCAGGTGAGCTTCATGCTGGGGATGCCGAAGGCGCCCATCACCTCGCCCACCTT
>VXAV01012113.1:20177-30182 GCA_013399715.1 Alectura lathami
CCCCGCCCCGCCCCCGGGCCGTGACGCCCGGCCCCCGGCCGCCTGCCGCTCTCCGAGGGCGAGGGGGGGAGAGCCGGCTCCTTCCGCCGGCGCGGTGGTGGAGGGTTTATCGCGTAAGGAGCAGTGGTTCGCCGCTGTTCCCTCAGCCGCCCGTTTATAAAAGGCTGTTGAACAGCTTAACCGTAAAGAAAAGAGAAAGCGATTTTCTTTTCTAGTCAATGCACACACGGGCAGTGTGGGTGCAAGCCTTCACGTTACGTTGCGAAACGACACTCCACAGGGGAGCTAACAGTACCTTGTCCTTCTCACCCTGTAACTGACATCTTGGGTCACTCTTCCCCCTTAAGCTGTGTCACACCTCAGCAATCCCTTTCCTACCTCATGGGATGAACTAGGTAGAAGAGCTTCGGTATTTTGTAACAACACACTTTATCTGGACAGCCACCGACTTTTCTCCAAGCAGAGCTGCAGCTCTGCTCTGTCCACTAGGACAGAGGTATCTTCAGCTGCCTCTGAGGAGCCAGAACGACCTCACGGCCTCAGGGAAGACAGGAGATGCTCGCAGCAGGACGTCCTGCACAGCAGAGGCCCCATGGGAACCCGTACAACCGTACTGGGAGGAAACTCTGACTCTTCTGGTTGTTACCGGTACCGTCTTCACGGGTACGCAAAAAGGCATCACTGAAACGGTTAAGGAGTTGAGGGGTTGTCAAAAAGGTATCTTTCCACAGAAAGATGTACTTCGGGACAGGAGAAAGGATGTAGCGTAGAAGTAAGTTTAGTGCACATTTTATTGCAGACAGGTCACAATGTCATCAGTTAAATAAGGCAAAATGAGTAACTTCAGCCAGGCAAATCCACTTCTTTAAAGAAGTGGTCTTATATCAGGTATAACTAAACCCTCCTGATAAGATGGTCTGCCTGCCTGAAGCATATCCAGATATTCGTTTTTTTGTTGTTGTTGTTTGTTTTCTACTGCACCAATATAATCAGATTTTTAAAAAAATGAAAACCTTTGGTAAAGTACAAACATATTTAAGACAAATAGGATCAATGTGCTATTCTTACTGTGCTGGGAAAAATAGGTATAGCTCTAGAACTGCTGTGACACCTAGAAGAGGCTTAATTAAAATACAAGAATTTTAAAATAAACTTTTAAAGGAAATCTAAAAGAAACATACTAAGTTCAATGTCCCAAACATATTTAACAATGAGCAGAAGACCAGTTGTTCCACAGGTATTCTAAATTAGCAATAATTAGTCCATCTATCTTTTGTCCAGCCATTACAGATTCCAAAATGGAATGTAATATATACTTTTTTCAAAGACTTCTTAATTTTCATATCCATACAATATTTAAGAAATGTCTATTCCACCATATAAAAAAGCTTTAATGTACTACAAAGTTAAAAACAAAGAGAAAATGACAAGCTAGAAGTAGAAAAATACATTGTAAAACATTTATATTTTGCTCCTTACACTGACCAAGATATAACAAAATATTTTAGCTTTGACCACTTTAATAAATTCATGGCATTTTCAGAAGCGAACTGTTATCAACTCAGCAGTCACTGGTTCCCCCTTAACCAGCATCCAGTAGAGATGTCTGGCCATTGCCAACATCCAGTTTAAGTTTCTAGAAATCGTGTGCAGACATGAAGCTTTATGGTTACTGGAAGAGTCCAAAACCAACAGAACTCTCTCACATTAGGTTTGACAGACAGTCAGCATCCCTCAGTTGTATAGCGGTTGGCCAATCTATTGTAAGGAAAGACCTTGTGGATTCAGGTTGCCCCAAACATACATCAAGAACCTGTTTTGGTGGGGAAGGGGACAGCCCTAGCACACTTCCACTTTTTTGGGGGGGCCTTTTTGCATGCATTCCTAACATTCACAGGAACCTCGGTACTGAAAAACTAGAGATGATGAAAAAATTTGAAAAAGAGGTATTATCTAATAAATACTGGGAAATAATTCATTTTACACCTGAAGCTGCTGAACCCTAGTTTCAAGCTCTCCCTGTCCTGTTTTACTTTTCCCATACAGCTCGAACCTGTGTTGCAGGCAGGCCTGTCTCTGACCAGCAGGTGGTGCTGATCTCCACCCAATATCCTCCTCCTCCAATCTCCCCTCCCTACACTTTTTAAAAATAGGTATCTACTTTCATTTGGAAAATGTATTTGCAGCGCCTCTGCTATTGTTACCACCAGAGCAGGAAACCACTGCTTTTACAGAACTTGTCTGGATTAGACATAACATCACAAAAGTGGTATAAACAAATCAGTGGAAGGTCTGTATGTAATGCTAGAAGAAGGGATGGCTAGTAACAAGAGCTCTTCTTTTAAAACTCATATTAGAGGAAGAACAGATTCCACTTCAAATTGACGTCTGTTATTATTATTAGAACCTAACTCATATACATGCATGTATAAATACATCCACCCATGCATTCAAACCCAAGTTTGCCAGCGGTAGCCTGTAAGATTGCTGAGATTTATACAAACTAATACTAATTTGCCTTCTCACTTTAGGGCTGGGATATAAACCAGGTCTTACACTCCGGCATTCTCCTGACAAATTTTGCAGTGCACAGCAGTCTTATGTCTAACTCCAGATGCCATGTTTCCTAGACAGCAACAACTTTCTGCACCTGTGAGGTCTGGGAGAGTATCAGCTCTGTTTTGTGCATAACAGGTTGTAAGAGTTAATTGTCCCCATTGGCACTTAAGACTGAAAAGAGAGCTGCAGGAATTGCTACTAAAGCGTGATGACTGTCCCGTCCTCCTCAATACCTCCTCTGGGGATAACCAGGCTGTGTCGGGGATCAGTTTTTAAGGAACTGAGCAATTTGTGGATGTTGCCGTTGCTCTCTCGGCCAGAGTTGTTGTTGAGCACCAGGTCCCTTTGAAGTCTGTGGCTAAGGCTGCTGCCATTGATTCGAGAGAGGCTACTGGAAGTAAGGCTGTGCAGTTTGGGAATGTGCTGTGGCTCCAGCCCGCCCTCGATGACGATGTCAGCCTCTTCGTCACTCTCCATTTCATCAGGGTGGAAGTTCTGCAGCACATGGGACGTAGGCAAGCTGTGGTGACTAGCAGTGCTGTCTGTAGACTGGCCAGAGCTGCCAGACATCCTACTGCTCCGAATAATATTGTTCCTCTGATTTGCTGGCTTGACCGTGATGATAAGATTATGGCTGTTGGCAATCATCATGTCTGTGACTTGGTCGAGAGTCTTTCCTGCTACTTCAATGCCATTGACTTCCAGGACTTCATCGTTCACAGCCAGCAAGCCCGTGCTCTCCGCTAAGCCCCCGGGAACCATACGAGAGATGAAGATACCGGGTACTTTTTCCAGTCCATGAGGAGTAACCCTTACGCTGGTGCCATCGCGAATGTAAAATCCTAAGGGCTTCTCACACCCGTGCCGATACAGCCTCACTCTCCTGTGTGTTTCAGGAAGGATGTCCACATCGATTATGGAAGACACTGGCCTAAAATCATGAGGCATGCTGATATTGATGTGAGGACGCCGGCGGAGGTTGTCGTTACGGAGTGTCACCAGAGCCTTCTTCTTCCTTGATAATGTGTTGGTCCCAAAATTACTGTAGTCCACTTCATCTGAAAGAGAAGCAAGAGCACTGTATCAGCCAAACACAGATTATTCAAACTACAGGGAGTCTTCCTCCTAAGTCTGGTTCAGTGAAGCTACATTCCCCATAGTATGGAAGAGTAAAATGAATTCTTCTGCTGATCCTAACCTTTGTTTCATTTTATGTCCACCTGCACATCATTCAGAATGAATTAGCTCTTTTCAATGACTTATCCATATTTCGTCCATATTTTGAGCGAGAGACTTTTGATTCCATACTCCTGTACAGAACGCAATTACTTGCAGCTGCACGCCTGATATACCATCCTATGAGACCATATTTTCAGTTAGGCTGTAATTTTATACATACACGTCAAATGGGGAAAAGAAGTGTATACGCGTTCCTAACCTGAAAGTCTGAATGAGAGAGTATTTTAATATCCAGCACAGACTTAACTGATAGCAGACCCCAGGTACAAACACAAAAGCAGGGTATGAGAGAGCAGTTGGACATGTATTTTTAGCCTAGCCTTTTTCAGTAAGGGATTTATGCTGGGTAGAAATAGAAAGAGGGGGAAAGAAACTGCTCTGTTGCCTATGCTGGGATCACAGAACACACACAAACCCTCCTAGCCTTGAGAAAAACCCATAGGAAAGCAGCCTTCATGGGTTCTGCCGTTTCAGCAACTGCTCAAATACTCTGGTCTCTGGAGATGCATCCTCAGGATGTATGCACAATTATCAACTTTAAATCTGCTGAATAATACGTAAATGCCCACTGACAAGTTATTCCGTTTAAGAAACTCAGGTTGAGCTTTACATGAAAAGTATCTGAACAGTCACGAAGTAGCTGCTGTACAAAATGTGTCACTGCAGCTCGCATTAAAAACACTGTGCATATTTTAAACATGAAGCACGCACTATCTGGAAAAGCATTTCACCAGGGGTTTAAGCATGCTAATGCTATTCACATAAAAACTAACTGACTTTCAGTTTATTCTGCTCTTGAAGACAAGCAGTAAAATACAGAAGGACAATTGGTTTACAGGAGCACGGCAAAAAGTTCTCTCTCCTCCGAGTTAACCCTGCATAATGATGTTTGAGAAAGTAAAACAGTATCTTTAGCCAATAAAGGTTGAAAAAATGCACTAGTAAAAAAAAAAAAAAAGCTTATAATGACATTTTTATTTCTTGCGTCTCATTTTCAAGTCAGTTTCCAAGGCATATTATTGACTGACCTCAACTAAGTGGCATGAAGTTGCACAATTCTTAAAGAGCACTACCAAAAGTGCTGAACCGCAGCCTGCTCTAACCCTGCTTTGAGCAGTGCTGGGTTTGCTGGTCTCCAGAGCTCCCTCCTGGCCTACATCATTCTGTGATCCTGGTAGTCCTTTGGGCTGGAAACATCCTTTAAAGGCTGCAGAAGGACCGTCCCTGCAGTCTCCTGCAAATTATTTGTGTCGGCTATACCAACACTAAGGACATCGTGAGGCCTCTCTAGTCACCCTGAAGGAAAAGCTTCTTGGGTGAGTTGGTAGCGTTCGGCATCACGCTCACAGCTCGCTTCTGCGCTCGGGTTGTTCGGAGCTCTGCCGGCTCCACAGGCCCTGCTGTGCTCCCGTCAAGGGGTCACGTGCCAGGAAAGGCGCAGCAGCTGGTGACGTACAGCACACTGGGAGTCCTTAGAAGCACCCAGAAAGGAAAAGCTGGGGGGGTTCAGATTTAGAACTGAAATTCTTCTTCTCCTGAAATACACAGCGCTGTAGAATAGTAGCTCTGTACCTTGAAACCTGAGGCACCCTTTACCCCAGACTCTCAGTTTAAGATGGTAAAATTAAAATTACATGCGAGTTTATATGTTTGAGACTGTCTCTTGTACTACTGGAAAACTGAGCCCAAACCAAAAGCTGCATGCCTCCAAGTCTCCGAAGATCAGTCTGGTTAGTGCAGTTCATCGTGCCACAGGTAAGACGAAACACATGCCCCAGTCATCCATCTCTCCTTGCCAGTACCCAGGCAGCTGTTCTCTCCCCCTGTATATGTTAAGAGTATTAAGACTGAGTGAGTCTAAAACTTACTCGCAAACATTTTACCAGATAATTCAGCTGGAAAGATTCCTTGACAAGTGTTTTCTTCCCCTCAAGCTAACAAGAACAACCCAAACGGTTAGTTCTTACAATATGCAAGTTTGTCACAATCAAGCATTAATGTCCCAGGTAAACCAGAGACACACGATGGCCCTTCAGACATACGGGTGGGACACCTCTGAAGTGGTTTCCTTCAGCTGAACAACGATGAAGGCAATGGCTCAAAGAAGTTCTTGTTTTGCTTCTGTGACCTCCTCACCTGCGCTTAGCCCGCTAATCTGTCTCCCAGCATTCCTGACCTCTGAACAGCTTCAAAATAATCACCTCCGTTAATAATGAAGAGTCCAGCTTACCACAAAAATGCCATGTTTTTCCTCAAAACATGAACCAGGCAGAGAGATTACAAGTTATATAGGATACATCTAGTGCTGGACTATTGGCCATTTTTGGATTCAGTATTTCAGGGCTGGAACAGGTTAAAAAACGAAGTCTGTGTCCTGCTGCCGACTGGATTTTTTTGTTTGTTTGTTTTTAAAACAGCATCAGGCATTAGTTTCTAACTCTGATACTGGACAGGATTACATGTGAGAAAGACAAAGTCCCAATTTTAAAAGGTCAAAAACCTATTTCAGGTTAGAGAAAAGAGAAATAATTCAGAGAGATTTTAAGGGGGAAAAAAAAAAAAAACAAAAAAAAAAACCATGAATTTCTTCTAGAAAATAGTTAGTTGCAAGTATGGAACACAAGCTCCTGGTCGATACAGGGATTATTACATCGCTTGTATTCAAGATGACCTGCTAGAACAAAACAGCCTCCCATGCTATTCAGAGCTTCTACTTTCGCTGCAGGAATAAAGCCAAGGATCTGAACTGAAATTTAACATCAGCTGTTGCTGCAGCAGCAGAACATCATCAATCTCAAGTACAATGAAAGAAAAGCCTCCTTCCTCACGAGGGAACTGGCAGAAGTCAGCCAACATCACTGCCTTTTAGCAACTACAGGGTGGTCCAACAGTGGTCAATCACCTCTTTCCAGTTACGAACTGTCCAGTTACAAACATCAGACCCAAAGGAAATCTGTGCATCACTGTACAAATTACGGCACGCTTCGCATGAAGGTCAGTCACCAGGTCTTCAGTTTCCTCACCATACAGGATTCCAAGCAGGAGTGCCATTTTAGCAAACGAAATGAACCGTGTTTGATGCCTGATCTCAGGGAAGGCAAGTACGCACTGCATGAACCAGACAGAGCTTGTTTTCCATGCTTCTCTTGTTGCAGTATCAAACTCGGCTTTTGCAGAACAAAGTCTGCATAAATCTGTATGCCTGCTGGCAGGAGAAGTGCCTTCAGGTGGCACATCTACCCAGTGCTTACTGCCTCGTATTTTACAGGGTGTTGTGTCTTCCTGTGTCTTGAATGAAGTCAGAGTGAAATGTGAGGCGCGGCTAACAGACAGAGACCCAGCCTTTTAGGCGCTGCGTACAGTCTCCATTCTTCACAATGTGCCAGACTGCATGGAGCATTTTCCTGCACAAGACAGGATGCTTTCAGACAGATATGGTATGAACTGGATGGATAGTCACAGATAGCCACTGAACTTTGGAAGACTTAGATCTGGATTTTACTTGTGCCCATAATTTGCTTCCTATTAAAAAACTAACGTTCCTGTAGAAAGACGTGAACAAGCACCTTTACCACAAACGGAGGAAGAATCCTCAGCTCCCCAGTTCCGTCCTACATGAAACCACAGCCCAAAGCTGCAGAAAGAAATACCTCCAGTTGTTCTGTAGGCACTGAATATTACTGCACCTCTTCTCCGCAGAAGCTTCATTTTCCAGTATGTTTTGTTATCTGGCAATGACTTATGTAAAACTTTAATTATTTTGTCTGGCTTCCTTCCTGTTAATGTTTGTGCTATTTTTTTTTTTTTAATCCCTCCCTCTCCTTTCTTTTAAAGGCTTGTCACTACCTACTTACCCATCAGAACCTTTCTGTTAGAGAAAATGTATGCTATGGCTCTCTTCATGCAGAATACACTTGTGATCATTTTCTTGATACCATTTTTTTTGTTGTTGTTGTTTGTTTTTTTTCCCTTTGTTTTACTTGGTGGCATTACCTCCACCTGCCCAGCAGCAGTAAAACCCACTAAAGGTGGTTTTCACTTCCCACTTTTTTACCGTATTTTACCATGAGAATTTCTTTTAAAACAGAACTACAAAGGTATAGATGCCCACATCTTTGAGGTATTTACTCCTCCAACAACTCAGTAGCCAGCCCATGACTTACAGAATACACTGTACCTTCCTGGTGGGCATCACCAACCCCATCCTTAAGTCACAGAGTAGATCACAGCACAGCATACTTAAAGGGCTATTTATAAGGGGAAGAAAACTGCTTAGAGCATCTGGCTGTAGCCAAAAGAGTATTATATTTCTTTAATTTACATGAAACAAGAAAGTATAGGCCTTCTGAAAAAGCCACCAGGAGCACCACTCCCATTGCTTGGACAGCTGCTTTTCATAGGAACTGCCTGCCAGATGAAATACCAAAGCTTAGCCAGATAAGGTTGTATAAACAAGCTGAATTCCACAGAGAAGCAGACTGCCAGGCTCCTATAGGAACAGCTCATTTCAGACTCCACTTTTTCAGTGTACATGCACTCATGGCTTATTATTTCCTCTGGGAACTGTGGAACACTAGTTGACAGCTCTGGAAAGTACTTCAAAGACAAAATTACTTCCACTAGGGAGAGCAGCACTTCAGGCAGCTTGGGAAGGAGGCCAATGAGTCATTAATAGTGAAGGGTAACCCCTCAATCCAACAGATCCCTATTACTGAGCATTCAAATTAGCAGCAGTCATAAAACCGTTTCGAGGGAACATGTCATGTTAACCCTTCCACCTTTCCACATCCCTGCTACAAACACCGCCTGTGCTTTTCACGAGTTGCATGCAGTGTCTGTTTTCTCAGAAAGATCAAAACCAGGCGCATTTGTGAAAGCAATCACAACAAATAAGCTGGCAGTCTCTCATTTGTGACCACATGCAAAGGGATTTAAGAGGAAACAGATATGAAGCGAACTATGGCTTGGGTTATCTGAACGCTAACACAGCATTCTGCGTGTTATAGGAATATTAAAATAATCCATCTGCTGCCAGCAACCTCTGGGCAAACCATTCCAAGAAACACACAGTAGGTAGAGCAGCTGTAGCTGCTGCTCCATTAGAAAGTTAAGTAACATACTCAGGCATTCATGCATGCACACAAGCACACATGCTCACTCCTCTCTCACTTGATATCACTGTATCACAAGTAACTGACAGAGGTAATCGACCCTTAGAAGACTACTTAAACATTACAGTTGGGTGTGACGATCTGCAGGGCTTCTGCAGCACCAAGATCAAAAGCGACAAGTTAACATGATATCCTTAACCTCAATTCCTTAGTTTCTAAAGTAAAGCTTTCCACTTTTTGTAGACTGTTAAGAACAATGGCATTTTTGAAAACAAGTTTCACCAAATAACTCAGCTAGAAAGAAAATTTGAGAGCACCCCCCTACTCTAGCCCAGCCCCTACTAAACCAAGTACACTGCTGTTAAGTGAAAGGCAACCTCCTACAGCGGCTCAGTATTAAAAAGATAAATTCCTACTTCAATGCCTTCCTACCTAGTAAGCGTTCATTACCTGATCAGGATTAAAATCTGAGGAACGCAAATGTACGTCTCTGCTCCCAACATGTTCATAAACTCAGAGTGTTCCGCTCTTTTTCAAGGGAGCGAACATTATTTTGTTCCTTGGTCTTGCATGTTAGAGCAAGCAAAACCATTACTGCATGAGGTTCGGGCTCTCTTTACAGCGTCAGACGCATGCAACCAACAGTTTTAGGCCACCTGCCTCTAGGATGGGTACAGCCTCTCAGGAATTCAATGTGCACAGCTGGTGAGGCCTGCACTTCTCCCTGCTTGTCATCAGAGGCCACTGTTCCCCTGCTGAACCTCCTCCTTCCTCAGCAGGAGGCTCTATTTTCAACTAGTTGCGCTGCTCCAAAGGAGCAGAAGCTGCTGCTCAGCCTACAAGTTTGCACCATGACACAAGAGATGCTTTTGGAGGAAGAAGATGCTACCAAATATAAGCAAGCTTCTGGGCCTGTACCTCCCAAAGTGATCTTCACCCTCAGAAACATTCAGACCCTCAAACAGCTCTCCTCAGCTAGCCAAAAAACAGCTCTCAGACTCCAAGTTTTAGAGGTGAAGTTGTGACAGTGCTCTGGGTACACATGCACTGTGTCTCAAGAACCATCAGCCTCCTGCTTGTCTGTGAGGACTGCAGC
>VXAV01012113.1:30206-41075 GCA_013399715.1 Alectura lathami
GCTTTTGTCAAGTGTGCTGTCCTTCCATCTAAGGTGTGTTCTCCGCAGTAAGACATTTATCTTCACCAGAATGGCTTTTGAGTTTCTTTCTCCCCTTTGGGGCAATGCTTGCAACACAATCTTCATTTAAAGGAAAAAGATTGTCAGGGTCGTCTTCCTATTTAATTTTCACATTCGACAACCCCTCTCCCCGTATTTCCATCCGCAAACCACATCATGCCAAAGATACATTATCACAGCAATAGAAAGTTGCAGGTTTTGATCTTTGGCTATTATTAATTATATTCTATAATAATTATTATTATAGTTCACTCAATTTTTGACCTGCAACAGACACACGGTACCTCTTCCGGTCAACCAGTAGATCAGGCAGTTGACACGTCCACCTCTTGCTCCCTACACAGGCGCAAAGGAAATCTGTTCTTTCCAAAATGTCTGCAGGTTATGCAAGGTGAAACACAACAAAGCAAAATAAGAGTCCAAACTACAGTAACTCTTGCTAAGCTCAGCAGAGACAGTAAGAATCTTGTTAATGAAAGAAAAAAAAAAAAAGAGAAAACCACTGGATATTTTTTTCTGTGAGTACTGAATGCAACTGTTTCCCAACCTACAAGTGAATGGTTACTTTTTGTAAAAGTCTAAAGTTTGGAAGATAAGAAAGGTAAACAGAGACTGAACCAAAGAGCTGATCTGGGAGAACACCATTCTGTTTTTCATAGCTGTAATATTTGGGAAAAAAAAAAAAAAAAGTAATGAAAAAATTTACCTAAGGATCATATTCACTCAAAATACAAACTTCATACATCTGACAATGGAAAAAAAAATTGTCTCAAAGAACTCTCAGAAGAAGCTTCAAATGAAGCTTGGAAAGGCATCGCATTAGGGAGCACAAAATAAAGGCAGTGCATTTGTACTGCTTTCACAGCCACAGGTCCGAGGAAAAGCTTTGGAGGAGCTGCAGCACCAAACCTGATCAGAACCACCACCCTGTAGTCACAGACCCTGGAACAGAGCCTCTTCCTCCTTTCAGAAATAGCTTCACCAGCAGTGAAGGCCACATCAGGGCTCTGCTGAACACGCAGCAGAGGAGCATCATGCTGGGAAGTCAGGAGCTGTGTCACCCAGCTAACACAGCCTGCAGCTTGCCCTAGGGAAATCAAATTTAGCGTGGCATTTGGCTCTCCCTCCTGCTGCTTTCTGCCACCTGCCCTGGTGCTCTCCTCCTCTTTAGTCCAAGGTCATCCTCCCTCTACAGCTACAGGCAAAACTGACAGCAAAAAAGTGTATATTATCCTGTATTCAGGTAACTGATAACCATGTTTCTGCAGCATGCAAGTAGTTTTTCTAGTCAGAAGGAAAAGACATCCCAGAGCTGGGAGCACTAGCTTTGGAGGCAGCCTGGTGCCTGTGGCTCAGTACAGAGTCCACTGGGCATCATCTCCTCCCCTGCCCCACTATGATTCCTGCCTGCCTAAGATTATGACTTTTCCTACTTTCAAAAAAAATTGCAGCATTGACAGGACAAGCCTGTTCCAAGCCTGAGATATCTCACAGCCATCCATGCCAATGGGGTCATTCAACTGTTGCAGACATCAGATCTGTGAGATACAAGGGTCCTACCGAAAAGAATTACTTCAGCATAGAAAACAGTCTCTTTCTCATGCATTCTTTTGCTGAGTAACACCTTATTCATCCCAAGCCAGTTCAGACAGGCAAGGTAGGAAGCACCTTTTCACTTATACTTGTAAATTCCCATCAAAAATAACTATGGAAAACAATTCCCAAACTGTAGAGAAGTTCATATTTAATGAAGATTTAAGACTCAGAGGAATAATAGCAGTCTCTTCTATGCTCATCATCCTGGATCGTTCTAAAAAGTCACTACCACATCTTCCTAGGGAAAAGTATGTTTTACACAGTTCAAATTCTTCCAAGACACATTTTCTCTCTCCAAAAAAGAAAAAAAATGGACACAATCATGTTTTTATAGCTTAACTGTCATGGTGTGATAATACCACATACATCCTGCACTGGAGGGGAGGCAGAGAAAAACACACACAGCGCTTTACAAAGCACTTTTCTGGTTCCTGCCTCCTATTCGGCAGATCGTAAACAAAGTCCAGATTCTGCCCCTTATCACAGAATTAAAAAGGTTTCAAAATAAGCACAATACACTTATTATAGCACATGCCTGACCAGTCAGGACCTCTGGACACCCTGGGGTGTCAGCTGGCAAGCTGCGCAGCCCCTGCCTGGGGGGCCTCAGGCCTCCAAAAGCGATGCCCTCCCGGCCTTGCCTCCGGGACAAGGGAGGAGACACTTCAAAGCACTGCTGGTACAGAGCAGGAGAGCTGTGAACATGTTTTATGTAAATGTTTTATAGCCTGATTTTTAATACAGAGGAGAAGCAAGGCCAAGCAATTTAACTGTTATGGCTCAAACAACATTTGACAATCCCAAGCTGCCTTTCCAGCATCCTTCCCCCTTCAGAAGACAAGTCTGCTCACCCCACAAATAGAAGTGCTAGCTTCCAATGTAAGAAGAGCCAGCCAGGCAGCCAGGGCACCTCAGTAAAGTCGTAAAAGCTGCCTCCAGAGTGCAAAGTAAAAGGGTGGTTTTTTTTTGTTTGTTTTGTTTTTGTGTTGTTTTTTTTTTTTTTTTTTCCCCCTGATTAAGCACAGGGGCACAAACAAGTACTACTTTCCACAAGAGCCCAGTTGCAGAAGCCCAGCCATGTGCTGAACAGCACAGAGCTGACCAGCCAGCTCCTGGTGCACCTCAGGCCATCAGCCCTAGGCTACAGAAATGCCCAAACAAATCAGTCCTGTGAGGTTTATCATCCTCCTGTGGTCGCCAGCCCCCAGTATGGGGGATACCTGGTGGTACCCATAACCCCACTGCGATAGCGGTGCTTACCTGGGCTAGAGTGACATGTTACGACCTGGGTTCCTTTCGGGCCTTAAGGCCATGAGGTAACACGGTCAAAGCAAGGCCCCCCAATCCCTCCTCCTCAAAACAGAAAGGAAGCCTTCCTAATCTATAGCTTGCATGTCTTCTCCAGCTGAGGGCAAAATAGATTTGTTACTTCTAATGTTTTACCAACTGTTAGCTTAAAGGATCAGGGCGATTCTGGCAGAAGGATCAGCTGTATGAAGATATCGGCTAAAAGACTGCTCCAACACTATTCTTATAATGCTGTATTCCTTCCTCTGTGACAGGCCAGGGCTCCAAGCCCAACTGCGTAGACAAACTAATAAAAGGCTACAGCTTGGGCAAAATTTATATCTGAGGGGACTCTTGCAAGCAAAGCAGAACAGGGAGCTGTTGAATCCTAGAATCACAGAGTGGCTTGTCTTGGAAGGGACCTTAAAGCCCACCCAGCCCCACCCCCTGCCACGGGCTGGTGCCACCCACGGGATCAGGCTGCCCAGCGCCCATCCAGCCTGGCCTTGAGCACCTCCAGGGATGGGGCACCCACAGCTCCTCTGGGCAGCCTGTGCCAGGGCCTCACCACCCTCTGAGTGGAGAATTTCCTCCTAACATCTGACCTTAATATCCCCTCTTTTAGTTAAAAACCATTCCCCTTTGTCCTATCACCCCAACGTCAGTGGGCATTAGCAGAACCTGTGTGCTCGAGGGGTCCAGCCCTCAGGCCATCACTACCCCAACTGCGAAGCTTTTGTTTTTCTAGAGTATCAAGTACTGGTCTGTAAAATCAAAGCAAGCAAACAACAAATACATAGATGTTAGTACCACTTAAAAACCTGGCTTCTTCCTTCAAACAGTTTGAGACAGCCCATCATTATGCAAGTGTGGTAACCTAGTGGCTGCAGTACTTTTTCCCCCTTGAAGTTTCTTCCTATGAGCACATGACACAAACAAGGGAGTGGCAGACAGGAAGTGATTGTTCAGAAATTAAAGAATTAGATCAGGTTCCATGATACCAGAACACAACATGAGACATGGCAAGCGAAGCTAACATTTACCGGTACAGAAGTCAGAAAACATTTTTGCTCATAACCAAACCTAACCCAGGGCCTCCTGCAAGCGAACATCAGGGCTGGCAGCTGCGAGCAGCGATACACTCTCCCAGGAGCGCAGGTCATTCCCTGCGTTTCATCAGCAAGGCTGTACCACACACTGCAGCACAGACCGCCTGCTTCTCGTCAAGCAAGATTTCTGAATGGGAGCACAGCCATGCCAGCAGCAGCAAGTTTCTCATGATTTGACTGGCATGGCTGCTCCAGAGGCACCGAACACCGGCACTGCTTTGCGCTAGCAATGCCATCCTGTTGCTACAAACAGAGTGGAGGTTGCCAGTGCCACACTCAGGCACAGCACCTGGTATTCCTGGGAATTCCCTTCACCATCTAAGTTTTCCTGTTACTCAGGAGATAACACTGAGTCATCACCACACTTGACTGCTGAGTGATGTTGTTGGGGTGGGGGAGCAGACGTACCTAAAAGAGGATACAGCATTCACAGCCTGATCCCTCCTTTGTGTGAAGTGCACAGGCTGCGCTGGGACATAATTTTTTCAGGCATGGGAAAAGCTCAAGTTGTGGCCAAACCAGACACACAACTCTTTAGTATGCACTAAATGATTTACTACACAGTAAATTCCAGAAAAGTCACCTCAAAGAAAGGCATCCCACACGAGAAGTCTAACTACAAGAAGCACTTCTAATAGGTGGATCCTGAAGTGCTAAAAATAAAAGTGAACTGTTCACGAGAGACTCTGCTCCCATTCCACTGGTTAAGCTAAAAACCTGGAGAATGCATCAGAGGTTACGCAAAGCCCAGCGGCTCTAAAGGAAGGAGGAGGGATTTGTACGGTTCAAAGGCAGGAAAGAACAGATGCAGTACGTTAGGACTTATTTTCATTACACTGCATAGCTTGCTTCCAAGAATGCTTTCAACAGAAGTATCCCCCAGTACTATAAACCGACTCAGACAAGCTTCAATACAAGCTGCGTCCTTGCCCAGAGACAGGGAACTGCTACCAGTAACTTCGGCTCACCACTTCTCACCCCTACCTTCAGGCTCTTCTGGGTTACTACCGTGAGCAGACAGCTCATGTCTTCACTCCCCATATAAAACAAGAATGAATAAAACCCCTCTATGTTCTTTTGACAAGAGCTCAGTGTTCCTTTTCAGGTCTTTCCTCACCTCACTCTCTTAAATTGCTAGACAGCATCGGGAATTGGCAAGCCCTTTAATAAGATTAGGCAGTCATTACTAAATCCATACTAAATTCCCACAGCTGGAGCCAAATTGTGACCCAGACGATTTTTATTTGATGGTGCATCCCATCTCCAGGAAGAAACAGCTGCAGCGACATGGAAGGTGAAGACAAGCAGTTACATAAAACCAAAACACAGGCTCACAGGTTGATGTGATCAGTGTCTGTTTTTGCTAAGATACTCCTGAGTAGGTGGCAGTAGGGAAGGAATACAAACGCTAAGTTGTGCTGTATTTCACATGCATTCATTAGCACATTAGCTAACAAAGCAGCTTATTTGAAGTTGATCAACTCTACAAAGTTTTGTGGCTGCACTGTAGAGATCTCCATTAAGAACCAATGTTTGCGCTGGGCTTGTGTTCAGCCCAATGAACGCGTCGAAAAAAGAGCCAAAAATGTGTAATGCAGAACCTTTGTTTTGAACCATACTCCTGGACACAGCAACACAGCACACCTCCCGCACAAGCTGAGAAACAGAGTGCTTCCTCCCATTCTGAGGAGCAGATAGAGCACCCAGGAGACAGGTTAAACAGGTTTCAAAGTTAATGACACCTACCCTTGCCTTAGCAGCTAACACCATGTTAATCCAGGGAGCTGCAGTGGGAAAAAGCAAAAAGACACAGAAGGAGGAAGGAGAAATCTAGGTTTCTTTTTCCTTTACACACCCAGATTGTGCTTATTGTCTGCCCAGCTCCTGTTTTTCCTTCCAGGTGGATGCAGTTTAATGCATAGTTTTTGTGGTGATCTGGACAAGGGCTTGGCTTTGTCTGTATCAGATCGTTTTACACGAACGAGGCCCTTGGCCATGGCAAGGCAAATGATGGTTAGTTGAAGGAATAGCCTTGATCCCTTAGTCTGCAGCTTTTAATACATGAATGCAGAGCTGGAAGTTTAAGAAAGAAAGAGGGGAAAAAGAAAAAGGCTGCACCTATGAATCACCTGCTTGTCTGGGCAAGAAAGAGATCTGGAAAATCCTGATCCTAATAGCAAAAGGAACATACTGAAAGAGCGGTGAGGCACTCAAGAGCATCTGGGCATTATGGATATCAAAAAGCCAGTCCATGGGAGTCTGGCTTGTAGCATACATTTATCCTGGGAAAGCACCACTGCGCTGTTTGTTTTTATGCCTCTCATGTCAGATCAGTCAAAGGCCAACGCAAAGCTAACACACCAGATTTCACATCAGCTGCTTGCCCAAACAACTGGGGAAGCTGTTTTAGCTGAGCTCTGCTCTTTAGCTAGCTTCAGATCGTTGCGTTAATTAAAAAGTCCTGCTCTTGCGCTGCACAGCCCACAGGAAGCGAGGAGGAGACGCTGAGCTCTGTAGGAACGTCAGTCAACAGCCCCCAGCGCTCTCACCGCTGCCGTGCATGGCTGACTTAGCAGGCCGTGGGAGGATGCAGCGCAGGAGAGTCCTCATGGCGTGCAGCGTCAGCCCCAGCTCCTTCACAGTGGCAGCTTTTTGTGGGAGCGCAGCAAAACCCTCCCCGAAACTGCAGGACCCTGAGTGTCCTGAGTTTCCCAAAGCAAGAGCCAGCCCTGCAGAAGTGACTCCACCAACAAAAGGCAGCTGCTAGCTGGGTGGTTACTGGGTATGGATATGTCACCTTTGGGCTCGCCCCAACACAGCCAAACGCCTTACCTAGCGAGCAGGCAAAACGTGGCTATTGTCATCCCCAAGCTCAGGTTTAAGAACTTCCATCCTGGATGTGCTACAAGAAGTGAGTCACTCCATACCTTGGCAGTGGTTTGCAAGGCAACAGGGAATACCCAGAAGGAAGTCATGTCCACAGCTGGTGAGGCAGCAGCTACGCTACCAGCTTAAACAAGTCTGTGTCTCAGTACTTCTGGTTAAATATGGCCAACAGCAGATCTCCAGCTCAGAGGTCATAAAACCTTCAATTCAGAAGTCATTTATAACTCAATATGCCTGAAGACCAGACATCTTCAGAAGCTGTCCTAGCTGCTGAAAAAAATGCTAGATGTTAGGATCACAGAGAGTACCGAGCTGCTTCCCAGCACCTGTATTGCCCCTGCCTCAGCTCTGTGAGGTCTCTGGTAGAGGGAGGTTCAGACACAGGGGATGTGTTTGGGAATGAGGCCACGCGGCTGCCACCCCCAGCTCCCTGTGCATGGGGAGGACGGTGGGGAAGAGCTGGCCAGAGGGAGCCTCTGCAAACGGGAGCCAGGCAGCGTGGCACAGGGCATGTGTGGGACAGAAACCCGACAACAACAAACACTCCAACCTGTTCTCTGTACTGGTCTAAACACAAATCAAACCAAGTTTTTAGGGAGATTATCAATAAATGGGACAGTGAATAATTAAGAGGACTGCTTGTGTGTCAAGCAAGATGCTTAATGTTGTACCAGATGACAACTACTCACTGGCAAAAGCTAAGAACAAGCTGAGGAATTAAGGGCTTTCGACATAACCATTTAATGCATAACCTCTAGCGATTTGCCAGAAATGCTAAAGGAGCACTGTGCGCTTTAGGAAGCCTTCCCTCCTTCACTTCAAAGAACTCTAATATGCCTTACTCACATTTTGAGCTAGAAGTTTACTTTCCAGAAGGGCTAATGGAGTTGCATTATCTCCACCTTTGAAGCAGACATTCATGGGAGCAGCACAGAACCAGACTTAGGGCATGGTAGAGTTAGGACAAATCTCAGACACAAGGCAGGTTAAGAAGCTGTGAGACCAACACCAAGAATACCAGTTACCTGAGAGAAAGTGTGTTAATTGAGAGGGGTCCTTAAGCTGGTTTCCCTCTGCCTACTTCTAATAGACCTATTATGCCCAGAGGATTTATACTTTCTAAAGTATGTAAGCTACCTTCATTGCCAAAAATGCTTTATAAAGGATAAAAGCTGGACATCTGAATGAGCAAGGATCACACGTAACAACTGCATGCCTTTCAAACAAGTGCCCTGAAAGAAATGAGGACACAAACCCTTCCTACTATATTGACTCAGAAAGCAGGAGACATGATCTTGTCACTTTCTTTCTCCCCCTCCTAAGTCCGTCCTCTGATTGTTTTCAAACTACCGAAGTATCCTTTCTAGCCTTTTTAATTCTGTTATTGCAGGTCTCTAGGATGCTTTCCTTAAGGTCTCAGATGGAAGAAGACAACCATCAGCACAGTCTTCCCTTGGTCCTCTGGAATTTATAAATGTCTTAAGTAGGCATCAAAATGAAGTAGAACGTTTTCACTAAGACACTTCAGTCCTCCTGTCTTATACTTCTCCTTCACAGCATACAGCCTGCACCCTATCAGCTGACGCTACAAAAGGTGGCTTATGTTTTTAACACCACAACCCCCCAAAAACACAAGATAGAAAATGTTCCTCCCAGGATTTTTTAAATAAAAGGCTAGGTATCTGCTGCCTATGTTTTAGGTCACTGTAAATGTCGTAAATGTCCTTTTTTTTTCCTCCTTTTTTCTCTCCTCGGGAGACAGAAAATGCGTCTTCTGAAAGAAGTCATCATTATGGATTTGTTTGTTCCTATCCAAACATCTTAAATTTGCTTTAAAAATCCTGTTCTGAAGGTTTCAGTGCGCAGGGCAGCATACAGATAGTGTCCCTAACTGGCATTTCCAGTTATTGCAGATTGCACTAATTGCTCACACAGATATTACAGCCGTCAGCACACATGTATCACTAGCCACAATGATTTGCAGACTCTTCAAAAAAGCCTGCCTTTGTACAGTAGTGCTCTCACTATACCCACTTCAAGAAATCATTTCTATTACAATGGAGACAAAAGGATTCAAGGGACCATCTCACTAAAAAGCATTTACAACAGAAGTAACTTAAGTTTTAGAACATGATGTAGCAAAACATTTGCCCAGTGAGTTCAGATTTCATGTTCTGCAGAGCACATGATTTAGAACAAAGGAGGAAAATGTCTTGATTCTATTAATTAGAATATATTGTGTTTTTTTTTCTTAAATCAATTGCTGCAGCAGGGAATGCTACTGATCATGTAAAATAAAATAAAAGGGCTCTATGAGGCATCTTCCTTCCTCCAACATTTTATTTTACCTCTTCACATCTCTAGCGGACCACAAAAACTGTTGCTGTTTCCCATGTGCTGTCGCTCTCTGTGCCAACAACACAGTCAAGAGATTCCAGCTCTAAAATTTACAGGCTATGTTACAACCTGTCAGCACCTCTGATGTGGAAAAAAAAAAAGTGCTGGATTGCGCCCTTTAGATATTTTCCATCAGAGGAAGTCATGCTGTCAGCAGGGTGGAGAAAATGGAGGAATTCCTGTTTACTGTTAGACTCGAAAACTTACTTGGGAGGGGACTTCTAATTAAAAGCTAACACCTGAAATGCCACACCAACTTTGGAGTCATTAACGTACATTCATCTAGAAGACCAGCCTAAAGTTTGCTGATTAAGAACCACTGCAGAAGCTGAGCAGCAACTAACGTGAGAGGAATGGAGCAGGCAGGAAGACATTGCCCAATGTTTGTTGAGGGCAGCAAGTGGGACCAGAAGAAAGAGGTGGTCCTGTCCTCTCGGAGGACACTCATGCAGAAAGGTGTATGCCGTGTCACACTCCCAAACGTAACGTGAGAGCTCCAGTGCTAGGCAGGTTCTGATACTGAGCAGGAATGCAGAGCGTGCAGCCTACGAAAGCCACCAGCTGTCATTTTATCTCAGGATAGGCTTTTGTGGTGTTCAAGGCTCTAGACAGGCTTTATTACTCTTAAGGGTCCCCATCTCTCCAGGTGTTAGCTGAATGTTTACCATGCAGCACCTCAGACTTGCAGGTCAAACCTGACCAGGTGCAAATGTAAGCAGGAAGTCACTACGATTTCCAAGTGCTACAGTCAAACACTGCTGGCAAAGCTGAGTCTGCCTCTGCAAGGAGAGCACGCCTAACACCCCACAGCAGGCACAAGTGGCTGCCACACGCTCAGTCCCAGCCGAGCACAGCCCTGCCCCATTGTCAGCCAGCTAACCACTGCAGGACAAGGAGAGGGCAGCAGGAGCCAGACGCTCTGTGCTCCCAGGCCCAAGCACGTGCCAGATACCCACCGGCGTGGGGAGAGATCAGCGTGCCTACTCAGGCCGCCACCGCACCTCTCACCAACAAGGGCCATAAAGCCCTCAGAACAGTAACAGGCTCATTAGGGAGCTGTAATGCACACACACACAGATTTGAATTCTGGTTGTTCGTCAATTGCCATTTCATCCAGATAACAGAGCTTTGCCAAACCCACCCAAACAGGCTCAGCCTGAACCTTCTAACAGTGCAGCTTCTCACAGACATCCCTGATCTTCACTAACTGAACTCACCCCTTCATCCTGACAGGTGACTATGCTGTCCAAGAGCAGCTTGCTTATCAGCCTGGAGCATCCTGACTACTGCTGATTACGCTAATACAAGTGGCATTTCAGCAACTGGCTCCACACAGCACAGAAAGGTTGGGGAAAAAATAAAACACCAGTTAAATATAGAGCCATGGACAGGCAAACCATCTGCGGAACTGGATACTTTGACATCTATTGGTCTTCCTCCCTACAAAAACAGAGAGGACACAGTCCTTGGCTCTTCCCCCCCCCCAAAAAAAAAAACACTTAGGGGATTAAATTTCAGTCTCTTACATACAGGA
>VXAV01012113.1:41092-81321 GCA_013399715.1 Alectura lathami
GTCTCTTTCATACAGGATTTTTTTTTTTTTTTTTTAGTCTAAACAGTGAAACAAGTTGTGTATTACACCCCCAAACAGAAATAGATCACGCCTTTTCATTTATTTCAGCCCACGGTGGTCTAGCAGACAACCATATTGTATCAAAAATTTCAGGCAAAAAAGTACTAGGAAGTTTATAAAAAACAAAACAAAAAACTCCACCATCGACAACAACAAAAAAGTCTGGGTTTAATTAAAAAAAAAAAAAAAAAACTTGCCTTGAGTGATCTTTATTGTGAATCCTGCTTGCTGGGAGGCAAATTAAGGGAAAGCCCACCTCAGCTTTATGTTCCACTCTGACTGCAGAGAAAGTTCAGTATGAAAACTTTGCTGTTTCCACCACCAAGGGCAGAAGAGCAGCATGGAAAACACACCTGGGATACCGCAGGAAAGAACTATCGACACCCAGGTTCTGAAGAAGTCTGAAAAGCAGACATGAATTCCAGGAACCACATCCAGCCTATTGGTAGTTTTGCTGGAGGACAGATTCTGTCCATGCGGACATCGGACATGCATCTCCATGCCTCTGGCTACAAGTTTGGCTTTCAGACTGTCCAAGCATGAATTTGGGCAGACTTCTGGTCAGTTTCCGATTAGTGTTGCTGGCTAAACTCAGTCAGTCCCTGACACCACTCAGGCTGCAGTGAGCCATGCCACTGCGTGACTCTAGCTCGACCTCAGGCCTGTTACAGCAATTTATAACCACTGCCGTATCTTCCTCCAGTGAGGCTAGTGGTTTTTGTGGCCAAGTAAAATCCTCCTTGCGAGCCCCCACGCAACTGGAAGTCACTGCTAGTTCCTGCAGGTCACTGGCTATGGCTTTGTGCCTCTCCCTGTGGCAGTTTACAGGGTTGGGATTCATCAGGTTAACAAAATCATAGTAAGGCTACCAGCAGTTCCACAGACCAGTATTAATAGAACTATCTTCATCTTAACCTTTCTTTAACTGCAGGATATCAGACGCGCTAACAGGTACTACTTTTTTGCTCTCTGAGCTAAAAAAAGTTTCTAGGCCAAGCCAGCTCAGCCAGCCTTCTCTCAAAGTTACTAATACTGGGAGTTCAGAAAAATAAAAATAAAACCCCAGAGGTTATGTGCTTGGACAGACTGAGGGTCAAACTTATAGTAGAAGGCTACCAACTCAGGCCTAATGAGTTACAGCACAGGCTGAAAGTATTGGTCCTTAGATGTAAATACTTTGCACCTTGCCTTAGCTCTACAGTCTGCGCCTAGCCTGCTCGAGAGCCCTGTTCTGCAGACTTCACTTTGGAGAGGGTTCTGTTCAAGTGAGGCCTGCTCAATAAGGTCAAAACACACAAGATCACTCTGTGTGATCAACTATCAGTGTTCTATACGCCCTAAACACAGAAACCAACAGTCCCATGGATGTTATCACCTGACAGCATGGGCACTACATCTAAAGCACCTACAGAGGAAAGCATGCAGGAAATAAAGCCACAACTTCTGCTTCAGAGATAAGGGACCTAAGGAGAAACACTTAAAGGATCATTAACAAAAATCTCCAGATAGCAAGGTAGTAACTGGCTGTCTATCTGCCCTGGCTTCAGAACAAACCTTTCAAACTTCTCTTCCAGTCCCAAAGGAGCCCAGGATCAAAAGGACAGCGAAGAATCTCTGCTCTCATCGAGCTCCTCCTGGGAAAAGGAACGTACGTGCGCATGCACATTAGAGCACAGATAACGAAAAGCTCCACAGAGTCTTGAAGCCAGGCCATATGGCTAACATCAGAGGGACGGCCAGCTCCACGCGAGTACATCTGCACAGAAAAAGGCTTCTAAGGTAAAGCCGCTGACTGTGCAGCAACTCGCTTCAGAAGGACGACTGCGCTCTGCGCGACTGCTCACAGCCTTCTCGTCTACAGGAAAAGGGAAGCAGGCCTGCGGATTTAGCGCTCGCAGATGTAATCTCAAGTGTCCACACACATGCTTATAGCATGGCTCTGTTCTAACTGCGGGACAGCCTCCCAGCCCCATCCGCAGGGAACTGAAAGGCAGTTGCCTCAATACAAGCAGAAGGGCCTGGAGAGGGGACAACACCACAACTCACTTGGACAGCCTAGTCAAATTTTGACGTGGCACCTTCTGAAGAAAGGAAAGGTTTGTACCTGACATCAAGGTATATTTGGAATAAGAACACATAAAGAACAGTGCTGTTTGTCCTAGGAGGATCTGACAGAGCTTAAAGCACTGTCCTGGCCAGCATCACTGACAGAGGCCAGCAGAGCCATGGTGATGTGCCAGCAGATGAAAGCAGTGTTAAGCGCTCCTGTGGAGGGAGCGAAAAGAATCTGCTGATCCCACCAACACTGCAGCTACTTAAGTAAAAGCCTTCCAGAAAACCAGACATAAGTTTGCTCTTCAGACTGTCGGGCTTAGAGATCTCCACTCAAACAACATGGATTTCACAGCAGAGGCATAAAAAGCAGCCCAGCATACACACACAAAGTCAAAGAGTGTCATGGACATTGAGTCAGAGCAGTAAAAGCGGGAAAAAGGGAAAGAACCAAAATGCACAGGGAAAAAAATGTAGTTGATGGCCACGTTTACAAGGATCTACCAAAAAGAAGCACTAGAAGTATTTAGAAGAGTCAAAGTCTGTACAGTCCTTGAAAGTTGGCTACTGGAAAGCAGATGACAAAACAAGAATGGCAAGATTCAGATCATGATGTAGGAAGTGCACTGTGACCTGCACTGAAGAAGAGCTACAATTCACTCTTTGGGGGAGGAAAGAGTTCAAATCATTGCTAAAATGGAGAGAACCTCTATAAATATCCCTGAGTAAGATTTGTCAGTCATCTTGCGTCAGTCTGAGACATGCTTTTCTTGATGCAGATTCCAGGAAGTAGATGAAGTTCACAGTTCACACCACCTGGACACAAATTGCTAATTTATTTGCATTCTCCTCTCTTTATGCCAAGGATAGGTTGGGACAGGATTTTCTGATTGAATGCTATCTGACACCAAAACCTTTTTTTCCTCCCCTAGGAAAAGAAAACTAGTTTTCATCTTCAAATGATAAATCAAGACCTAGTTTGCAATACATCTGTCTGCTGTGACTTGACTTACAGGGCCACAACATCAGCTGTCGTGTGTCAGGGCACCGAAGCCAGCGGAGCTCCACCCAGATCTGCTTCATAAGCTCAACCGTTCAAACATCAGTCTGATGTGCTGTCAAACCGCAGAAATAATTCTTACCTATATTTAAGAGATTTATCTATTTTCTGTCAAGACGGTGAACTCTGACTTTTGTTTGTGGTCAAGTCTTCAATGTCAGGATCTAATCTGTTTTGATCTTCCTGATTTGCCCCTCAGCATGCATCAAGCGAGCTGTGGGACTCACATTAAGCCAGGTTTGAACTACAGCACTTGGATTCAGAGTGGAATTGCACTAGACTGCAGTATGAGCCCAGCAGCTATGGTGAGACTCCACAATGTTGTGAATCTCAGTGGATATCACAATCTCTTTTCCCACCATCAGCTTCTTAAACATTAGAGGCACTTCCTTCCAAGCATCACTTACTTCAAGCATCCCTGATATTTCCTTCACACATGAAGATGGGTTGCTTGAGTAAACAGGGTGGCCCAAACTCTTCAAGACATCTTCCATTTACCTTTAGACAAAGTACCTGAGGGCTCCACAATGCTGCTATTCCTGGCAGATCTGGAAGCCTTCAAAGGCAGCGCCCACCTCAACTATTCAGAATTTGGTGCTAGCCACCCCTTGCAATTTTAGAGTGTTTTACTCTTTGCAGAAGGAAGTGCCAAGATCTTCAAGCAATCCTCAGCACTGGCTATGCAGCAGTCCCCAAAATGAAGATTTACTCCTGGCAACATGCAGAGAGGTAGATATTGCATGGCTGAAAGTCTGTGTATGAGTTCAAGAAATGGGACTCTACAAGCTCTTTAGCCTATAGGGATAAATCTATCACAACTGAGCGACTTCATGTGAAGACTAAGAATAGCTTATAAGTGCAGGAGATAGACCACTCCTCTCTGGTACTGCTGTGACACTGGGAAACAGCCCGAAACCAGGAAAAGACATGGCATCTCCAACCCAGCAATGTACTCTGCACAATAATCTCTGATCCTACCCTAAAGCCATTCCCCACACTTCTCTTGGCCGCTTAAATTGTACTGCTCCACTTCTACAGTCAAGCATAAAAACATTACTAAAGGCAGAGGAGACAGGAGACTGTCCCAGCATCTGTGCTGCAACCAGCAGAGGTCTTTGCAGGCAGCAAAAACTGAGACCACAGAGGAAAAAACCTCTAGAAGTCTGCATGGTGATATTACGTGTTGGGAGGAGGTGTAAGGGGAGTGGCGTTGGTAAAAGATGATCTCACGCAGCTATCAAGAAAAACAGGAGGGAGGGAAAGGAAAGACAGCACACCTGACAGACATGTTAAGAGGTGTCTGAACACGAACAGGGCTAGCCCAAAACCACACTGCAGCCTCTTAAGAGAGAGGAGGTAAAAGCAGTTCTGCAACTAGAGGCACTTGGCTTATCAGTTGCTCATGCATGTTACTGAACCCCTGAAGAAAAAGATTTAGGAGACAAGAATCACAGGATGGCTTGAACAGGCTCTCATTCCGGAAGAGGGGAGCTGATACGCGTAGAAGACAACACAGCAAAGAGTGCTAACGCTATGTTTGGGAAAAGCTACCATGTTATAAGATGCCCATATGCCACAGTGCTGCCTGGAACAATTATCTTCCTTTCCTCTGAATCACCATTCCATGTTGCTGACCTTCTTTATGCTCCTGCTTACGTCAGAATCTCCCAAAGCATCTTTTCTTCTTCAGCAGTGGTGACTGCTAGCTACAGCCCACGAAACAAGCAGCTGCTGAAGGAAGGATGGATGCACCGAGCCTTCAGTTGAGCTTCAAGTCACACAACTCAGTTTACCATGCACATCTGGATTTGCTCTATCCACAGCTGTAACAATCCAGAGTAGGAGGTCAACTTACTTCCTAGGGAAGAAAGCAAGCCTACTAGCACTATGTTACAGATTTAATCCTGCACAAAATCAACACCGCCTTACGAAAACATCTTCCAGCCTAAGCTTGTTTAGGTAATTAAGACAAAAGATCTTCCACCCTACCTTTGCTATAAGGTATTTTAGCACAACTGTACCCAACACTCACCCTCAAAACATGCCCATTCAAGTCTAGCTTCAACCCACTTAAAAATTCCTCTGTATCATTTGAAAAATTAAACATCCACTTCGTAGCAGCTGGTTGATTAGCATAAAACAGCCATTTCACTCCTCTCCCACCATCCTTGTAGCCAGGGGATGAAAGCACTCACTACAGAAGTCTCTCAATTTACAGAACGTAGTCACATGATAAATATGGCCATGACTCTGGATTCCCAACAGGCACTTCCTGAGGCAGCACCGCCAGGCTGACCCACCTCCTGCAGCGTGCCTGCCCAATCCCAGCCATGTTACTCCACAGGTACACATTCCAGCTCTTATCTCTGGCTCAGACTGCTCTGCCCTCAAAGCACGATCTCCCATGCATTAAAACTCCAATGCTCACATGGAAGAACATGTCAGTGAAGATGTAGCTACAGCTGTATGTCACTATTCAGAATAATGTTCAGATGCGGCTGCAGTGAGAGCACAGAGTGAGATATTTGCAAGCCTTCAGGTTTGGAAGGGATGCCACTGAGTTCATGTGTCCAGTCTCCCACTACCACAACCCTACAAGTGGTCCCCTGAAGCCAGCCAGATCCTTCTCTCCACTCTCCAGCCGAGAGGCTCACTCAGAGAACCGATGCTCTGCTGACGACAGACCGTTTGAGTTGCAGCGTGCGTGTATTTCTGGTCAATTCACAGACATTTATTTTCATGCCAAAACAAGCCTTCAGCTTCTTCACTTCTTCCCCCTTCCAGTCTCACCCATCAGTGCTTCATACATTGACACCTGTACAACTCCTCATAACACAGCTCCCTCAACAGGAGCCAAATCTTTGGACTGGTACAGCCAGGCTGGACTGGTACAACCAGGTCTTTGCCATCTAATGAGCTTCCAGTTTCTACTTTTGAGCCTCTGGATGAGAAAACCTTGAACAGCTGATCTCAAGGCATTTGCCTGCAAAAGGATGCATTTCAGAGCTGCCATCCCATTGTTTCACCTACACCAAAGTCAGGAGTTTACAGCAAAAATAAGAATGTGCATGTGCGTCTTGACAAGCTGGGGCTTGAAAATGTGAGAGCAGAGTGGAGGGCAAAGGCAAATAAAAAAAAAAGAACAGTACAGAAAAAGTACAGAAAACATGACTGTTGTCTCAGTTGTATTTACAGCTTCATCCTTCACTTCCACCAGAGTTGACGGAAGATCATGCCCTTCACTGTGTCTGCTTGTGACTTTTTCTGGAGATGGAGGAGACAGAGGAAGCAAACAAAAACAACCAGGCCCTATCATCTGTTCCCCTCCCCTTGGCTCTCCTGATACTCCTTGGCATGCCAGACCTGATCATGAAAGACTCCAATATACTGCTCGAGCAGCTGCAAGCACGCCAGGTCAGCATTATCACCCCTCACCCAGTCCGCCCTCCTACACCCCCGGTGAAAATATTCCCCGTAGAAGCAACACCTGGTGAAGGAGCAGGGCTCATGCAACCGCCACGTTTTCAGAAGTCAGTGAGAGCTCCCATCTGCTCACCTTCCTGTGGATCCCCAGCAAGGAGGGTCTGCTGCCACTCCAGACACAAGCTTCACACACCTGGCTAGTCAGAGGGGATAGCTTCTCTCAGGAAGCCCCTTACTCAACAGGGAAGGGGGATGCAGTCAGCCATCCCATACAGTCAGGTTCCCAGGAGAGCTGCAGTCAGGTCACACTGTGCCAGCACAGACACATGCAGAAATTAAAGCTGCTGGAGAAGACCACTGTGTGGCTGCATACACACCTGCGGAAGTCACAGCTTGATTGTACATGCTGGGAGATGTACGTAATGCCGAGAAGTGGTGGCCAAAGCCAGCAAACCCCAGAGGCATTAATGTCAGAGGGAAAGCAGTGGTAACACGTAATTAAGTTGTATGGCAAGGACAGGAGTCCATTCATTTGGGATATTTCAAGTACCCAAACCTGTTCATTTCTACTCCACCGTCAGGCTGGAGAGGTATTTTTAGTGCAGTCAGAAGTAAGAAAAGCAAATAAAGAATTCTCTCGTCTTCACAGTTGGTAGGATAGGTGAAACCTCCTTTCGTCATTTGGCAGAGAGCTGCCCAGGGCAGGAGGAGCATGACTGCCACAACCAGCAATGCAAACACCAGAACGGCTGCACTGGCCTTGGCTCCTGCCTGCTGGCAAAGCAGCTGCCCTTGTGCCACAGCACAGGAGCTATCATACGATGAACTGAAACAGAGACAAACACTGGGGACAGATTTCCTTGAGGAGTCTCATTAACAGAGCAGCTAGAGCCTGACCTCCTCCCCCTCCTCCACTACAAAAACAAAACCTCATTATTAAACTCCACTTGCAAGTGATTTCAGAGAAAGGGAAGGGCACACTTAATAACAGAACATGACTGGAAGGGCTTTCCTACAGCAGATAAAAAAAAAGTCAATAAAGCTTATGTTTTCATTTAAGAAACGAAACTTAGTCAAGGCTTTAATAAAAATCCAACCCTTATTTGCTTTGGAGGAAAAAGGAGATTAGTGGGCTGCTCCCCTCGCCTCCACAATTTTGTATCCATCGCATTGTTCCTGGAAACAACGAACAAAGTTCATCTCATCCCTAGGAAAGGTTTTGCTCCTAAAGCAAGTGGGAAACCCAGGCACGTGCTGGGTGGAGAGAGGAAAACCACTTGGAGACTCTTGCATTGCTTCAAAGATTCCTCTAACGTTTTAAGTTTAGACCAGAAGCAGCACAGCAAGATAGGGATTTTGTTTTTAAAAGGGCAATTAGAGCCTTCCTCCTCCATTTGTTCTTTCTTCAGAAGAAATTGACTATTGTCTTGACATTTTGGAAAGGAAAAGCCCCACTGTGATTGTTTTATGGCAGTTTTTAAATGCAGCAGCTACAAAACATCCAGCCCTAGGTTTGTGTTTTTGGTTCTCATCTAGGTGCTCAGCCTGGGCTGTGCAGGCATGAAGTCATTTGCCCGACAGCTCAGCTACCGGTCACTTATCTCAGCAGAAAATCACTGATAACTGCAAACCAAGATAAACACCACGATGTGCACAATGGAAGAGCTTTTAAAAACAATATGCTGTTTTAAATGCAGCCCACACACTAATGAGCCATTCCTTTTCCACCTTAGTCACTGCCTCCACCATAGTCATATCTTGGCATCAGCCTGGTCGAGCTCACTTCACTTCTCTGCAGGACGTAAAAACATTTTGCTTATAGAGCATACACAACTTCAGAATGTGTTACCCTGAAAAACATGCTGCCAGATACATAGTCAAAAGCACCAAGACAAACGACCACTACCTATGTTATTGAAATGGCATCTGAAGATTAATCTTAAAAGTCTTTTAATCTCTTATCTGGAGAAAGCTTGCCAGTGCAGGATGAATAGCAGTCATGCTGCCCGCTGGCTAAGGTCAAGAGTTCTGCAACACGCTGCCATATGATTTTTATCAGACTTGAGAAATACAGAACTCCCCATGCGTGCCAGCAGCCACCCTCTAACACCTGGGGTAAAAGCTGGCATATACCAAGTTTGTGAACAAGGAAGATAGATGTCCTAACTTTAAACAGTTCTCTGGGGACACCTCAGACTCCTGAGAACCTTGCTGACCATGAAGTGCCTGGTTTTTTTTTTTGTTTTTTTTTTTTTTTCAAAAAGATTGTAGAAAGAGTCTGAGTGAGCAAACTTTGGGCAGCCCCAATTAGGATACACCAGGACAGAAGCCCACTCATGGCATTTTTCAAGGCACTGACCTCACTCATCCTGTTCAGCAGCCATCAAAAACAAACCAAGGATTTTAGTCCCAGTTTAAATTAAAAAAAAAAAAAAAAGGTTTTGATTCTAGATTTCCCACAGTGATTAAAAGAATTAAACAAAAAAAAAGTCCCCTGGTAAGATGCAAGATCTGTACTTATCCAATTGATTTCACGCCACAACACGGACAGTAAGCAGCCTTCCTGCTAACAGCTGGCTCTGGCTAATCCTTCCATCCAACCTGCTGAAACATGATTTTGCACCCAAGGCCACATGCAAAGACATCTGGCTCAGGAGCAGAAAGAGATGCTGTTAAGCAGGATGAGCTCCACACCTTTCCTTTCCACCACCATAAATGAACACAAAAACAAGGTCTGATGCCAGATCCCACAGGCTCGAAGGTGGAAATGACAGACAGGAAATGCTTTTTTAAAAGTGGGAGTTGGAAGCATATGCTACAAAATAAGGTACAACCCAATACAGACGGCCACAAGGTTGTGATGCAAAGCAGCCTTCATTTTGGATTAAATTAATCCTGAACCCAGAGATTCACAGTATGTTGTTGAGGTCCATTCTGCCTACTAAAGTAAGCTGGGAGTCTGCTGAGAATTATTGGACCCTTGTGATCGATGCTTTAGATACAAAGATCAAGTTTCCAACATGACTGAGCTCCAGCAGAGAGCACTTTAAGAAGTTAGTATAAACTGGGCTGGACAACTACAAGTCCAAAACCAAGCAGGTTCAAGGCACTGCAGTCCCTTCCTGCTACAAGGTGCCATGTTTAATGAAATAAGGTTTCTGTGCTTCGAACCAGGGAAGATTTCCTTTTCTAGGACAGAGTAGGATACTATTTCCTTTCCTGAAATAAAGGCAGCAAAACTAGGTCTTCTGAACTTAACCTGATCCAGCAATGCTGGCATAGAGAGCTGGACAAACAACTAGGGAAAATTTAAAGAAGCATAACATGATAGTTCACTCAGACTACCTTCATGCTAGGACTCAGGAAATGGATGGCAGAAGTTTTATTATAACTAGAGGGGGAGCATTTTTCTTTAATAATCTCCACAACCAAAGTTACTCAGGTGTGTCTCCAGCAGACCTAGTCTCAGACATGTTGCATAGTCAGAAGATGAAATCATCACCAGTGCAAAAACCAGTCTAGCCACCACAGAGGGAGGCTTTTCTCCCACTCATCTACTCCACAGGATCTGAACACAGCAGAGCCGGGCCAACAACTACTGCAGGCAGCAAGACCCCCAGGAAGAGGCGAAATAAAGAACACAAGTTATGAATTCAGTAACTGGAGAGCCCTGCGGAAGGCCAAGTCAGTGAGCTGCGCACCTGCACCATGACACCAACACCCCCAAGGGCTGAAGGAGCACAGACACACATCCGCCTTGGAGCTGCACAAGATGATGACTAACGAGCCTTCAATCCATTGCCCTTTCCTGTGTCAGAGATGCCTGTGCATCCCAGCCAGATGGATACAGACAATTGAAGGTTGGTTAACAGAATTGCTTCCCAAGCTGGCCAAGAAAGCCAAACACAGTGTGGCGAGCGTATGTGAGATGCAAGTCACTTAGGGCACCGCATCTGATTAGGTTTTATGCATGGATTATTCACATAGGTCAAAAATGCTACCTCCTCTCCCATCTTAGGCAATTTCAGACAAGGGTGGGTAGAAAGAGAGGAAGTAATACACCCGCCTTTCTTCCAGTCTCCTAAAAACAATGAATGAAAACTCAAGCATTTACAACTTACTTGCTTAATGTTAAAACTGCAGCCCCAAATAGTCACATGGATGGTGTTGGGAACTGTATCTGGGAGATCGTGATCTGAGGGAAGCAGTATTGCACAAGTTAACTTGCATTTTCCAACTTGCCAATCATTCGTTACATGAAGCAAATAGCAGATTTGGACTTCAGAGAGCCAGAGTAACACACATCAAGCATGTTTGAAAAAAGTCACTCAGACACACGGAGGGCAAAGGGTCTAAGAACATAACAGACTTCACCATGGGATCACTGGTATATATCTAAGCTGTCTTGTTTTGGAGCTAAAACTGCCAGTGGGACTGAACAGAGGGCAGGGAGGCTGCCTTGCTGCACCTGCACACACACTGGTAACAAGTAAAAAGTTTGCTCAGCCAGAAACAGACTGTGGGCAAAGGGCCGCACATACAGGACACAGCACACCAAGTCCTCCTGCACCTCACCAACACAGGGTTAAGGACTGCCCATAAGGAAAGCTAGAACTTCACTCCTGGTGGGTCCAGTCTTTCTCACACTACCTTTTCTTAGCCATTTCTAGAAAAATGGAATCTTCCCCCCTTAACCTTACATTCAGTTTTCTCTAATGCATCTTTCTAACCATTTAAATCTGGGCAAAATAATAAGAATGTAACAAAAACACATACTTATTGTGAAAGGGGCACATGCACTTCTAAGTAACTCTGCGGGAGCACCCAACAGCTGAGGCAACCTCCTTCCACACACCACTGGTGCAGGAGCTTGATATCAGGGCCTGGAAAGCACCTCAGGAGACCACTTAGCGCAACTCCCTACAGGGAGACAAAAATCAATTATCTCCCAGGACAGGGGAGCAGCAAGATGATTAGAAGAGGGCTCCTGGCAGCTTTCCCTGAGTGTGAAAGGCAGCTATTTAAAAAATAATAATAAAAAAACAAAGATCATCAAGCCCAGTGTTAGGGAGTGTAAAAGTCTGCTGCACACCTCCGCTGGAAAGCATGCTGGCTCTGCAGCCCCAGACGACGGAGGTTCCCCATCGGCAGCCCCCCACCACAGAGGTCTGTCTTGCTGCAGCACCATGCTAAAGCTAGCTCTGCCTGACCAAGAAGGCTGACCCACCTGGAACAACCTGCAAGACAAACAGTATGGGAGGTCCCGACATCCAGAGGAACGGTTTGCAAGGCTTTTGCTTCAGATGAGGCCTGGTCTCCTATCACAGCACACCAGGTGAGCTGGGCAGGTTTAGGGAAAGCAGCTTCTGGTTTTATGTGGAAGGAATCCAGCTTGCACGCTCTGATGCTTCAGAAGCGCCCTCCTGATCCAAACCAAGACACAAATGCCGACATGCCTAACAACTCCCTGTGCTCATACGCCCACAACAGTGTCACACCAACTCCCTCAATTTGTCCATTTAATTGGTAGAAAAACTGAAGACAAACTTTCATAAACCTCTTCTCCCTTCTCACTGCTCACCTCCAGACCTTTCCAAGCCTTTCTTTCCTGAGACAAAGGGTTAGCAGCCAAGAAAGGACACAACGCGTTAACCAGAGGCTCCCTAAGTGCCTGACTGCTTCTTGAATGCTCATGTGCTGGCTCTATTAATGAATTCATCTCCCTGTGTTAGCCTTAGCAGCATATTTTTCTAAGCTGTTCTCTAGCGTGTCACTGACAACTTTGGATGAAACTATTGACTTGAACAGCAGCTTCTAGGGCTGCTTCTGAAGTGGTCTCCCCATGTGAAGAAGGGTTTATGCAGAGACTTGGCCTGGGAGAGGCAAGGAGGAAGGCACTGCATGAAGATGTCTGCCACCATGGGGGGGCCTGGAGCAAGGCAGCGGGTGGCTGGGAAGCAGGAGCCGGGGTGAGAACACTGGCACCTAGGGTCCAGCTGAGGATCCTTCCTGGTGGAACATGAGGTGACAAGGCTGCCCAGCCAATGCGCTCCTGAACTGGGAGCCTCCCCCCAGAAGCAGGCCTTCCTGCTGGCTTCCACCTGACTGTGGGGACGCTGCTGCGGAGGGCCACAGGACAGGAAAAGCTGGATGCTCTGCTAGGCTGCAGGGTCCGAAAGTACAATTTGGCCCTTTATGGTAAACTCCCTTTTAAAAAGGGATTGCAACTTGTGGGAAGCTTTGGCAAAGAATGTAAATTCCTCGCCCTCCCCTCCCTTTTACATGCCTCTAAGAGCTGTGAGCACTAGTTAAAACACTCAAGTTTTTCAGCTGCTGTCTCAGCTTAATACAGTACCATACACCTCTTCCCTCCTACACGCATGCCCTCTCCAGTTTTGCTAAGACTCACCTTTACCAGCCTGAACGCAGGCACAGGCTACACTTGGCAGCAGGGGGGAATAGGCTGCACAGACTACAGCATTAGCAGATTTGCAGCCACTCCTCACAGTATAGAAGAGCAGCTGGGAAGGGGGGGGAGCCATGCACAAGGGGAACTGTGTGCTTTCCTCCAGATTGAGAATACCGAGTGGGAGTGTTTTTGTTCATTTCAAGGGCACAAAAACAATAAATTCTTATTAGCATGCATGCTGTAATTCAGTCTTATGAGCCTTTGTGCAACAACGATGTGAAAGACGTTGCCAGCAAAGAACCACTCTGCCGCAGAAAACTGGTTATAAGTACAAAAGCTTTTTTTTTTTTTTAAAAAAAAAAAAAAAAAAAATTTNCAGTGGCATTTCACTTCCTCCCCTCGATCACCCCAGTCCCTGATGCTCTCCTGAATTACCAGCATCACTGTCCCCAGATGGTTCAGGAAGCTATGTGTGTGCAGAGGGGGACTGAAACCAAGCTAGGAGAACTGCGTGTGACTAACAAAGCTGGACCCTGTGCTTCCAGGAGGGTTTGCTTCCCTGCCCTCAAGCAGAATCCTCCTCCAGCCTCCCTCCTCCCACCGAGTTTCTAGTGAGGCCACCTTTCCTTCTAGTCCCCACAGCTGTGAGTCACACCACTGAAGGACTCAGGTTTGCCTCTGGAAGCCACCAATTTTCTTCCTTCCTGTAAGGTTAGGTGATAGAGCCTATGTGAAGTTTAAAGAAAAACCTGACCCTGTAGGGCATCCATTTGCTTGCTGTCACCTGGCAGCTCTGTATGGTGCATAGATACCTGTATTAACACCACTGAAGAACTGTTTACAGCACATTTGCTAGAGAAATCTAGGTGTAGTACAGAGCAAGCATTTGCTTATAGTGTAGTGAGTACCTAGCACTAGCCACGTGTAATTATCATTTCCTTCCACCACCTCCTCCCAAGAAGGACACAGCACAGGAAAAAAAAAAATGAAATATATATATTTACACATACACACAGAGCTCTGTTAGTTTACCCCAGAGCACCGATGCCAAGGGCACTGCTGCCCTGTCCACTGCAGATGTGCCCACCCTGCTCCAGACATCAGGCACAGGAATCCGAGCTTGGCACCACGCTAACCCAGCTATGTGGCTTCTGGAGCAAAAGTGGTTCATGTCCTGCCAAGAGAGCTCAGAGGGAGCCAAAATGCAATTGCCTGGACCAGTATCTGTGTAGCCAGGCCTGCAGATACTCCACTTGTGTTTTCAGGTCAAAGATTTTCCTCAGTAACTAGGAAAATGAGAAGACTTGCAGGAGCACCTCAGCAGTCAACCACAGGCTCGAGAAACAAGGGCTTTGCAAACACAAGCACCCCACATTGCCAGAACTAAATAAAGCAGCTGAAGTTTACCTAACTGGGAGCATGCTAACTACAACATACTTTCCTGGGAATCGCTGTTTTGTTAACATGTCACTGTGCTGTCCCCCAGAGCCTGGCTGAAGGATATATCCTCTGCTACTTTAATTCTCTGCTCCCTGAATTTTTTCTTGAAAGTCTCCACCCCCAAGGCTGCATTCCCATCTACCCACCCCCAAGCACTTGGACTAAATTAAGCCAAAAAAAAAAAAAATCAAAGCCAGATGATTATTTATTAAACAAACAGGATACATTTTGTCTTTGGTGGAATCGAGCACTCCTGGTAGCCAAAGACTTTAAACTTGGCTTTGGGAGGTGGGGGGGAAGGAAGGAAGCAGTGTTTCACTTTAGGAGAACACACGGAGAAGTCGTCATTTTACTTAAAAGCCATCTGCCTTGAAATGAAACTGCACATGCATGTAAGACTTCACAAGCTACAAACAAGCATCAAGAACAACACTCCTATTTCAGCGATAACAGCATCGCTTCGATCACTTCCCATAAGACTACCCGTCCCCTTGAGGCAGCTGAAAATGGTTTCAACTCCTGTCAAAACTATCTCCGACATGTGCTGGTCAAAGGAGGAGGCATAAATAGGCGTTAATGGAGGTGCAGGGAGGTACCTAGGGTGCTGTGTTTCTGGCCAAATGCGCTACCAGCATGCAGACAGGTCCCAAAAAAACAGGGGCCAGCAACATGTGCAAACAAAAGAACACCACAGCTATGTACACAGAATGGCATTCCTAATTTTTTCCAGGGAATTTCTGAATAATTCTGAATAATTTCCCTGTGAGAAAAAAAAAAAAAAAAAAAAGAAAGACAACAACAACAAAAAACCAAAAACAAGCATTTGCCTAGAGACCTCCTAACCAGGAAATAGACGTGTCAGGTATTTCTAGAATGCTGATGAATGTACCAAGCAGAACAGTGAGTATCTGCTGTCTGCCACAGCTGGCATCATGGACTGGAATAAAAGCAAAAGGCAGTTCGGATGCTCAAGTCACAATTTGGAGACAGCTTTTGCACGAAAACAAAACAATGCACAAAGTCAGTTCCCAAATGGGTACAGAGAGCCACATGTGGACCTACAGGAAGACAGAGCTTAGAAGCCACTTGCATCAGGGATTGTTTTCTTCTTTTGACTGGGGAAAAGAGAAAACATATCCAAGACAGGAATGTGCAATAAAATCAGATTAAGGAACGTTAGTCACTCCTGGCTTCCCCTCAAAACAGAAGTCAAAGACTTTCCGCCATTCATTCACAAGATGTCTAAACATTGAGCCTCGCTGAAAGGGGAGGAAGAAATAAAAAAGAAAATGGGATAAGAGTGAAAGGAGGCAAGAGTCACAGCTGCTCTTCTCAGCCTCCTAGTAAACTCCTGAAAGTGTTTTTCCTGTGTCCGCACACTAAAAGCCAAAGCAATCCCTGCAGCATCAGCAGGCGCTGTGGTCAGGGCTGGGTCCCAGCCAGTCAAACACACTGTTAAACGCATTCATACTTTCCCACTGAGACAAAGACTCCAAAGCCTAACCACTGCTCCATCCTCTGCGCTGCTTCTTCCCAGCTAAACCTCCTGATATTGTTCCTAAACAAAAATATCCTGACAGCTTACATCCATGTTTATACAAGGAAGAGGCTCTCAGGGTCAGGGGCTGGAACAGCAGAGAAGAGCAGGCACATTGCTGCAAACGTGTCCGCTCTTTGGATTTGGCTTTGGTGCTCAGTGGCTTTGCTGTTGCAATACAGCATCCATTTACACAAACACAGTGCGGTTGTCGGAGAAAGGAGGATTGTAATTGAATCCACCAAAAATAACCATTGGCATACAACACTTGTTATTTAGCACAGACCCCCTTCAGCAGTTTTCATGGCCATGATTCAGCAGACACGGTGGCATCACTCCAATGTAAGGCCTCTTTATCCTTTTTCTGAAGAAGGACCGCAGAGCTGCACAGAACAGATTAGGAGAGGACCTCAAGCCCTGAGCTTAACCAACTTAGCACCACACTACATCCCAGCCACCGGAGAAAACACAGACTAACAAAGATGCAGAGAACTGCGTTAAGCCTTCATAAAGCCTCTCCCAGGGAGCCCTTTCCCCATAAGAAAAATGGATCTAGACTGCTATTCTCAATTGCTGATGAGCCAAACAACTTGGTTATGAAATGCTTGCTTAAGACCGGAGTTGTTACTTAAAGAGCTGATATCTCACCTGCCACACAGAGATAATACAGGAAGACCAGCCGACACCCAGAACTCAGCTCCTCTCTTTACCTAAATGGTGATATGCTCTGAAGTTGCTTTTCTTTGACTGTTCCAAATTTGTCACACTAGCACAGGAGTTGTCTACACATCTTCTGCTGAGATAACAAAGCCGGACATACACCACCTCCCAGCAGTTTCACAAGCTAGTGAATGTGCAAAAAAAAGTTCGGGGTTCTGTTGTTTTTCAAATGAATGAAGATCATTTAAAGTGAAAACTCTTCACCTCAAGGAGGTTCTGGATGAAAAACCTTCCTGAACAGCTATGGGCAGTGACACAGTGACCAATTTTACCCTACAGAGAACAGCAGGGAATACACATCTGCCCTAGACTTCCTGTAAATATTTCTCTATTAAAGAAGGTGGGAAGCCACCCAGTTTCAAAAGAGACAAAATAAAACTCCTTTTCTTCCTATAAATCCCTGCTTATTTTTCAGGAACGAGGTAGCATATTTAGCATTTCCAGAGAGATGACCATGGCTGTGGTTGTGGGCTTCCCTTTAAGCACCTTCTTTTGCCTTGAAAACAACCACACCACGTCTGAAGAAAAGAAGCTGTTTACCAGCTCCCAGTTTATACATCCATTGGGCAAGTGTTCTTCAGAGCACCTTGCACAGACACGAGGGGTTTTATCTTGCAACGGTCATGTGTGACAGCTCAGAGGATTTGACAACTGCCATCATTATTTACAGGATTCTGAATCCTCATGAAAACTAGAGGAACTACTCTGTTCCTTGGAGTCTTTATAGGGTTTAAATTGAACCTGGCACCCCAGTTTTAAAGGATAAAGAGATTCACCAGATCCGAAATGTCTTCAAAACTAAAAAATCACCAAGAAAAAGTTTGAGGCCAGTGCAAAAGCTGCTCATCCACCTTTCACTGGGATGATAAGAAGTTAGGCATGTAACTCAGCCATCATAAAAAAATAAAAATAATAAAAACACAAGCCTACTTGTCTCAGGCTGTTGAGAAGGCAGAATTCTGCATGTTGCAAAAGCTCACGTGTGTTAACATGGAGGTGACTACGCTACTCAGGAGTGACGAGTTGCAGTGATAGTGCCACAAGTGGCAGATGCATCACTGGTGTGAACTAGGATCTCAGTAATCATCAGCCTCCTACGCTGTTTCTGAAAGAAACATCATCCTGAATAGGAAAAAGAAAAGCTGCCCACAGCAGCACTACAAAGCAGCAGATTCAGAAATTATATTTAAAGTAGCTCAATTCTTCCACACTCTACTGCGGAACTTGTCACATTTTACTGACATCCAAGCTGCCAGGTACTGGTTCCTAGATTTAAGTGAACATTGCATGTGTAGATAGATACTACAACAGCCACTCTGCCACTTCCAAGTGCCAATACTCTTAGTACCACTGACATAGATCAAAAGCTTGAAGTGGATTTGGAATCCAAGTCCCTACTGAACTTTTTTTTTTTTTTTTTAATATGAGAGATTGCTGTTTTGTCATTCTTCCCCCATCTTTCCCATAGGTATTTGCCACTTCCTGTGCATTCCCTTTTCTTCTGTTTTTCAATTTACATCAAAACTATCTGTTTGTGGGCAGGTGGGGTCTGAAAGAATGCTCAGCAATGTGAAAGCTACAGTCTCAGAATCATTAGATTCCCTCCTGAAAATAAGAAAACAACCAAGCATCCAGAGGTTGAACACAGACAGCTGCAAGTCACTCGCAATGTGAGCGCAAGGAAACCAGGATTGCTTCTGCACAGCGATGAGACTTCCCTTCCAATGCTGAATTCTTCATCCTTAGCGCTCTGAACCCGTGTGCCACTTCCAGTATTTGTACATTGGATCAGCTCTCAGAGCCCACCTGCACACACTGTAGCCAGGCACCACGTTCAAGGAGAGGGATTCTTTCATCACATTGAATAGGAACCACTCCTGACATTTTAGGCAAATAAGCAAATCTTACTTTTTCCCTGAAACAGTACAAGCACTCTGAGTCAGGTGCCACATCTCTATGAGAAGGCAGGAACCAAAATCCGAGCAACAGACTTCACAGCCACCCAGCATGGAGCGTGAACACGCTCAGCTCCGCCAGCCACGCCAGCCTGCACGAGGTGACACAGCGATGCCAAAGGGCTGCAGGGCCATGACAGAGCCACTGTGCACCACACGTGTGTGAGACTGCAGCAAGCTGCACACGTGGACCTGGGAGTCAGTGCAACCCAAAAACCATCTCTGACACTAAACCCTGCTGCAGAGAGTCCTCCTCAGCAGAGAAGTCACATTCCCCTTGTAATTTCTACGTGCCAGCAGCTCTCCAGCAGCACGTGTTGCCAGCACAGACAGCCCTTGTACTGCCAGGAGGTCTGCAAGGCAGGGAGACCTGGTTTGCTGGAATTGCTCCATCTGTACCACCTGCAAGAGAGCTGCCATGGAAGGGTACCATTCAGCAAGTGCTAGCAAGCATGCTAGCCAGGTCTATACTAGCAGGGAGACAACTTCCTCTCAGTTGCTGCTGATGCACATACAGAAGCACCTTCTCCACACCTTTCAGCACTCTCCTGGGATGTCACCATGAAATTGATGGAAAGGCTGAGACAGGCAATAACATTTCTCAAGACAGATGGAGCTAGTGACTGATCTTCCAAGATAAGCATACACACCCATAAACCAGACCAACAGGACTTGAGCGTGCTACCCACACACCGTATGACACTCAGCAGGGCAGAATGGCACCCACACCACACTGCAACTCCAGTATTTCCTCATGATGCAACACAGCTCTGGGAACTTGGGATGTAACTGGCGAGAGGAAGGGTGTGGGACACAGACACCACTCACAAACTGAGGTACAGCACTGAAAAAAAGAAAAACAACAACAGCAACCCACACACTCAGGGAGATTCTGCTGTCTGGCTTTACTTCAGGCATCCAGAGGTAGGACTTGCAAGTTAGTTGCAGGGATGCTCAAATATTCAAATGCTCTATGTTGTTTGGGGTTCAATGCTGGTGGAGACCCACTGTAAGACAGGGCTTTGTGCATGCCAGCAACACCCCTTCTCTTGCTTGCCAACACTACTACACTTCCCAGAGATGATGCAGGTGACATGAACCCTTGCTCAGGGTCATGCAAGCAAAGGAAGACACTTTTGTTGCAGCAAGCTGTTTCCTGTGATCTGAAACCCCTGAGCTGGCTCCTGTGGCCAGCTGCTTCTGGGAATGGTTCAGGGAGAGGAGGTGGATTTTGAGGTACTGCCAAACCACTTTGCCCGCAGCAGCATATGTTAAGCCACAAAGGACATTCAGCCTGAAGCTTCTCTCTGAGCTCCCCCCTCTCCACTCTGTCCGTTCTGGATGACACAGCATGCCTGAGATGAGCTTAAATACCTCCCCCACCCCAAGCCCCTCTACCTCCAAGTGCTCTGCAGCACATGTCCAACAGAGATCATTGTACAGGAATGCATGGCAACAGCCTCCAACACAGAGCCTGTATTAAGTCCCCGTTAGTGCACTTCTTACACTGTATAACCCTGTAAAGTGACTGGAAAAATCTGTGTGGTAGGGGGAAGTATGCTGCCCCACGGTAGGAAAGAACAAGAGGGTGAGTTTGGATTGGTTTGTGGTTTTTTGTTTGTTTTTGTTTTGCCTAAGCTAACACCTTGTCTACAAGTTTCCTGCTCTTCCCCCAGTGCTCTGAATTTAGTGCCTAACACATCCTCTTCCAAAAACATTTGTGCTTTAAGGGATGCTGAAAGAGATGCATTGCTCCTCCCTCCTTTCCTTACTCCACTGCCATGCTACATGGGCAGATTCCAGTTCAGGACAGAAAGGAGCAGGTCTTGAAGGTGACACACAAGCAAGTAAGAGCATTTTGTTTGCACCAAACCAAGAGGCCTTTTTTCACACTGCAAGTGCAAAGCAATGTTCTGTGAGAGCTACCAAAACAGCAGCTGACGTGTACTCACCAGATGCCTCTAAGGTATGGTGAATACACAGTGTGCAAAACCAAGGTATTCAACATACGAGTTGCTTGAACTTCCATTCCAGATGGAACATGCTGGTAACAGATCCCTATAACCAGTGAAAGGTAACCAAATAGATCAGGGAAGGAGATACTACACAGGCCAGTGATCCTCCAAGCTGGGATCCCTCAGAACAACTTGAAGATAGTTTTAATGAAAAAAAAAAAAAAAGTTAAGCCTTCAAACTCCACAGCGCAACAAGAGCTGCCAGGTAATGCTGTCATACAGCCTTTGAAGCCCTCTTTGTTTTCTGAAATCAGCCAAAAAACAGGGAAGTGGAAATTCTGCAATACTCTCACCAGCACCTTTGCTTTCACCAGCAAAAGGCAAGGGAGCTGAACAGAAGACCGCGTTCAGCAGGTTTCCTGTTTTTCATGGTCACAGTCCAGTGCAGGGACAGATATCTTGAAGAGGTCACAAAGGCACCAGCCACACAGTTACTGAAATCAGACAAACAAGATCTGATGCGCCTGTGGGCTTGGCCCACTTACACAAGTGGAGGTGTTAGCCTAACCTAGCAAAAATCATGACCAGAATTAGCTCAGTTACCCTTGCAAAGGCAAAATTCACTAGCAGATCATCAGTTCTGTTTGAGCCTCAGTTATCACCTAGTGGGAACCCTCAGGACAAAACCTTTCAAGTACAACAACCTGATGAGAGGAGACATAGCCACCTGATGTGGCTATCCACATGGAAAAGTAACTCCCTCATGAAGCAACCTAACAGGTGAAGAAGCAGCCTGTCAACCACAGCGTTGTAGATTCAAGTTCAGCTTGAAGCTGGAAACAAGAACCTCATATTTTGTGTGAGGCACAGGTCACATCCACCATAAAGAGGTCCTCCATAGCTCTGAAGGCTTGAGGAGAGATCAAGGGCCTGATGCACACGTGTTTAGTTGGCTCCTTGTACACTACACCCTCTCCTCTCTCCAATACTCATCCAGATGTGCTTTGAAAGCAGTGAGTACATTGCACACATTTCCAGGGCACTTTTCAGTGAGCAAAAAGTAATGCAGGCACATCAGATTGTCATTCCTCCTACTGCTACTCTGTCCCAGCTAAGAATTGTTCTGAAACAGAACCTTTTCAGGTCTGTATTGTACTTCAAGTGTGCTGTGCTTATATTCTTCTGAGAGGAGAAAAATAAGACACGAGAATTTTTGCAGTTTCCAAGAACGTAAGCTCTCAAAGCAAGAACTCCTTTTTCCTTTGTTGCTAATGACAAAGACACTACCCCTGGACTTATTCAGGGCATCTATTTTAAAGCATCCACTCAGATTTTTATACTCCGGGGGGGGGGGATTCTTTCAGCAACTTTATGACCTTCTGGTTAACACATTGTGTTTTCTCCCACTGTCAAATGCATTTAAGACTAGACTGAATTAAGGACACAAAAGCAAAGGCTTGAAGATGACATTGTTCTGTCAATAAAGCCACTGCATCTGATGATAGCAGGTTGTCTGACAGAATGAAAACAAAGCAGTAAGGCACTACCCAGGCTAACAAAGTGAACAAACCGGTTGTCATCAGTGAGGTGTCAGAGCTGATAGGCCTCTGTGGTATCTGTGGGTGAGTAAAACAGCTTTAAGCCTTTCCAAACCCTCAGCTGGTACCTCAGCTTTAAAACAACCAGCCGTGGCCACCTGCAGCGGCCCTGGAAGCAGAAATCAGAGCCTCAGAGTCCGCTGCTGCCGGAGGCTGGGACAGACCTTCCGTGCCTGCTCCCTGCATGGCCACCGCAGCTCTCCAGCTGCCACAGTGGCCACACGCTACAGAATTTTTAATTCACTGGAAAAATAAATTTAACCAAGTGTTCTTCTTCAAACTTTCACATATAAGCAGAGAACAAAAATGAAGATTCTGGTTACAGGCAGTTTTTATCTCAGTAATTATTTCCTTACCTGCTCTGTCACTGCCACTCCACTTCTACTAACACTCTCCAAGCCTTCTTCCAACACGTGGAATAAAACAGGCACCAGCACCTGTGTGCTTTCACACAACAAACTCCTGCACTGTAAGCAACAGAACAACTCAAAACTAAGACGAGGAGCAGAGAGTTGAGAGCTGAAAGAAAAAAAAAAAAAAAACTAGACGGCAGAAACCATCAAGACAGCAAAATACTGGAAAATGAAAGGGAGAGAAGGAAAGAGGAGACCAGTGGTGTAAGAGCTGTTCATATGAAGTTTTTAGAGGTTACTTAGTGTCAGTATATAGCAGGGGACTGAAGAGCAAGAACAACAGGGAAGTTTTCTGGGTTAATAGTTTCCTCAATATTCCCATAGGATTCTTCGCTACTCTAAACATAGCACAGAGGAAAAAATAAGACTCAAGCAGATCATCTTCAGAGGCAGGTTCAAGAAAGAGGTCTTTCAACCGCCCCCAAACCTCTTTCAGTCTTGGAACCGAGAAGTATCCTGAGCTCCTATGCAGTACTGAAGCTGACACTCACATTTAAATTTGGGAAGTGCAATCCCAACAATGCAGGCAGTCAGAAGACAGAAGAGGAGCTTTCACTTTTAAGAACAAATATTGTCCGAGTTATGGTTTGGTGTTTTTTTTTTGAGTTATATTTCCAGTCATTTGAGCTAATGTTTCAATGCCTGCTACAAACAGCTAGCAGAAGCACCACACGCTCACCGCACACTTGCCTTCAGTGCAAGAGTGCACCCATTAAGTCGTCATAAGCCCTTCCGAGTACTTAAGGAAATCAGCAGAAAGCCTGTTCCTGAAGGCCTGAATCTTGAGTTAATGTATCCATTTGTATTGTGACATCTATCCTCCCTCACCACATGAAAGCCACCTTAAGCTTGCGAGGTCTCTTCAGGTAAAATCCAGGAGACGTGTCAAGCAGAGATCATCAGATGTGTTTCGTTACTATCTGCACTTCGTAGTTGTTTCCATCACCTGCAGAGCGGAAACGACAGCTAGGCAGAACAGGAAAAAACCTGAGCCATGCGCAGGAAACAGCATCTCGTGTTTTGACTGCTAACATAAGGAAAATAAATAGTGGAAAAGTCCCTCATACAGACCTTAACATGAGCAGGTCATTTGACAAGTCTTCCTCTCTACTGTTCTCACACAGTCAAGCCACGTGCTAGAGTACCTTCACTATCCTAAATAACAAGGGTCAGATTCCAAGGAAAAAAACAAGAAATAATTTCACTGGAGGCTGTCTCAATGTAGACACAACTGGACATAGCTGGAGGAGTCCTATTTTTATTTTTAAGTACCATCACAGCAGCAATTTGTGACTGCAAGAGAACAAACAGGAGCGTGGAATGAGAGAAGACACTAGTTATTTACTTGGTCTCATGTGGGTCACCAGTGAAAGCCCAGCAAGGAGCTGAGGAGGGGTTTGATTAAAGGCTGTATGAGCTCCGTCTGTAAATGAGTTCCTTTGGTCTAAATTCAGCTGAGCTTGTGGTGCCAGTGCCAGCTAAATGCAATTTAAGAAGCATGTGCTGTAGCAGTTAAAAGTATAATTCTAATTATTAATATATTTTTTGTTTTCATTATTAAAATTACTGAACCTCGAGAGTAAAAGCAGATCCCATGTAGATTTAGCACAGAAATGCCACAAGTGTTTTCTGCCAATTGCAGAGCAGCAGCATTTTCACAAAGGCTTTTGTTCCATCTCTTGCGTTCAGTGCAACTACGAACAGTTATGCAGCACACAGGGAAAACCCTGTTGCAGAAACACCAGTTTCAGGCTTACTCCAGAAACTCTATTTGTAGGCAACACTCTTTCCACAAGCTTTCCTCTCCTATCACCTAGGATTCTTGCTTACCAGCTACTCTGGCTGCAATTAACTGAAGATGAAAACCAAGAATCCTCATACTCTAAACATGGGGAAAGAGAGAAGCCGAAAAGCAGAACTCTGTCTCTGCTCAGGCACCAGGTATCATTAACCATGCCAACAACAAAATCCAAGGCTGTTTTGTGTTCATGTCTGAGGAGCCAGATAAAACAATGTTTTCAAGGATGCTTAATAAAGTAGTTGAAGGATTACCCAGTCTCATCATTTGCACATGAAAGTTGGAGCAAAGAAGCTACAGTAATTTGTTGCCAGACTTCACTGGAACAAACAGCTGCATTTTTACTTATCTTCAGATATCAAAGGACTTGAGTGGGACAAAGATTACTTGGCTTGACAAGCATTCAAAGACCCCTCCAGCTCAAACACAGAGATGTTTCTAAAGAAAATCATGAAAGGATTTAATTTAAGCCTTGCAGCAATTCCCATTATATTAGCATGAGATCTACCACCATCCCCTAATCTTGTCAAAAGCTCAGGCAAGATGCTTTTCCTCCTTTTTCAATACAACAGTGTCGCCTGTTTCCAAAGGCTGCAAGCAGACAAGCGCTTCCCCCTAGGAAGCTGAGGCTTTACAGCAACGTAAGTTAGTTTAAATCTGCCATGGTTTTGCCTGGCCCATGCTAATGCCTCAGAAGAACAACTGGTTTTCTGCCAAAGAGCTGTCAGAGAGCTCAGCCACTGGGTCACACCTGCACCAGGGCAGAGGAGACAACGGTGGTAGCCCTGGGATGGTTACAACTGCAGCAGTGCTGCATTTTCCACTGCACCAGCAAACTGCACCCAGTGCCAAAGCACTCGCTTCTCCTCCCTCACCTTCTCTGCATCCTGAGCTTTAGTTTTACTGCCTCAGATTCGTAAAAAGGACATCCTGAAAAGCTGCACAGCTCAACCAAGAGCAAGGCCAGAAGCAGTTCAGGACCTCACCACGTGCTGCTACCTGCTTGATTATTTAATATACCAGATGCCTTTAATGAGATCAGTAAAATCACATAGTTCTTGTTCCAAAGGACAACCTTCTGAGAAAATAAAGTCAGCACCTGTGTTGTAAAATGTAGAGAAGGGTTACTGAAGAACCAAAAAAAGATGTGAAAGATTTCAACTCTTAAACTTTTCCTCTGTAAGTTTCAGCAGAGAGTTAAAGGTTTTAAGTAACTGAAAATAGGTTTAATTTTAGTTGCTGCTTCAAAGCCAGTTCTCATGTTTAACACATGTGGTTAGACAGCCAACCACCATTCCTGAGGATTATCTGCTTAGAGTATGAAAGACAATAAAACAACCCACCATCAGTTTTTCAGTCAGACCTGGGCACGATTCCCGTTAGCAGATTTTTATTTTAAAACTCACTGATACTGCCATGATTTTATAAAACAAGATGTTGGTACTTTCAGCAAAACAGAACTTTGCCAGGTAAATAAATTGCAGGCCTACAAACTGCTTCTGCACATAAAGAAGAGACTTTGTGTTGCATGGCACAGCAGTTCAAACACATTAGTCACTGCACGCTGCTGAGGAAAAACAGCATCTTCTAAACTGGTTAAAACAAGACAAATTCAAGACCAGATCCAAGAGCCAGCCTGGTAAATGCACATTTCTCTCTGCTGATTTTGGACTAAGCTTTAAGTGAGAACTGATGGTAGACAGCAGCTCCAACCACTCAACGAGAAAATCAAGGTCTGGCGTTCAACACACTGGTTTATTGTTACAGTAATAGACTATTAAATATAAGTACAGGAGAACATTTAACAGTGGGTTTCTGAAGATGGTACTTAATGGCTTTTTACACACACTCAGTTTTCCAGACTGCAAAATACAAGATAATAAAGGTACTACAAGGCATCAGCCGTCTTGAGCTTCAGGCCACCCCAACTAACAGCTGCAGTTTGTTTGTGGCATTAACTACTACGTTAGGCTCTGTTCCTGTTAGCGTTACAGAGTGTTTGGGGGTTATTTTCTCTGCTAGAATGTTTTTAGCTTCTTGAGGTTTTTTTCTTTTCCCCCTCTTTTACGTGCCTGTAGAAAGTCCAGTATTTGATAAAACACATGGAAATACAGATCCAACATCTGACATGACAGTATTACTGCTGTCTCATACCTGTAGGAACCAGTCAGACTTTCAGAAAGCTTTAAAGGTACCTTTATTAATAGAAAGATTGTGAATTTGATCTAGATTCTGATTTAGGCTTGGTAAAGCTCCCCAGCGTTCATCAGTTTGCTGCTGTTTTCACAGAAATTCCTTAAGAGCTATAGCAATACACCTGCTGATTCACATTATCAGCAGCTGCACTCACACAACAGCCACAGGCACAATTTCAGTCCATACCGACACCCTACATATCTCATCAAGACTGCCTGACTATTTAAATAAGTTTGCTTTTAATCCAAACCCCAGCTCCTGAGGTTTTCTTTGAGAACTGCTCTGCTGAGAGGGATATATTCTCACCTGCCCCACTGATTCATAGGAACAAGGATGCTTGCGCAAACTTGGGCAAAGCAAGCAGAGGTCCAAAACCTGAAACCACCATCAAGATGCACCTCCAGCTGGGATGGGGACAAAATCAAATGGTTCCCCCAAGGAAGCATTCATCTGACCTCAGCCTGGGATCAAGACGAGGACAAGCAGCTCACCGCCTGTCTCACCTGCTTTAACTGTGGCAGTTCTCATGTTACTGCCCATGCAGGCCCTATAAATCCCGAAGCGTGGTAGGAAGTGAAAGTCTGGTCATCAGCAGCCTCCAGCAATTCTCCCAGAACCCAGTTCAGATTTACAACTGCCTGCCCAGTTAGAACCAAATATCACTCCATTCACTATGCTTGCTGCTCTTCAGCATCTTGGTCCTCGACCTACCTCTACTGCCTGGAAAAAAGCGCTGCACAAAGTACCTGCAGGGTGATCAACATCATCATACAGTGCTTCTCAGAGCTTCTCACCTTACTAGGTTAAGCACACCATACTTGATAACCCAAGCAAAAGAGGGGAAATCCTGGAAGCTCTTATTTCACAGACCTTCACCTTGAATCCTTATGCCCCACCTGCCACGCACAAGTTGTTGTTTCAGGCAGGTTTATAATGACAGAGCCATTTTACTTCTGCTGTTTATTCCATTCTATTTAAGACCCTCCAAAACAGCCTAGTTTGAACACACTCTGCCTCTGGGAGACAGGCATTAAAAACAAGATTTGATAGCAATGTCATTCCATTTAATCATTCAAGGAGAAATGTAATGCATTCAGTATGCAATACTGACCCCTTTCAGTTTTTCATTGTTTCTACTTGAATTTTCAGCTTAAACATTTTGCCATATTCAAAAGGCTGCACCTCTCGAGAGCTGTAGTTCAACTCAGACATAACAAACAAGGTCTTGAAAAAATGATGAACAACTGCATCATCAAATAAGCTCTGCCTTTGCGCACATTTTGGCTAGAGTACAGGAGTTTATAGGTGTTATTGTGGGGTAAGTCAAACACATCCATAATTCCTTGCTTTGTTCCAACATCTTCAGTATATTCCTCCTTTCCCCCCAACAGCAGGCACCTTCCACTGAGAGTTCCGGATATGTTTGATATCAGTCATGGCCAAGTGAAGAAATTCTTGGGCTGGAAGCATCAGCTGACATGAATTGCTCTTGTGCTAATGAAGTCAACAGCCACATCAGTTCATAGCAGCTAAGGACACAGCCCATGCTGTAGCCTGGGAAAGCAAGTCACAGGAAAATTGGCTTTTCTTTTTATAGCCAGTTACAGCCAGATAGGATTTTTATCTGCATTGTAATTTGGTATTGGCGGGAAGAGCCACACATACTTTCAGCAGATGGACCACTACGAGCTATGTAAACTTGATGTAACTGGGTTCACTCAGATCTAACCAGCAGATCCCCTAGAGCCCTCAGGACCCTCAAAACTATCCACAGTAACTGCTGCAGACACACTGGGAATAGCAATCCAGTTCTTAGTAAAAAGGCTGGCTAATAAGCACTGACATCCTTCACCTGAAGGAGGGAACAGATGCTGTGATTCTGAAAACTTTGGGGCTCAAGACATATGAACAAGAATGAGGACAGAATAAAACAGCTATCCCACACCCAGACGCCGTTCTGGTATGCAAGAGTCCAAGCAGCATCCACATGGCTGTCATCTGGGGACAAGTTGGGGAAGCGCTTTTGAATTAAAAGAGTGCAAGACTAAGCTCAGATTAAAACAACAACAACAAAAAATAAGGCAAACAAACAAATCAAACCAGCAAATTGTTGCTTGATTATTGTGCAAAGAGTAAGTCTCCTGTTTCTCACTCTGGTAACAAAGAGTTAAGCAGGCTTAACATGACGAAATAATCTACTTGACAAGAGAAAGGATAGCCCAGCTATAAACTGGAAAAACAGATAAGATGACTAATCATGCAGTTGATAAACAGTCTGGCCTGCTAGAAAAAGACATGAACTTCAACTACTCACTTGTTCCATGCCTACGTACTCCTGCCCAAACACCCTTGACTCTATAACACTGTGGGAACAATCTTTGGCAGCCACCTCCTAGGACTTTTCTCACCAAAGGACAGTAATCCATAACCCAACAAGCTACAGTAGGTGCTCTGCAGTCTCCTTCAAAGTCACAGAAGAGGACTAGCTTCATATTTTACTGGCATCTTGGTCAACTTAATTTCCCACCTCCGCTGACAGAGTTTAGGGTGTGAGCCGAAGCGCTGCAGACACACCACATTCCCCTGGATGGCACAATGGTTTCCTGCTCTCTGGGAAAGGTGCTAGTCACCTTGTTCCCTAGCGCAGGTCTCCATCAGGAGGACCAGCATTGCTTCAGGGAAAACAGGAGGCGGGCGGTATGATGAAGCAAAGGAGGATGAGAAACAAGATTTCAGGAACCCCTGTTATTTTTGAAGGGAATGATTTCTCAAGGCTTCTTCTCATAAAAGGAAATGTGAGAGGTTGTTTAGAAGCATCCACAAGTATGCATCTTAAGCACTCACCACCAAAGTCCCATATTAGAAGTGCCATTAATCAAAGGGACAGACCAGAATTTACTGTTTACTTCAGCTTTAGAGGGAGCACAGGAGAACATATACTGGGAAAGCTTTCAGGCATTGCCATACATGGGGAGGCATTGAATAGTATCTCCTCTTTTACAAGCTTCCTTTTGTGTCAGTGTGAGTCTTTCCACTGAATAGCAGGTAAAAGAAAAGCTTTAAAGCAGGTAAAAGGCGGCAATACTGCACTTTTCCATTAAGGTTACAAGTTAGAAACCTTCACCACTAGCATACAATTTTCTACTGAAGAAGAGGAGTGAACATCTTTCCCACACCTAGCTAGCAGTTTCCTTTTATTTGCTCACTTGCGTGATCAGTTCAGCGGCAACTCCTCTCCTGGTGCAGTTAGAGATACTCAGTGCTTTCAGTGGTCTGCACAAACAGAGCAAGAACCACTGCATTTTGACCAGGACTGATCCAGAGACACATGAATAAACTTGAACTGATGCAGGCACGACAAAGTCATGCAAGCAACTTCTCATGACCTGACCCACCATGAACATTCAAGCCCTAACAGGTGCTGCAGGCAGGAGATGTAATAGGACTTGTCATCCAGCTTGGCATTTCCTGCATGAGAAAGGACAGCTAGCAACTCAAGCCTTCTCTCACAGACATTGCCACACATCTGACAGGCACATAAACAAAAGAAAGCGGATCTAGATCCCCTTCTCCATTGCCTTCTTGTGCACTGATTTCCATCTAAAACAGAGAGGCAGACAATATGGTCTGAATGGGGAGAGCCACAGAGCTGCCTGTATCTGATGACACCAAATCAAACCAAGCATTGCATCAGCTCCTATCAGTAAGCAGGCTGGGGCTTCTTGCTAAATCCTCATCAGTACAAAACCCAAGCAGCACAGAATCCAGCCCCAAAGAGCCACTTGACTGTTCAAAGAGGAGATCTTAGGCTCCTCTTCCATCACCTCAGCCTTTAAACGAGGGCCACATATCCAATCTTTACCTTGTCCCAGCACTGTTCAATGCACCAAAACAAGAATCGCATCTTACCTTGTCTCTGTATAAAAACCCTGAGCAGCGGATGAGCACTTGAAACAGCCTTGAAGAAGTTGTCATCGTTGTTAATAGGGAGAAGGTCTCCATGCACATCAGCATATCCGATCATCACTTCCAGGTTGGCTATGTGATGAATGTGAAGAATCAGTTTATAGAAGTCTTCAAACTTTCCTGGTTTGTAGCGGTCCAAGGAGAACCTTCTGAACTCTGCCCCAAACTGCAACAAAGTATGAGAGAAAACAAAGAATGTCAGCTTTCAAACACCAGCACAGCCCAATGCTTCTGCTTGGCATTTGAACACATATCATTGCCTTTCTGTCTTTAAGAAATAAAGCCACACCAGTGCTTTCAGATCTACAAATGCCCTGTTAAGTCCTCCCATTAAAACATAAGCATGGCTACCAAGACACCATCCTGCTTGACAATAGGTATGCTCTCATGTGACACCTTAATATTTGAAGAACACACTAAGTTTTCATCCCAGAGGATAATTACGTTTGTAGGATTTAACTCCGAAGCTCCATCATTCACTATCATCACCTCAGGCATCCACACAGCTATTCTTCTCTGAAGCAGAAGCGTTCACTCTACTGCTTTCAAAAGAAGTTACTCAGCTATTCAAACAAACTTCATATAAATTCTTTACACGTTTTCTATCAATACCACTGGGTAACCAACCACTAGACCTTTAAAGAAGTGTGGTATGCAAGTGCACAGCCTGCTATCAGAAAATTACACTTGTTTTACATGCCCCCAGAATTTCCTGGCACCCACGCAGAACGAGGAAAGCTCTTATTTTTAGTGTGCTTTTGCAGGTTTAACTTTTCTGTCACTCCACCAGTTGTTTNGACAATTGAAAATGTTTTAAATGCATGAAGTTAAACAAGACTGAAAGTGATTGTAGAAAAGGCTTCGATTAGCTTTACTTCTGATATCAGAAGCCAAGCATGTTATTAAGAGCAGGAAGAAAACAATCATTCTCCAATCTTGGAAATGAATGGAGTGAAAAATCAGACATCTAGTTAAACTTAGTAGTTTAAGTCATCTTTCTGGCACTTCTCATAACTTATATTGTTTAGTACTATTGTTCAACTGAACCTCTACACCATGCTAACTCATTCCTGAAAGCATGGAACCATATCCATAAATCCAAGAACAAGGCACGCTGTGACTAGCATCTCACAGAAATTCTCATTTGCAAAGCCACTCAATACCAGGCAAGAGATCACAGACAAAAGAAAACCAACAACCAACCAAACAAAAAGATCAAAGAAAACTGAGAATTTTCTGTAGATAAGTTCCTTCTCAGAATGGAGAGTAACTTGCTTCAAGGTTCCCAGTTGTTAAATCAACTTATATATGCAAGCCACTCTTTTGCTGAGACTAACAAAAGTATGAATCACCATAACTATATTCAAGCAGAAAAAAAAAAAGAGCCCTACTGGCTTTTGGGTGCAAGCATGTTCTCAAAGTACTTCCGTAGTTATGAAAATCCCGCTCTTCAGAATCAAAGCCTAGTTGTGATCATCTGAAAGCTTGTTTAGTCAAATTATGCTGCTGTTTGTAATATTAACTGCTAGTTCCAGTTTGGATTTCAATTCAGAATGCCCATCGAAATGCACAAAAGCTGAACAAACCACAGCTGTTTCCAATGGAGGGAAAACAGTCGCTCTTTGTCCTCCGCCTCCTGCTCCTCTCCAAAAAAAAAAAAAGTGTCAACAGAAGTAAGCTATCATTCCCATTTTAAACTGAAAGAAAGCTGACGTATTTTTATCTGAAAAGTATCTTAAAAGTTTTCTTTTCCCTAGATTCAAAAGAGAAGAACTCATGTTCACACAACAAGCGTAGCACCTTGACGGTAAGCTCAAGAGGCAGGAAGGAGACCTCTGTAGGCCTCCTTTAAGATCCTCACTCCTGCCTGGCACACCTGAGCACCCACACCACAGGATTCCTTTAGCCAAAGCAACATTGCACTAGGCCGCAGTGCTTGGGTGCCAGTCCCCGCAAACACTCGTTCACGGGGCAGACAGCTTGCTCAGCACCACGAGCAGGCATGGTGCTCGCTCCCGGCAGCCTACGACACACCCAGGCATCTGCCCCGGGGAGCTGTGGGTCCCGCTGCGCCCAGCTCCTGTGCTGGGACACCACGTTCAGGGGAAACGTGAAATGGAAAGGAGAGGTGGAAAGAAGCAAGGACGGCTGTTCACGTGTTGATATGACCCCAAGCCGAGCTTAGGCTGCTACAGGAGGGGCAGGCACTGGTGAGGAGGCCCGGCCTGCCAGCCTCGGCCCTGCAGGAGGCACGTCCAGGCACGCTGCTGTCAGTAGAAGGTGACTGGGGGGTAACAGTGCACAGATGGGGATCCCGCGGCAGGCCTGGGGCACTGAGGACTGATACAGACACTGTGTAGTCAGATCAACTCGTTCAGCCTCAGGAAAGCCCAAGAGACAGCTTCCCCCATACAGGAACAGGATGGCGATAAACCGATGTACACGACTTCACGTGTGCCTCTGAGAGATGCAGCCCTTTAAGGCAAGGGAGCTGGCAGGTGATTCTGAGAGGGGAACAAAGCCGCGGAGTCCCGAGTCCATTCCAAAGGGATTTAAGCAGAAATGCAGATGATGTTTTGTTGTTTAAAAGTTAGTATTATGGTAGTGGTAGCTTAGCTGATTAATTTACCCTGGGCACATGCACAGGCAGAGACCATTGTCAGCGGGTCCTTTCAGAGGAGGGAAAAAATGCCTCAGCAGTGACCGTTCATTCATCATCCCTAATGAGGCTGATAGAGAGTATCACAGTAATAATAGCTTTTGCAGTACCACACAGCTTGGAAACCGGGTGCTCCGCATTGTATTCAGCCAGGATTTCCAGATAACACCCACCACGTATCTTCCAGAAACTACAGATTCTGAGGGCTTTTCAGAGACAGCCAAGATGACTATCTGCTTTTCTAAGCAACAAAGTTCATCTTTAGTCTACCACTCCAAAGAAAGAGACACAAGGGCTGGTGTCTGCCAGCACAGTCTCTGCCAGAACAATACTGTATTACACTGTTTGACAAACCAACAGTTTTAACAAGCAGATTAGTTTTCCATGATGAAGTAAATGATTCTGACCTATTTATCTAATGCAAATATGGCATCTACTATTGCAGAAGTCAGAGGGCACGAGAGCCCAAGGGAACTTAAATGAATTTAGTCTAACAGAGCTAATTATGTCTGGGGGAAGCAAACAAAAAAAAAAAAAAAAAAAAAAAAAAAAACACAACTAGAAAGAACTGTAAGGTTGGCTTCACAAAGAATACACTCTGTCAAGTTCCTCCAAAGTATCTGCCAGCCACTTTACTTGCTGTCTACAAATAGATGACCAAAAGTATCCAAACAAAATGCTATATAGCAAGCAAGAGCCTCAAGTAAAGACAGAGGCCAAGAAAAATAATTACAAGAGAAGGGAAAGTGTTCTGATACAAGTTACAGTAAAGAAGAAGAAAGTCACAGCTAGCTGACCAAAACTTACATAGGCTGACTGATATAAACCAACTTTTTTCACTTTAAAAAAGGGTGGGGTGCAGCAGCAGGGAGGGCACAATAAAGAATGGGCAAGAGGAGGGAGCAGGATTTTGAAGTGTGTTTACTTGAAGGGTTGCTATTCTGTGAAATAAAATGGAGTTTTCTGCAAGCAAGAGATCTTTTATTTATTTATTTATTTATTAAAGGTAAGGTTTCCAAATGTTATGGAGTTATGAAAAAAGTGCTATGTTTATGATGTGCCATTCCTCTAGCTTATAGCTAGCTTTGAGTTCAGGCTATTGTAATGAGAAAACATCAGAGAGTAATATTCAGCAATAAACATGAATTACATTAGCCACCTACTTCTCCCACAAAGTATCAGAGACAGAAAGAAAAACAAACACTCCCATCCATGCACAGACTAATTTTTGCTTATCCTTGAGATTTTCAAAATGGGGAAGGCCTGATCAGGGCTGCTTTATTGGTGAGAAAAAGGGAAGCCAAACCATCTTGCCCAGTATCTTTTCTGCCCCCCATCTCACCACCATTGTTTCTAGCAGCAAGATGCCACCAACCAAGCAGACATTCTCTGCAAGAAGTTCTCATCTTCCACCCACCCTAAAGCAGCTCTTCTCCATCCATCAGTCAAGCTGGTGGGAAGTGTGGGATTCTGCATTCTGATCAGTATCCTGCTCACCTTTTGCCATTTCTTTAAAGAGATGGCCACAGGAACAAGACAGCCTCTCTGTATCTGGCCCTCATAGGAACCTCATCACAGACACTTTTGGCTACTTTCTCCCTCAAACTTCTTTCCTAGTCAGCATCATGCCAACCCTCACCCTTCTCCCCCTTTAGCCTCCTCTTTCACCCCTCTCGAAACACAGCCATGCTCTAATATCTACAGTTCTCATCTCTCCCCATCCCCTACGGTTCCCCTTCATACCCACAGTTCTTCAACACAACCATTCATGCCTCTCTGCCTTCCATTTGCAGAACAGTCTTCACAACCCCTCCAACCTTCTCCAGGGGTGTGCAAGACCCAGCCCAACAGCCCTTTATCCCTCTCCAACTTGGCAGACAAGTTCACCTCCTGCATGACCACAACCCCCTCAGACCAACTTCTCTCCCTGAGATGTGCCTTCCCTTGCTATCTCTTACACATCTCCTCTTCAGAGAGCCTTAGCTGTTGGCTCAAGGGCAACTTGAGCCACACTGAGCTCACCCTTTTCCCTTCCTCACCTACGCTCCTCATCGCTGGGCACAAGAACATTACACCCGTAACTTCTGTACCATCCTTCACCCAGGCACTTGCACAGACCCATATATTAACTACCCAAGCCTTTTCTGCCCAGTATCTGAAACCCATGAACACCACTCAACCATCTGCACAGCTTGACTTCTGGTCTGTACTTTTCCTTGGCCTTCCTTGGTCTCCATTTTCTGACCATTACTAGGCGATGTAACCAGAAGGGGCTCTGGCTGGTTGCAAATTCATTGAAGACCATTTTAGTTTCTGCCAGAGCTTTCCACAGTCACCATCAGCTGCAGAGAAGTAATCTGATGCACAGGCACACCTCACCAAACCTGATGGGGAAGCAAGAGGATGGCCCCAGGCTGGGTGGCCCAGGGCTGGTGCACCGCACCCTGCCCCAGCCATCCCTGCCTCAATTAACTCCAGGAATTTCCAGTGGGAAACCAGTCCAATGGGACTAACTGCAGTAGGAGCTTTTGCCTTCACTTAGAGGGAGGGAATGTCTCAAAAGGTACATTTCATCTTCAACTTCCGGCCTGCATTGTAAATGCAATTAGGGACAAGCAATCAATCTTTGGAAGGGTGTTTCTTGGTTACTAAAGGCCCAGATTAAGTGCACACAGAGCCTCTTACAGAGGCACGATAAAGGACTATTGAGGAAAGCACTATTAATTGCATCCCTGAAGAGCTCCTTAGCGGTGGCTGGTCCTGCAGGCTGCCAGACGGAGCCTCCACAGGTATTTTAGCCTCCAACAGGAGACATTCCTTTCTGACTCCAGCCGTAAGCAGCTTTCCAACTTTAAAGAACACCCCAGCAAATTAAAGGTCCATTGTTCAGTGGCCTTTAGGACATTTCCAGTGTGGCGAGACTAAAACCCAGAAGACGACTCTGTAAGACAGACTTGTTGGATGAAGCTTCAAGCAGATCAGGAATTCCCACACCACTAGGATACAAGTGACCATGAAAGCAAGGTGAGAACCTGGAAACAGGATCAAACACAGGAGAGAATGGGCCTCTCACCTATGAAGGGTGACAAGCAGGCATGGGGCAAACTGCTGCGGCTCAGCTGATGGATGGTGACTTGTTAAGCTGTGGTCACTTGCTCTCAGACAACCTAACACCCAAAGACAGACCTCTGTTTATCAGGTATGACCGCTTCAGAAAGTCATCCTACTATGAAAGGGTTGGAATAACAGAGGAATCTGCAGTTTAGTGGATGCTACCTAGTACACCAGATTAATTGCAATACCTGCTGTCAGAAACTCAGCAAGTTGGGAAGGAAAGGAGCAAGGGCAAGGACCTCTTAGGAGATTAATGCTTACCGCCTAAGATCTTTGTCTTGACACATTTTGCAGAAATCCAGACTGACTCACGCTGATATTGCTGTGGCACGCTGTCTTCATTTGAGAGGGGAAGCATTGTGGTTTTCTGAGTCGGTGCCACATTTGGTTTGCATATAATCAAATGTTTTGAAGCTCAAAACCAGAAGTTAAATTAACTGGTCACAGGCCTTTTCGCTGCACTGATTTTCATTGTGTTCTATGTATGATAAATATGATCCTAAGCCGAAAGAATCTAAAGTACTACTTAGAAACATAAAGCAGACAAAGTATTTCCAAACATATGGGATGTTAAAATAGCGATGCTTTTTCATCATTGCTGAAGTGTGTGCAACACATGGAAAACATCTCTTAAACTCCAGAAGGCCTGTATGACTTTCAGGGTTAGGGTGAAATCAAAGTGCAAAAGGCTAGCAAACACAGTCTGTAGACCTCTCTCACTTAGTTAACACCAGACAGAGAAGCAGAACTTTACAATCTCTTTGCAGGGGGCTGGTAAAAGCAAGTTTGCTCTTAGCACTACTGGTACAGTTATAACCCCGTTTGCTGTTATGCACTGCAAATGCACAATATACCTACTGATAGCTGAAGTGTCACCTGAATGTGCAATATTGCCAAGGTGTCTTAACTGTATCAGCAACTTTTGGAGGAAGAAGAAACAATGTTGAAGGATAAACCAGCTGTTTCTATGTAACAGACACACTTCTGACAAGAGGAGATTACACACGGGCAGGAACAGGCACCCACGAGGCGTTTGGCTGTTACACCGACCCAGCAGCTGGGAAGAGATGCTGAAGCACTGACTCATGCACGTGTCCAAAACCCAAAGACCATTTTCTCTGCTAGTACCTTCATAACAGCACAGAGCACAGCTGACCACAGGAATGCCCTCTGTCTTTGAGGGCCACACCAATCTCACGCTTATACTCTGGACACATCCAAATACAACTGGAAGTCTATTAAAATGCCAGCAGTGGCGTTCACTCGAACACAACATTTGCTGGAACAACGCAGAAACAGGGTGGGAGAAGTGAGCAAAAGGAATATGGTTATAGTTAGCTGGATATATTTATCTTAATGGGCTTGTTTATAGTAGAAGGATGTTAGCCACATTGTTAATCTGTAAATCAGTTTGTAATACAAGAAAACACAGCACTCTTAACCTGGCGGAAACGTCAAAATCTACCACCAAGTATCCAAAACAGCACCTGAGTCAGGTAGCTGTGCTTTTATAACCCTCAGCTACTGTTGAAAGTTTCCATTCAACAGCAGCTGAACAAAGTGGCTTTTATAAAGGTTTATTTTTCTAGGGAACCAAGAAAAAATTTCAAAAACCTGAAAAATAATTCTTACTGGTTTATACACCTTGTAGGACATAATGCAGTACAGTGAGGAAAAAAATAATTCTATGTTGCTTTTAGGCCAGAAACTGTCACTTCAAGCTAGAGGGGGGAAATGAAAAATAGGTTTGCGACCTTGCTCTGGAGGTCTTGGTAACAGGGAGAGAAGGAGTCATCTGGAAACATTTTTCAGAGATTAGAAGTAATTTCTTCAAAGGGAACAGACACGCCACTTGTCACCAGACTGGGTGAGTACGAGACAGATGAGAATACACAGTTGTCCTAAGCCAGCAAGATAATGTGGTTTTAGATCCTGCCTGAAAGGGCTGAAACATTTATTCTGAGCTACACAGACAACACCTAGATAACAACTGAGCTTCTAATTTACTCTGTTGAGAAAGACTCGAGAAAAGGGAGAAGATATAATTACAATTCAATTATTATTTTCCTATGACATGGGCTGATTTCTAAGCAGGTTCCTCTTTCTCCTTCCACTCTCCCATCCAGCAATAAGCTCTGAAGTGCTTTGATTATAAGGCCAGCTTTCAGGGGAGGAGACGGAGTCAGGACAGAGCCTGAAGGAAGATGACTCCCTAATGGAGAGGACTATTGCAATTACAGTTACTGCCATGTTTGGGAGCAAACGCACACAGAGGGCTCATGTTCCCTCTTCCATTTCAGCACCTATTGCAACTCAGTGACTGGGAGGCTTCCAAAGCACCTTCCATTTTTGGAGAAATGAAACAACGCTCAGGTATAGCTAATCCTCAACTCATCTGAAGTTCAGTCTGTTTTCCCAGGAGCCATTTCCAAACAGCGACCCACGCAACGCACCAGCTGGGTGGATGCTGATCCTCAGGCAGGAAATCACCTGGTTATTGTAACATAGGCAGGACTGTCCAAAATAATAACAATGATAATCACATTCACAAACTATCGCCCATCTGATTCCCCATAGCTCCTCCGCGTCTGACTCAGCTTGCCAAGGATATGAATGCTCCACGCCGTGTGTGAAGGCAGCACTCTACCACCCGGCCACTCCACCGCAAGGCTTCCACCTGCCCACAGCCCACACCAGCCCTGAGAAGCCACCCAAGCCCCTCGGCTGGTGGCTCAGATGCCGTGACCAGCACTGCACACCCGGCACGAGCACTACTGCCCGACGGGTGCGAAGCAGCAGCGCGCAGACCCAACTTTCTGGTTCTCCGGCAGGTCAGGGCAGGCCTCGTGCTTGCACAACAGAGGCAGCCGGGTGCTTCAGAGCGCACAGCTTCCAACAGCAGCACTATCCAGTTCTGCACAGCACCTCGGGTGGCACTGCTGGCCTGAGCTTTTCACTGGCTTCACTCCTACCACGTAACAACGCCGTGAGAGGGACCCACGGGCAGCAGGAAGCCATCTCACAAAGTCGGTACCAACCTCTGTTCAGCAGCAGCTGGGAACACACAGCCAGCACAGCCTGCACCAGCCTGCCGTGCATGCCCATGGATCACTGCAGGGTGCGGGTCCCCAGCGCTATAGTTACAGCTTAGCCCCTGTGCTGAGCTCCCTTCAAGCCCGGCACATCTCTCCAAGCAGCTGCTGTGCCTTCAGCAGCAGCACCCCAGAGACCCTTCCCACCCTCACAAGTTTGTTCTTCTCTCCATTCATGCGGTCCTTCACACTCCTACAGCCTCCCTAACTCACCCCGCACCCATACAACGAGCCAGGATTCACTTATGGGATTGCTCCAGCTGTAAACGAGGCTCTGAGGTCCTTGTTATAAGGTTGACCTGAAACTGTTATTAAGGGAACAAGCTCACACCAGGGCAGCATTAAGCAGAAGACCGTGAACTTCAATTCTCACCTGTGGTCAAGGCTCTAGTTTGAAGCTCATGTTGTGCATGGGGTACAACTCAGCAACTAGAGAACAGGGTCACAATTTGGGGTGGCAGTGAGCGCTGGGGCCGGGTCACTCCCACAACCGGCACAAACTGATCCAAGCTGCCCGGCTCTGGAAGCGGGACAAAACCTCCCGCCCCCTACCATTCCCGGGGCAGCGGGAGGTCAGGAAGGAGGAGGACCAGCCTGCGAGCCAGGTGCCGCCTGGGGAAGCGGCCGCGAGCCCCCGGCCGCGCTCCCGTCCCACCGCGCAGGCAGGTGACGAGGGCTGGGCGGCTTCCCTACATTTCCACGCACGTTTTTCCACGCGGAGGCCCGCTGGCTGAAGCCCCGGCGGCCGCAGGCTCCGGCGGAGCCCTCCCGGTGAGCGGCCG
>VXAV01012113.1:81991-147889 GCA_013399715.1 Alectura lathami
GGCAGGGCCCCCAGTGTGGGGGCGAGGGAGCGGCTCCGGGGTCGCCTCCCGTGACCCCAAGCGCAAAGCTGGCAGCCCAGCCTCAGCCCGGCTCCGCTGCCTGGAAAATTTGGTACCTCTTGCCTTGATTTTATTTATTTTATGCTTCCTTTGAGAGCGCAAAGCTTCGTTCGTTACCATCTCTTTTATATTAATGAAGGCTTTTGAAATTAATAATGCCTGTGCAGCTGTCTGCAGTCAGCAGGGGAGTTCAATGAAGCCAACAAAAACACTCATGTTTTCTGGTGACATAAAAGCGGGTAGGCCAGGCTGGATCCACAAAGCATCAAGCTCCGGCTGTAGGCAGGGCGGGGGGACTCCCGCCGTCCCCTCCCGGTGGCAGCCACTGCTGAGGATGCCGCCCATGTTTCCAGCACCGCCACAGCAGCACGCAGCCCTCCTACTCCTCTCATCTGCCCTCCCTTTGATGCCAGCAGGTTGGTTAAGGACACCAACTGCTGCACTTCGGGAGTGGGACTGGTGTCATTTCTCTGTCTTCTGCCCTACGCGAATTTGGAAGCTTTAGGCTTTTGAAATGAAAGTGCTTTACTCAAATGAAATCCTTTTTGAGATGCCTAACCAGTATTTTATAGCTTAAGATGAGCAATTTTTACTCAGCCTCGTCTGGGGAATGAGCACTGATGAAGCTAACATAAATACACATATGGGTGCGAGGCCAGAGTGAGGAAACCTGACTGTGTGCTTTAGTCAGTTCAAAAATACAACAATAATATAAGTATGTGGGGTATATTAGGATCGAACCCAGAGGCCCGAGCTGTGGCTGCGCCCCTGTGACACCATGGGGGGACATTATGAAACCAGTTCCATATTTACACGTAGCAGCTTGCAATTAATTGGGGAAAAAAAGCTGCTTGACGCCACAGCCCAGCATCATCAGGGAGGGAGCAGGGTTATCAGACCAACTGCCCTCTTGCCAAATTACACCTGAACTGGGGCTAACAGCAACAGGATAGCAAACGTGAGCTGGGTTAGCAGAGGTGAGTCTGGGGGTGAGAGGAGGGAGGAGAGGGTTGTGCTCCTAGTTCTACCCCCGAGGTACCCCCATCAGCTGTATCAGTCACGGGGACAGGGCATGGCTCACAAAATCTTGTTTCACACTGGTTTTGTTCTGCAATAGAGAAAGCAGAGGGTGTGGGAAAACAGATGATTTTACTGATTAGTGGTCTGCGTTCTGGACAATGCATAGGCATTCAAGAAGCACTGAGTTAATTTTTAGGATGCTCTTTAAGCCTCTAGATGAAATCTGCCGTAGAGATAGCAACTACTTACAGAGTTAGAAAGATGACTGCAAATACTTTTAAAATGTAGTTGATTTAAAGCCACTACTGGTGGCAGCCCTGGTGTGCAGGGACGTCTGCCTGCTTCTCTTCCTCCAAGATAAACCTGTGCCTCACTTTGTCCCTTTTTAGTTGGTCCTCCTTCTACAGTAAATTGAAGCATAACTGTAAGCACAGGATACGTCTTTTATTAGTCCTTACTATCAAATTTATGTAGTTGACAGCATCTTTATCTTCCCGAGCACCTTTGCTGTGTGAAACCATGATTTGAGTGGGCTGTGAAAACACGTTGTGGTACTGCAGCAACTTCTCTGTGGCAGCCACCAATTTTTCTAAAGGACTTAAGCTGACCAGACCTTCATTAAATTAGGGAAATTTAAAGAAAAGTAGTACTGTTAATTGAAAATTTTAATGCCAATGTGAGAATGCTGCTATAGGTGTAATTCCTTCTGTTTATGGTCCAAGTACTTACCTAACTCGCTTAGTGAACAGAGAAAACTAGCCTGCAGCATCCTTCTGCAATTCTTCTCAGTCAGAAACTGTGTTTGCTCTCTTTTGGGTAACCATTTAACTCACGGGAATGACATTTTTTCTAGCCCTGGAAGCTGAAACGTGGGTTTTGGTAACAAGGTAGAAGAGTACAACTTTTGCTCGGGCTCAGTTTCTCATAAAGACACAGAGAGGTTTTCAGGCTGGCATGGGATGCAGTTAACTGGGAAGGAACAACCAAAATCTTAATGGAAGTGTAATTTATTGAAAACTTCCATTTGGAAGGGGACTAAAGGTAAAGCAACAAATAAATAAACGACCCCTATACTCCTGATTTTCAGCTTTAAGAAATTTATAGTCTACTATATCCAGCTCTTAGGTCAAGCCCAAATGGTTAGAGGTATCACCTGCTAGTAAGGGAAAGTAAGAAGGAAATGTAGCCATGAGAGTCAGTTCTACGGTACACAAATACTGACTTACTAATTTGGATCCCTAAAAAACATAACACACCGCAGCTGAAAGCGTCTTAGCGAAAAAACACTGTCAGATGACTTTTTAAGTCTGCTCTTCACAAGATTTCTTTGGCAGATCTGCTAGAGCAGTTACCATATTAAGACAAAGATAGACTGAAAGGTGTGATTCCTGGTTAATAACAACGATTAAAGAAAAGTTAGAGGGAGAGTTCACGTGTATTCATGCAGCAAAACCCGTCCAATGTTTGCCAGACCACTGCACAAAGCTGTACCAGGCGGGAATCACCTGATCTTGTCGGAGCTAGTGAAGCAGACTCCTCCAGGGACAGGCACCGTGCAGCCCTTAATCACCTGGGACAGGACATAATCTTTTCCTCACCCACCTGATGTGCAAAGAGATTTGCCAAGAAGTGGCTTTCTGCGTTAGGGATTCCTTCCAGCCTGCACTCGTACCCCATAAATGCTGACGTTTTGGAATGCTTGTGCGCAATCGATCCTTTCCAGAGCTTCAGCCGGGGCACATGGTCCCGTGTGAGGAGTTCTTCAAGGCAGCTGCTCAGAAATGCACGGAGCATGAGGCACATTAAATCCTCCTTCCCACAGGCTCAGGGCCAGATGTTCAGCGGGTGCAAAGCAGCAGAGCCTCTGTGAGACATTGAGGGGCCCTAAGCCTATATCAGCTGAGTGAGTTCCCCTGGCCTCTGTGGACGGAGGGCCCGGTTTTGTAATCCTGGTCTAACGTCTGTCCTGCACTGCTCTCCTCTGCGACCCAAAACGGGATGTGAGATGTTAAGGTGCCGCATCAAGGTGCTGAAGGCAGAAATTTTGTCAGCCCATTCCTGAAACTGTTTCTGCAGCCCAGTTTGCCGGAGTCACAGCAGGCTGTCAGTGGTGAGGCATTTACACAGTTTCCTTCCCGTGTTTCTGCTGGTGGTGATGCATTTGTTTTATTCCAAAGCATGCTCCTCTTTGCATCTTCTTAGTATCAAGAAATGAGAATATTTCTCTGCAAAGGTGATGTTTGTCTGCTTTTTTTTTTTTCTTTTTTTTTTTTTTCTTTTTTCCCGCCTCGTAATTCGTGTCTTCCTGAAACATGAATGAGGATTACTTGTGGGATGTGGCTTTCAGAATCAGGCCTTTAGGCCATTTTGATACTATCCTGGGAGGAAAAACTGTTTCCCAGAACCAAACAATTTTATTGCATTCCAGGATCATGTGCAAAGCAGTGATCCCATCTGTTCAACAGCAATCCCCCTAAGTACGGGAGGACGGGATCCCCCCTGCCTCTCGCTCACCAGCGTGAGCAGTTCAACAAAGAAGCTTCAGTTTTCAATGACAAATTTTACTTCAAAATACAAGACACCAGTAAGAACAGCTTCATAATAATTCACACATTTGTCAAGATGTATTCTCTTGGATACTATTTTGACGGTTATGGCCCCTGCAGAGCAGTATGGTGCAACAGAAAGCGCTCCTAAATCTAGGTGCTTTTGAGATTAGTTTTGCCAGTTCCTCTAAATCCATAATACATGAATAAACAATAAAAATATTAACCTCAAAGTCAATAGATTAAAATTGCACTGAAGTAGACTTCCCTTTTTTTTTTTTCCCCGATAGCTCGAAGGCTTTAGAACAAAAAGTGTTTGAATTCAGCATTCCAGGTATAGGACAGCTTGGCAGAGAGATTTTGCAATAAAAAGACTATGAAATGTAAGAGAAATAATTTAATTTATGAGATTGCTCCGACTGAGATCTTGTGCCTGGGATTTTTATCATCATTGTGAACATCAGCAAGTTTGGCATAGCACGTGTAATGAAAGACTTCTGGAAAATCAAGCTGAGGGTTTTTAAATTGCTTAATTCTGCATATCTCAATTTCTAAGTTCCTGCCTTGTGTCACCTTCAAGACCTTTTAATGATCTCCCTATCTGATTGCTCAGGATTCCCTCAACAGCTCTGGAAAATCTAAAGTTTCATTCTTGTGCTTCTGATTTCAGAAACTGATCTGAAAAATGAAATGTAATTTCAGGAGATGCTTGCCAGTGGAAAGAGATCATTATTTGGCTGGGAAGCTAGGACATGTTTTTGATGGCCCTGTTGGTGCGTGTGCTGGGAGCAAATGCCCACCCAGCCCTTTCCCCATGGGTAGAGCAGCCAGGGAATATTTGCATGGCTCTGGAAGAACCCAGCCTACGGGTGGGTGGCAAGAGGGCTGGAAGGGAGATGGCTTCCAAGGTGATGAAACTCCTCATCCTCATGTTTTTCATCTTTGTGAGCAAACTTTCTTAAGAGGAGCCAGGAGCACGGGATGTGCTTTGTTAATTTTATCAGCAACAGGTAAGAATGTGCTGGTCTTCCGTCAGGTGGAAGGCGCCCAGTGATGGAGGCGGAAGGAGCTGGAGAGGCCTTGGGCTTCAGGACTGAGCAGCAGCTATGGGCTGGTCCCTCAGCTTCTTCATTTGTAAACCAAAATGAGTAAAAAAAAAAAAAAAAAAGAAAAACCACAAGTATCCCTGCATCACAGGACTAGCACAAGGCTTAATTAACTCGTGTTTATGACACCCTGCTGGAAAGGTGTGAAGATAATTAGGAACATAACTCTTACATCTGTTCAGGCCTACTCCAGTGGGGCCACAACCCGTAATTAAGATCTCCAGCAGATGTAATAATGTGAATGGTGACTCCTGACAAGTGGAAGCACAGTAATGAGGTGCACGCCTGGCACTCCTCCTGCCGGGACGATGCATGCTCCACCCCTCACAGCTGTCTGTACGCCCTCACATCTCATGCTAGCTGCATGGGACAGTGCTGCTCAGCTCAGTATTGAAAGGGAAGGGAATTTTTACTGAAACGTGGTGTATTATAAAGAACATTTAGCCCCTGCAAAGCACACTGATCGTGCCCTCGTGCCCTCCATGCCTCGTGCCCTCACTGCAGACAACTGTGGAAAGAAGCACTTACCATTGGGAAGGATATTTTATTGGTACTGTAAAGGAGAAGAGTGACATCTTTTACATTTTTTTTGAACAATGGCTTTTTTCCTATAACTGTCTTGGCTTTTGTTCACTTCGCGCTGGCGCCACATGACTGGCTAGGATCTGACGTTATTCTTCATGTCGGGTGCCAAAAGAAAACAGTCTCTGAACTGAACTCGGGTGGTTGCAAGGAGTCAGCAAAATGCCGACTGGTTTTGGTTGTTGGTTTTTGTGAGTGTGTCGGCGGAGGAGTGACGGTGTTTGGTTTTGGCCCGCTCCGTATTTCAGACTTGTAAGTTGTTAGGGAAACTTCTACCTGCAGAACAGAGATCCAGCTTGTTGGCATCCGAGGTGCTGGAGTGGGTAATGCAGGCAGGCAGCAGCGAGCCCAGGCTGGGTGCTCTTGGTAAGGGCTGGAAGTTCGCTTGGCTGGAGCCAGGTATTGATGATCTTGGGTCACAGTGAAGGACAGAAAAAACCCAGGACCCTGTAAATAACAGCTCCCCTCATCAGCCTGTTAACCCTCCTTGTACAAAGCACAGCTCCTCACAGGCTAAGGGTTTGGAAAAAAACTGGATGCGTGCCGATGGGGACACAAGAAGTCTCCTTCTCGACAAAACACCGCACGAGGATCAGCCACACAAATACAATCTTTTTCTCAAATGTCATTAGTAATTTCCAAATGAAAGGGCACATAATTTATTTCCTTCAAATATGGATAAAAGGCAAATTCCCTGGCCTCCTCCTTGGCAACTGTGAAGCCGTTTTGCCTTAGAAAAACAATAAAAAAGAAAAAAACATACCAAACAACCCCCTCCAAACCGCAAAAATCCCCAGATGAAATCAACTCCCAGCAAGACTGAACTAGCCTGAGGTAAGAAGCTGAGGAAGATTTCAGCTAGAAAACTTATTTTTGGCAATGCCACAAGAAAGCAAAGACAAGGTCTTATGCCAGGAAAGGCCAGGAACCTGAACACGAGGTGGGCTGCCCACTGCAGCCACCCTGGACTCAGTGCCCTATCTTAGGTGCATTGGTGGTCTCCATTAGGAGTTCCTCCTGGCAAATTTGCACTTTAAAAACAAAAACAGAACTTTTTCATTTTTAATGTAAAGCAGTATAAAATATGTTATGCTATAAGGACTACATCAGGCAGTTTGGGTAATTGTTCTGCAGAGGCATAGTGCCTGATTTCTAAGCCATCTCCTGGGACATTGTTTCAGCACTCAGTAGGAGCTGAAAAGACAAATTGACTCTTGGGTTTATTAGAAGGGGAAGAGCGAAACTCCACCAATGCCATTATATAAATCCCACAGTGAGCATCTATCTGGAATATCTGGTGCATTGTTTTAGTCCCACCTCTCAAAGATGGTGTAGCAGAATAAAATAAAAAGTGCAGAAAGGGGCACCAAAATGTCTGGAGGTATGATACAGCTTCTGTACCACAGTCTGGGAAAAAAAAAAAAAAAAAAAAAAAAGAGGATTGAGAGGAGAAGATGGAGAGGTTACAAAATTGTTCAGTGAATCAAGAAGGTGAAGAAGAAGTAGTTATCGACACTTTATAATAACACAGGAACTGGAAAGTGTCAGATGGAGTTATCATACAGTAGGTTTAAAAGTATTTTTCTCCTGTAGCACACCATTAAGCAGTGAGATGCCACAGGCTGCTGTGAAGGCTAACAGATTAAATTAGTTCAAAAGCACTCGTGGAAGAAAGGCTATTAGAACTAGCAAACACAGAGCAGCAGATACATCTCTGGGCTCTAGAAACCCCTGTGCTGCCAGTTGCTAGAAACCAGAAGAGCATACTGGGAAGAGTAGCGCCATATCTGATCCTTGTCCTGGATTTATTTTTCCTTTGCTAACCCCTGACTGAGCCTACTGGCTGAGTGGCATTGCAAGTGCGGTTGTTCTATAGTAACAGTTCAATAACTGTGGAAATGGATTATTGGTCATTTGAGGCAACTGAGAAAGAAACGTGGCTGAGACAAGGTCCTCTGGGCTGGAAGTTCATTAACATGGTGCCCGCAGAGCAGGGATCAATTTTTACTGTTTGTTTTCAGCTCCATGTAACTGCTTAGAACACCCGTCCTTCCCAGCTAGGTTTGGCTGACTGTGCTTCTGAAGAAAGGTTGTGGTCTATAAAATAGCCATAAGCAACACAAGAACAAAGTAAGCTTTGTCTGGACACTAGTCTTCTCTTTTCATAAGAGGTATGAGATTTGGAGTAATGTGCAGCATGTTTTAAGTTACATTGTAAAGTTAACTCAAAACCACTTCTTAGGCAAACAATAATTCTTAGAAAAATGTGCCAGCTAAGAATTAATAGTGATAAAACCTACATTTTTCTTCCTTGGGAGCCTCATGGGAAATATCTGGTTTTGCAATTTCAAATTATTTTCAGAAAATGTGCTACCAATTTTAGGTGTTCTGGAAATAGATTAAGTGGAGGAGTAGGTGACAGGCATAAATATAAAACAAGAACAGTGAACTCTGTGTCAATGAGCTCTTCACGTGTGACTTGAATAATCCTGAAAAGATAAGCACTGCCTTGCAGCCTGTTAGTTTTTAAGCTTGCCACCAGATTGCAGGAGCAGATCTCCCAGATTAAATCAGCTTCCAGGTGGATGACTGAAGAATGTTGCTGGGGGAAAAAAAAAAAAAAAAAAAGAAGAGGAAGAAGAAGAAATCTCCAAAGGTAACTTTTCCCTTTAATACACTGCCAAGGGTTTTCTTACAACAGGAAGAGTTAGTTCACATGGACAGGTAAACCAGGATTTGAGCCTCAGACACAGTAACAGTAAAGTTAAAACGTATGAAATTTTGCTGCTAACAACCTGAGACAACTGATGAGTCATTCTCTCCTGTCAGAGAGGCTGGAAAAAGCAGTGTGAAGCAGAAGAGCCTCCACTGCCTGCAGGACAATTCTGGCTGCTAATGAACCTGCGTGTAGAATGAACACCAAATTCAGGCCAGAAGTCCTTTTTTTTTTTTATTGTTGTTGTTGTTGTTTTGTTTTCTTGTAGGAATTTGTCTGAAGCTGCTTTGTACTCTCCTTCCTGACTGCTCCAGATTTCATACAGTGTAACCCCACCTTTGAACAAAGGACCTCAGATCTGTTCTTAGATGGGAGCTTTCCACAGCTGCAGCTTTCATCTGCCCCGTTCATTTCCAGTGATGAAGAAGGAAGAACTCTTCGTTTCCCAGACCTTATGGGAAAAAAAAAAAAAAAGCTGACAAGTGAGGGAAAAAATTATGAAGATGAAGTAGTCAGAAAAACTGATTTAACATCCAAATAAAACATGAAGGCATAGTATAATTTTCCTAAAAGACCTTGATAAAGAACGTTATCTTTGTTGGAATATGGGAAAGGAAGCCTTATGCCTTCTCATGTCAGCTTGGTTTCAGCAGATAGGAAGAGCTGAAGCCGCCTTGTTTGGCTCACGGAGGATGAATTTGCCTGTCTTAAACTGATGTTTTCCAACTGGAGCCTGAATTGTGACCACATGAAGGCGAGAAGAGAAGCAGAGCACCCACAGAGCTGTGATCCCAGCTGTGCACCACTGAAGTCAGTTGAGCTTTGGTTCATGAATTCAGGAAAAGGTTTTACGATCCACTTGGGAATTGCATATGCTCAGCTCTTCCTATAAGAAGGCTCTTTTATTAGGAATACTCAAAGTGAGTGGAGGCCCATGCTGAGCTGATGATAGTCAATGTTTTAGTCAGAGTATTTGAAAGACAAATCATGGGGATGGAGTTTACAGAGTTCATGCAGTTTGTGGACAACACCAGGTCTGTGCTGCCTGGCTCTGAACACGCAGCTCCAGGACCGAAGTGCATAAGGCTGAGGCTTGGGGCAGGACACACACACTGAGCTTCATCAAGCTGCAGGAAGAAGAGTCACATGCAGACACTAATTTGCTGATATAGGCACACAACTGTTAATGATGCCAGGGACAGTTCCCGGGAGACAGAGCTTGATTGTTCTGTTGTTAAACAATTTTGTTCAGATTGCTGAGCAATTGCAGAGCATTGCTAAACTGTTCATATTACTCCTGGCATCATTTTGGCTGAGGCAGAAGAACGTCTTCCAAAGAGGTTCTGGGACAGTGACTGTTCCCAGAAGGCAGTTTGGGTATGGGCACACTATTTGGTGGGTGGGAGAGGTTAAATACATGGACATGGGGTGCTCAGCACCAGGAATGACTCTGGGCACAGTGAATTTACTCATGCAGAAGCAACTGCAGCTTGCACTAGGGAGAAGGTATAGAGCTTGATTCATTGCTCCTGAGCAACCTATTTGGGAACTGATGATGATTTTAGCAGGGGGCTTTACCAAGCTAAATGGAGTGCCTGCAGCAACCTGTGGATGATCCCAACCCGTGAAAGGCTGAGAGTGCTCTCCCCTGTCAAAAATCTTTAGGAACAGGAGAGCAGCTGATCAGCCATGGGCTGACCAGCCTCCGAAGTGCTGCTCGTCAGTGCCAGGGACTTGTGATACAAAGTGCTGTTTTTTGGAGGAAGAAGGATGTGAAATCATACATCACAAGTCCTGGTTTTCATAAAGCTTTTTTTTTTTTTTTTTTTTTTTTGCTGTTGAGTTAAAACATTCACGTAGACAATTCTTTTGGGCTGTAAACATTTGCTTCTGGTAGATTAACTTGGATGTTGCCGCATTTGTCCCTCTGGTACTTGAGAAACTGAAAGCGGAAATGAGTACAGAACAAAGGGAACAGCTGAGCTTGTTTTTACTGTCCAAGGTGAAACAAAAGCAAATAAAGAACACAGATAATGCAGTCGATGACTGTAAGACTACACAGGGTCATTTCAAAACTCCAAAAGAAACTAGTTACCCTCTCAGTCTATCTGTTCTTGTTTAAATGTCGGTGAAATAACAGTGTGTCAAGAAATATAAACTGCAAATAGAACATTTTAATAAACATAAAGTGAAATAAAACAAGACAGAACAGATCTGTTGGCTCTTGCAGTTTTTTGTTTGCAAGATGGGGAAGCTGGAGATGGGGGCATGCACGGATGGTATTATTTCTTGCACATGTTTGTCTGGTGCTGATTTACATGGGCAACGTTGAAAACTTTCTGTGACTTGATACGGGCTATAATCTTCAAACTTAGGGCCTTGTACTGCTCTTAATCTATTCACACAAACCCCATTAAGGAATGTAGAAAGCCCTGAGGACTGCTTGTGTAATAGGCTTAAAAGGTGTCTTAGAAACAAAAAACTGTTTAATTTTGCCCAAACAATCTTTTCTCACATTTTTCAGAAGGACCTTTGGTACTAATGTATTCCCCAATCATATAATCTATCGTTCTTTAACAGCGTTCATGTAAATACAGGCTCAAAACACACCTAATAGATGGAGTCTAATAGATCAACAGCAACCACGGAGAAGAAATGCTAAGAATCTCCCAAATGTGAAGAAAGTGGGGTGATACCCTCCGCCCCTCCGGACAACAGCCATACACCCATCACTGTCCCTGACATTCTCTCCACTCACTGCCAGCCCCTTCACTAACAGCACTGATGCCAGAGCACTGGGGGGCTTAGGGCTGCAACTCCCTGACCCATCCCCACCTGCTGCCTCCCCCCTGCTGAGCAAGACCCTGCCCAGGGTTTTAGAAAATTAATGCTAAATAGAAAATGATGAAAGCATATTACGTGTAAATTATCTGACTAATCGTGCTCTTTCTCTTGAGACCTATTATGCTTCCAAGCCTGCAACTTAGTCATCCTTGCAGGCAAGCTTACCCCATTTCTCTGTTTTGCTTGTCAGGTTCATCCAGAATATTTGCTCATTTCTTTGCTTTCCTCCAAGGTAGCAGTTCAGTCCTGCCATGTGCTCAGCTCTCCGTGCTCTCTCTGGGAAAGTAATTAAGCACATGCTTGACTTTAAGCATGTGAAGAAGATGGTAATTAGGGAAATGGTAAGCTCTACAGCATTCTCCTTTTTTTTTTTTTTTTTTTTTTTTTTTTTTTTTTTTTTTTTTGCATGATTTCACTCACGGGGNTTTTTTTTTTTTTTGCCAGCAGTTCCTCAGGCAGATGGGATGAGCTATTCTCTAGAGATGCCTCTCTCTACCCACTGACCTTTGAGGAAATCCTCATAACCTGTATACCAGTAAGAGTTGTCTGGATGTACCAGCCAAGGCATAGCATGTGCATCCCTTGCGTAGGGCATTTTGACTCACATGGAAGATAAGTCAAACACTATTTTTAGCAACCTTTATTGATTCCTGTATAATTTCCCTTGCTCTTCCTGTGGAAGTTCCTTCCTTTCCAGTAACACCAGCATTTGAAGTAGCACATCAATCCTTATTATGTGTCAAACCTTTTTTTTTTTTCCCCCAAGCCTCAGCATGATGCGGAAACTCTTAAACACAAAGTCTTCCTGTAATTTAAGCACCCAGCCGTATGTGTAATTCAAATAAGATGTAGTGAGTACTAATGAAGTTACCCCTGGGCTCAGCAGATAGTGAAGCTTTCTGGATTATTTGTGGGAGGGTCGGTACAGCACTGCAAAGCATTTTATCTTGCCAGAGAAAGGAGAAACAGCTCAGTGAAGGCTAAATGCTGAATAAGTCTGGCTCTGCACCTGTGTGCAGTGGCTCCGTAAACTTCCCTTTAGTGGTTCTGATTAATTCTGCGCTGCTGAAAAGTGCCGAAGAAAAGGCAGTTTTTCACAGTGCTGTTACTCTTGCTCTCAGGAAAGCTGGCTCTCCAGCCACGGGAAATCTCTTGGAGGAGCTGCTGCTTTTAAAACACTTCCACTACCAAGAAGAATTGATGTTTAAATCTGACCAAAATAATGGAAGGACTCTGGCTGCTATTTAGGAAAGTCAGAAGGTCTGAAAGTGAAAACTCAGCACTAAATGCTTTTCCCATCACTGTGTCTTGATAAACACTACCAGGATGTGTCAGATGAAGGCCCAGCACGGCCAGCCCAGTGAGGGAAGGGATTGTCCTACTCTGCTCTTTGTTGGGGCAGCTTCACCTCGAGCACTGGGGGCAGAGTTGGGTGCCACAATATCAGAAAAACATAAATGCATGAGAAAGCAACCAAAGAAGGGCCACAATTATGATGAAGGGTCTTAGAGGGCAAGGTGTGTGAGGAGCGGCTGAGGTGCCTTGGTTTGTTCAGCCCAGAGCAGAGGAGGCTGAGGGGAGGCCTCATGGCGGCCTACAGCTCCCTCCCAGGGGAGCGGAGGGGCAAGCGCTGAGCTCTGCTCCCTGGGGACAGCAACAGGACCCGAGGGAACGGGATGGAGCTGCATCAGGGGAGGGTCAGGCTGGGGGTTAGGAAAAGGTTCTGCACCAGGGGGTGGTGGGCATGGAACAGGCTCCCCAGGGCAGTGGGCACGGCCCCAAGCTGCCGGAGCTCACGGAGCGTTTGGACACCGCTCTCAGACACAGGGTTTGGGTTTGGGGTAGTCCTGTGTGGAGCCAGGAGTTGGATGATCCTCATGGGCCCCTTTCAACTCGGGCTGTTCTGTGATTCCAAGAGCAGCGTGAACTACATTGGAGCTTTTTAGGGTAAGACCTGGCTATGTGCGCTTACCTATAAAGCACAGAGCAAAGCAAGAGCTATGCAGCTTGGTCATTAACTATTTTTTCCGCATGCATTTGGTATGGGTATACCAGCTTTTGCCTCAGGTTGTAGCAAATGCTATCAATTTTGTCTGAGTCTACTGCAAGCAGAAAGGACCTTGATCATTTTCTTGTCTTAAGTACATAAAGCAGGAATCTCTGTTGCTTCCACCAAGAGTCTTAGGGTCAGATTTTCAATACACATTCAGGCCTGTAAAATGCCAAGAAACACCCAATGGACTAAAAAAAGGTTAAGCTATTTTCTTTGCTTCTGTTGAGAATAAAAAATGCAGCCCTAATTTATTAATGCAAGCTACACTTTAATATTTCATTACAAAAATTGTTTTCTGTTCAACCCAAGTGAGCCCTGTGGGGACCTGAGAACTGAAAAGTCTTTGAAGGAGGCTTCAAATATTTATCTAAGTGCATGTGGGGACACAGAGATATGCTTAACAACACAAAACAGTTTTCTGTCCTTGTTCTTAGGTGTCCAGTTTGGGTTTTGAGTGACAAAAACAAATGCTTAACAAATAATTCATAGGTTGCTCATCTGTAATAATTTATCATTTTCTTCTAAGCACTGAATAGTTTAAAATGCTTCACAAAACTTGAGACAAAGCTAAAGTCAACAACTGCTATGCAGCTTGCTCAAAAATGCAGCGATCTACCTCACTTGCAGTTCTGAAATGCTTTAGATTAATATTCTTGTGCAACACCAGCCCTGGCCTCCACGGTGTGCATTAGGACTGTTATAAATAAGTTGTGAGTTACATGGGCCTGACATGGTATTTACGAAAAGACCGTGCTTGCTCCTCTGAAACAGCCACCTCTCAGAAAGCCTAGCTCTTGCACAAAGGCACGTAACCAGTGCATCCCTTTAAAGGTCAGGGAAAGAAAACCTAGAAGGTGGGTAATTGCAAAACTGGTTCTGTGAAGGCACTCTTATCTCCTGGACAGGAGGTGGGCGCTGAGACGCCAGGGCAGTGAGCTAAAGCAGGCTCAGGGAGGATCCGAATTCCAGGAGCCTCACGTCGGCAGACATGCCAGAGGAATTCCTGCCTCTGCCAACCCTGGACACCCATGGCCTGAGGGAGGAGAGTGCCTGGCATGCCTTGCACAAAGATTCTCACCTGCCAGCTTTTTGCAAGAGTGGAAGCAGAGGGGAAAAGTTGTTTTAAAAAGGTATTTGTGTTGCCCTGCTTTGGTATGGGCATGCTTTTAAATCCAAAACAACCTTCCTGTTCAGAGGTGAAATCTGATCTGTCAGACATTTCAGTGCCAGACCCTCTTTTCTACTGACTCCAGGGGATTTAAAGAGATTTTTCAACCAATATTGCTTTTAACTTCAAGTAGGCATCTGGCCTAGTATTTTTGAGATTGACGTGACTCTGTTTAGCCCACTCTGGTACTTTCTGTTCATGTTGTCATTGAAACTGTGTCCATGAAACACCTACTGCACTTTGTTACATGTTGAAGACTGGTGTTTTCCTCTGTAAACAAATGCAAGTACTTAACCTTTAGCATGTCTCTCCTTGGCTTTGTTGGGACATACAGCCTCTGCTGAGCAAGGCTTCATTGCACATTTGCAAAGCCTTCATCCTTGCTCTGTGATAGACTCACATCAATGTGTTGAAGGAGCTTGGAGGTGTTTGTCACCAAGGGTGGTGCAAGATGTTAAACTGTGGGGCAGCTCCAGCGCAGGCTCTGCACTGAGGGAGGAAAGGGTGGGCAGAAACCTGGCAAAATGAGAGGAGGTGCACTTATTGCAGGCGATGCCTGACTGCGTGAATAAGGGTACATGACAATTTCAGAGTTTGTGGCACCTGGTAAAACTTACTGAGCAGATGGAGAACTCAGAACAGAACTGCGGGGAAACCCTGGACACCACCTGAGTCCACTGAGCCTCAAGAAGAAGATATACAAGGGCTTCTGAAGCAGCAAAACTTCTCCATAAAGAACATATAAAGACATAGATCTTCTGAAGTCTCAGGCTATGTGTAATGCCTCCACATATGGCAGTATTTCCACTGTTTACTCATCTAGAAATGACAAAAGGTGTCACAGCTTGCCTGGAGTTAGGTGGAGTAACTATCTTGTTACATTTCTTAACTGTAAAATGAGACAGGCCACATGTCAAAACAGATGAAAATAAATCATCATTTGTGGTAGCACCCTAACCCCCTCAATTTCACCTTTCCGTGTCCCAGACAGAGCCAACATAGCAGCGCAGGATGGGAGAGCCATAGGCAGCATTGCCCTGCCCAGCCATCACCTTGGGGACTCCACATCTCAGCTGCTGTTATTCCTCCCATCACCCTCATGAATGCGTTAATTGCTTCACACACCCAAGGACTGCTCTTTTAATCAACTGCAGTTTCATCAGCTGTGTGCCTGGCCAGCTGGACATCTAGTGAGCTAGTGGCTGGCAGCCCTGTCCATGGCAGGGGGATTGGAACTAGATGATCTCTGAGGTCCCTTCCAACCCAAGCCTTTCTATGATCCTACGACATGCTGGGTTTCTCTCGTGTTTGCCACAATGTGACGGGAGAGCAGAGCGAGACATAAATCAAGCAGCAAAACACGTGAGCGCCAAACGCGCCGCGATGCACAGCCATCTCCTGCCAAGTGGATGAAACATGAGCGCTCTGCTCCCAGTCCAACGTCCCTGATCATTAGAGTCAGGATAAAATACGAACTTGCAGCATTTGCACAACAGCCGTCAGGCCGTAATGAGATTTCTGTCCTGTGGTCTCTTGGATGTTTTAGACTGTCAGGCCCAACAGCTTGCAGCATATGGTTTTGATTTCTGTTTTACACATATCAGGCTTAGGGCATACATCTGGAAGGATGCATGTCGAGTGAATACAGGTGGGCCACTGGGGAAAAATCTTCAGTGTCTCAAACATTACCTTTCCTTTTATTTATTTATTTTATCTTTCCGGTACCCCACTTAAAAGTACACATGTTGGTTCATACCAGATATCTGCCCTTGGAAAGGTTACAGTAACTTTTAAACCATGACTCTGCCATCCTCAGTGTTCTTAAAACAACCCACAGGAATAATACTAGAATTAAATGCTGGGATGGTTACTGCAGACAGGCTACTGCCAGAACTACGTTAATCTGTGAATGAAATCCAAGTATTAACAACTACCCCTACGCACCTGGAATAATTGAAAAGAGCAGGAGCACCATAGCCAGCACTTTTAGAATATTTACAGATTTAAAAAGTAGAGTTTAGCAGTACACTACCCAAAGTCACAAATTTTGAGTAAAAACAGGGAAGCTGGAGCAGGCACACGGAGGAACCCTTTTAGCCAGTTAGCTTCTGGCTTCTGCAGGAAGGTGCTATGCTGGAGGACAATTCACATAACACAGCAAAGGCATGATGTTCATCCGTCACAGCTCTGCTGCTGGGAGAGTTTCAGTGTTGTTTCAAGCCAAATGCACGGCTTGCGAGCCACAGGTCTGAGCAAACAGTCACTAGTGACTCCTGAGATCCTCACTGGGCCCCCTTTCCTCCTTCTGTGAGTTGCCATTGGGAGAGACAAGATGGGGGAACACATGCAGCTCAGGGGGGTCTTCCTGTGGTCATCCCTGGAGCTTCCTGAGGTGCTGCAGCTTGCTCTTTGGTGTGATGCTAACTGCCTTTGCAGGAATGAACAAAATGCTATGAGGAGGAGGCTGGTAGGTCAGTGCTGGCACTGATTTCAGTACAGCTACTAACATTTTAGTCTCTGAGGTTTTTAATTTGCAAGCAGTGTGTGCCCACATTCCTCTCAGTGGCTCTGCAAAAAGCTGCAGAGCCCAGCACTGAGGATCTTCAGGAGTCCTATCTGTAGCCAGAGGGGGAGACTAGATCCTTCATTTATTTATGAAAGGGCTTTGAAAAAATGTATGTATTTGATGCTGTTGAGAAGTGGGAGCCATGGTAGGGATGTAAAGAAAGTAATACGAGCCCAGAGGAGAACTTCCAGCTGTCCAGGAGATTAGAGAAAGCTGAGTATTTGGGTGTGCATATGAGCTGACTAAGAGGCAGTGCAGAAAGTCAGTACAATTTAGACATTGCCAGCATCTGAAGATGTGAAAGGAGGGAGCAGCAAGTCAAAGAGGATGGCTAAGCTGTAAGCATAAGGGATGAGCCAAATGGCAATCACATCTCTGCTAAGCAAGGGAGCAGGTACTAGGCATGACTTCAGGAGAATCAATATCACACTTTGCTGAGAAAAATGTTTATTCTGAAACAATTAAAAGAGAGTGCAGAGTGGCTGCCTCCTGAAGATTAGCTTGTTATTTATACAAACCTCTTGCCATCCTTAAAACCTCTTCTCTTTCAGCCTTGCCCTTCTCTTTAACGTCTATAATTGACTCGGTCAGTATTTCTCTGGGCAACCAACACAAAGACAGCACCACTGGAGGGACAACTGAGAATCTTGTGGAGAGCATCTTGGCTTTGCACCGCCTCTGCTCTAAGAGAGTATCCAGTGGGCCACACCAGCATGTAACTAACCTTAGTTAAGGTGGTGGCTGCAGGTTTAGTTCAGAGGATGCTCATGCCTGTGGCATGGGCAGGTTGAGTACCTCTGGCCTGGAGCCCTTTGTCTTGCTTATTCTGGTGTCTTGCAGCTACTGTAAGGTGCCTGCCAGTGGTTACCTTACGACTTGGATGCGTTCTCTCCTGTGTGGCTGTGTAAAGTTTCTTAGGATATGTATTTTTAGCATTATTGTTCCACATGGAGATCTGGGAACTTCTATGCCTATTTGTTTTTTTTTGTTGTTGTTGTTGTTTTTGTTTTGTTTTGTTTTGTTTTGTTTTTTTTTTCCTGGGAATTACTTTTCTGGCATCGGTGGACAAACTGCAAGCCTTAAGGCAATCCACAAAGCAAAGCAGTGAGCCTGTTCCTGGAAAAGCTTTGCCTGACATGCTGATGATAGACAGCCTCTGAGGAGGCCATAACAGCTGCCCCCTTTGATTTGAATGCCTAGGATGCTTAAAAACCTAAGTAAGTGGCTTCCATTGAGAGGTACTGGACAGACAATGTCCCTTCATTTGTCAGAAGAAGCTAAATATAAATCTCAGGGCCTGCACAGAGGGCACCAAATTTGGCCTATAATGTTGCTGCCTCACTGGGTCCCTTCCTGGTGGCCGTTACACAAACTGGGACATGAGCTGCTTTCTGCTGATCTATGTCGTGTCCCTGCTGACAGGCACGGGTGGCTGAGAGCAGAGCTGGGCCACCAGGCTGTGAGGGAAACGGAAGTGACACCAGCTCACCACAGCCCCTGCTCCTGCAGAGCCAGCCTCCCTCTGCCTGCTCGAAGCCCAAGACAAATTTCACGTAATTTGTGCTGAGGAGCTAAGTGTTCCACACTGAGGGTTAACTACAGCTACTGTGTTTAACTCCAGTTCCCTTCTGCTAAAGGCACACACACGGACAATGATCCGTGAGCCACATGGAGTGCTGACTTACTGGTGTGCCTGAAGGCCTCCGCACTCCACCAGCCTGCTGCTCACCTTGAGCTTAGCCTGGGCCTTGGCTCCAGGCTGGATCCTGCTCCCTAATCCCTGGGAAGTGCCAGCATGAAACACCGTGAATCTGGCCCCATCTCTCCTAAAAATCTCAGTGCTGCCCAGATTTGGGTAAATATTGTTACCAAGATTTCTCACTGCTTATCATGTGGGGGCACTTCTGAGAAAAGCTTTGCTTGCGCGCACTGCCTGCCAGCTGTGTCTAACATCTTCTGGCACACTACTACCAAGCAAATTGCTATTCAGCTTAAATAGGTTCCACCAGCTGAAAGAGCCTCATTTTATCTCTGAACATGATTTTGAGAGGAGTAGCAGGGAGGACAGCGCTAGTCTGAGACAAGCTGAGTCTGGCTCAGCAGCCAGGACATCAGTGGGAGCTGTGTAGAGCCAGCTGCTAATCCATATGGATGAAACATTGATGTTTATAACAAAAATATATATATATATATACCCATATATATACACACCACATCAGGCAAGTTTTGTTTCCCCCTACTCTCCCTTTCTTTTCTTGCTGTAAACTGCTATTGAATAGGACAAAATCAATATCTGCTTCTTATCAGGAAGCAGCTGTGTGGCCATGCAGTTTGTGTTTAGAATGACAGTGTTTTGAGATGAAGGCTGGGAGTTGCCTTCAAATAATTGCCATTACTTCTTTAATGAAATATATAGTTTGACTCCCACTCTAAATGACAGAACTGCCTTGTATAACCAATTATTAGGGCTTGCAAGCCTTCCTCAGGCCCATAGATGGCACATTCTAACTATTTGTGCTCTGTAAAGCCAGCACTGGGATGGAGAGCAGGACAGCCAAAAGGAAAATCAAAACTGAAACAATTTTTTTCATGGGCAAAGGAAACCAGGAGGGTTTGTTTTCCCCAGGCTCAGAGGCAGAGTGCTGAGGTGCACAGAGGAGATGCGGTGGAATCCCACCAAATACCACTGTTGTAATGGCAGACTGGAAGAGTGATACAATGGCACAGTGTTTCTGTTTTCATGAAAACAAAAGCAGACTGGGAAATGAGGCACAAAATGCAATGCAGATGAGAGTTACAAAAAAGCACACCGCAGCTGAATCCTGGATGAAACAGAATTCTCTTCCATGGCAGCTGTACAGTGCTGCAATGATACACACCACAAGGGCTCAGCTTTTGAAGGCTGATCAAGTGTTACACTGGTGGGTGGCCTTCCCAGGCAAGAAAGGAAATAGACTGGAAGAAAAAGGCCAGGGCTCAAGTCTGTTTGCTGAGAGAGCTAGCAATCAGAAGGCATGATCAGGGTAAAAGATGGGCAAGACAAAGTAGGGTCCAACTCCCACCCTTTTGGGCATTTTGTCTTCAACTTCCCATGCCAAAGTCTAATCCAAGGTGTTGCAAAAAGCTAAAGTTGTATCTTCCTCTCCCACCTCTTCAAGATATTTGCTGACATTGTCTCCTCACACATGTGAGACAGCATGGTCCTTCCAAATGCATCCTCTGCGCACAGCAAAACACCAATGCCTGCAAGATCTGGCTCTTGACCAGGAGAAATGCAGGTGTTCAGAACCATGTGAACCAGCAGGGGTAGTCAGAAGCCATATAAAGGGTAAGGGGGTTGGGGACAAAACATGAAGTCCTTTGGGACTTTGTTAAGGCTGAGCATACTGGTTTGCATTAAGAGAATTAGACCTTATGCTCTCAGAGCATTTTACAAACAGACAAAAATATGGGCCTGCTGCAGCTTCAGTGCTATGTTCTGGTACCAAACGGCTCACAGGAAAACACAGGGAACAAAACAAGCCTTCAGTGGGGACAACCTGTTAGGGAAGATGCTCAGAGCTTTTCTGGTTACCCATGTGCCAACTGCAGAAGCTAAATTCACTCCTAGCTCAGCAAAATTGATGCTCAAAGCTGTTACATATTTTGCTGTGCTATAGGAAGGAATAATGCTGGCTGGCTTTCCTGGTGGGACAGTTTTCAGTGTTCCCAGGTACACCATGCAGCCCCAGGAGCATCTGCGGTGGGATGTGATCCCCTGTGCCAAAGCCAAAGGGTGCAGACAAGGGCAGATGGTCAGAGGGCTGCCACCCAGGAGCAGACCAGGAGAAAAACGTACCTGACGTTTCAAATGTACTGCATGCCGCATGCTGCTTCATGGGCTGGTTAGGCTAGAGTCCGAGGCACCCTTTGGCTCCATGCTTGCGAGAAAAATGCAGGAGAAATCAGCTCGTGCACTTCTTCCAAGAAAGACGTTGTGTTAGGGGAGAAGTCTGCAGCATGTCGTTTCAGCAGCCATGTGGTATGCTGATGAGTCAACTTTCGTCGAGGATTGTCGCACATTCTTTGTGGATTTTGGCACCTTCTGCACAGTAAACAAAAGAAAAAATTGCTTTTTACAGGCCAAAGTTTGCTGTGCAGGGTTAAAGGTACCTTCATAATCTAAACTGCGATCCGTCTGGAGATCTGCAGCAAAGCTCACCAGAAGCTAATAAAATAAACAGTGGATGAAGAGAATTTATATTGGAAATTGTATCAATAACAGCATTAGTAGAGCAGGCCACATGCAAGGGTGCTGAGAATTCATCAGAAATTGTTCTGATGATCCTCAGATAACAAAGACTTATTCTTCTTTGTTTTTATAACACATGCAATGGTGTTTTTTTCAGTGTCCTTGAAGCTTGCCAAGAACGGGAAAGAAGAAAGGAAAATTATGGAAAGAAAGGAGAATGTAGTGAACATACAGGATGACAGAGGGTAGAGAAATGCCTAATCAGCTTTGATGTGGAGCAGATGTACCCTGCATTCCACAGGCATGCGCAATGCTGAGGCTTCTCAGAAAACAGCGACAAAGGAAAACTCTCCTGCCTCCTGTTAGCATTCACACAGAACCATCTCAGGAATTAAGATGTGTAGCAAAAACATTTCTAACAGCTCCCCCAAACTTTTCCCATCTGAGGAAGGGAATGAAAACCAGGCAGAACTAGAATTACACTTTTCCAAATTCTCCTGAACTCAGGCACTTCACAAAGGGCCCCATGTTACCCTTAGTCTGGGTATTTTTGCTCTGCCTCCTAGAGATAAAGCTGGAGAGTTGTATTTAATATACTGCGTAAAGTGTCCAGTTAACAAGATATGCAAACAAGGAAGTTATCTATTTTTGATATATTGCAATAACAGCAAATGTGAGCCAAAGGCATAAGCAATGGCAAGTTACATTATTAGTTCAAAACTTTATTTCTAATAACAGAGATGATCTTTTCAGTCTGTCAACTCAGAGCAGTGTTCAGAAAGAGATGGGGGTGGCACAGATTGCTTGGTATCAGCATTGGATCCAAACCCATGCCAGAAAGCCTGTGATGCCAGCACTTCTGTTAATTCTGTGCGGAGATGTGGGGTGCCGTTCTGGCCTTGCAAGAAACTAATGGCAGAAGTAGCCTTGACTCCAACAGAATGGATGTTTCACCCTTTGCACTGTCTGGCTTTAGTAGAAGTGCATGTCAAACGCACAAATTGCTGACGAGGAGATGAGAAGCTTTCCTTGCAGTTTCACCTGTAGAAGCATGCTGAAATGTATACATACCTGTGTGCTACAACATGTGCACTCATTTGGCAACGGAGTGTAAAGATACAAGGCTTGGAGGTGCATTTTTTTTTCCACCAGTCAGAATGAATATATTTAAAATAATAGTTTTTTGAATGAGGAAAAAAGCCCCACTGAATCTGATGAATAGAAAACCTAAGTAAGAATCCCACAGCCGTACAACATCAGATAGATGCTTTTCAAACAGTAGTGACTTTTTCAGAGAATGAGCTGTGTATCACACATTCCTTTTCTACCATTTATATGGTTGAAAGTTGGAAGCATTCATGATCTTTTAAATGAAAATACTTGTCCTTTTCTTTCTCTTAGTCTGTTCAATAGAAGAAAGGATATGCATCACCATTAATATCTCAGTAATTTTATAAAAATGTGCCTCCCTGCATTATTTAATCAATTTATTGGATGTGTAAAGGAACAGTTAAAAAAAAAAAAAAAATCAGAGCATAAGAATTTGAGTAGTTTCTGGGGGCACATACAGGTGTCCAAAATGCTCCCTGCAGCATGTGGGGCTCCAGCATAACACACTACTACCCTTCCAGCCCTCGTATTTCAAGGAGTAAGGTAACAGCCGAGGTTTTGCAAGCCAGATCTTGTGGCCAGTCAGGGCTCATGCAAGAAGGAGGTTGAAGAATGAAGCAGCCAAGGACAGGGTGTTGTGAGAAGGGCCAGAAGCATACAGTTAGGTCTAACCTGAAAGCCTGCTCTATGGCAGCAGCGAAGTCCAATTGTTTATTTCCTCCATACTGGGGTATACACAGCAAGGAGTCCTTAGAAGTCCCCAGTGCCTGAATGAAATTGATTGATGTGAAAAAAAGTTCAGTACAAAAAGCCCTGAAAGCAAGGTAATTGTTTCCAGGTGTTTTAAAATTGCTTTCAGAAATGAATAATCAAATAATCAAATCCTCCATGAGCAAGACACAATAGCAGAGGCACAAACAGCCAGGAGTATTTATGAAGAATGCAGGGGAGGGAACCTCTTCTTTCAGCAGGGGCATAAAACACTTAGCCAACAGCTTCCAAGATCAGTGTTCTGGATGCTTGCTGTAGACCTTCATACTGGCAGCCAGGTAAACAGAAAGGATTGACATACTAACTACAAATGAACACAGTCATGACGAGTGTTGTTGGCCACAATTTTTTCAGACCTTAATTAAACATAATGTGAGATACAAAGACAAGGCTTATTGAACCAGCAGTGTAGGCCCACCAAAGACCCATCTTTGGATGTGGTCTTATAATGAACAGAAAGGTGAACTTAGAGCTTTATTTCCCTTTTGACTGACTTAACACAGAGAATGTTTTGTCTCATTTAACTTTATTTCAAAATTTGGATTTTCTTGTTACGTCAGTCTGATTTCTTTTCTTTTTATTTATGTATTTTCTTCAAACACTGGGAGAAAAAAAAAAAGAAATCAACATCCATTTTGTACTTTAAACTGTCGTGGCAGAGACCTGGATCTGATGCCTGTAACCCCTTGTGCACCTCCCACCCTTTGGGAAGCTGGTAGCAGACCTCAGCCCCAGCTCTAAGGAGGTACCAGGATGCTCCACTATGGATAAATGTGTGATCCTAACCAGCACCTTCATCTCTGTCCTACTAAGTTGCCAAAACCTTAATGGCTAGGCTGTGGTGATTACAGGCTGCCTGAATTGATAATGCTTTTGGCATCCCTTTTCATTTTTAACTGCTTTCAAATGGCTGGAAGGGGTCACATTTCAGAACTACTAGCTGTGAGAAAACCTGGGTGCTGGTTTACCGCAGATGTTGCTCCTGGTCACACAGTCAGTGTAAAGATCTGAATTGCCCATGAAGCTGTATAAAAACAGTCCTAGGATTCTCTCAAATTCCTAAATATGATTTTTGAGGAAAAAACTTGAGCCTGAGCTAAATGGAGAGTACTGTCTTAACATCCACTGTCCAAGAACACTTTAACAGGGCTGTTTTTCAAGCAAGCTGCACCCACTATGAGAACAAGCCATTTGAAACGTCATCCATATCCATAGCAGCAGGTATTGTACTGACCGACACGTTTACTCCCAGATAATGGCATGGTGTAGTGAAGGAAAGGAGAAAAAACATAGGGCCGCAGGAAAAACATCAATATACATTTTCAATAACATTTACAAATATATATTTTTTTTAATCACAGAATGGCTTGGGCTGGAAGTGACCCTAAAGGCCACCCAGTCCCACCCTCTGCCGTGGGCTGGCTGCCACCCACGGGATCAGGCTGCCCAGGGCCCATCCAGCCTGGCCTTGAGCACCTCCAGGGATGGGGCACCCGCAGCTGCTCTGGGCAGCCTGAGCCTGCTCCTCATCGCCCTCTGAGTGAAGGATTTCCTCCTAGCATCTAATCTAAATCTCCCCTCTTTTATTTTAAAGCCATTACTCCCTGTCCTGTCACCACACTCCCTGACAGTCCCTCTCCACCTTACCTGTAGGCCCCCTTTAGATACTGAAAGGCCACTATAAAGTCTCCCCAGAGCCTTCTCTTCTCTTTTCCAGACTGAACAACCCCAAATCTCTCAGCCCTGAAATGAGTATCTGTACCCATGTGTTCTTCAGCTTAAAAACGAAACAGAAGACAGCACAGCTGACTGCAGTTCTTATACTGGGAGCAAGGTAGTTGGAGGAGAGCTGATGTTTCTCTGCCAAAGTGGGGCTAGGGAGGTACCCTGTCTCCCTCTGGGGTAGATGTTTGCAATTAAGACACCATTCCTTATCAGCCCCTCGCAAGAAATAAGAAGTGCTTTGTTCTCTATGGTTTTATCCCTTCTCAACAGGCAGCTGAGTAAAGGATTAAAGAGATTAAACTGAGCTGAAGTGCAGGAGTAACTGTTTCTGAGTCCAGACCCTGCACTCACCTCAGAGCTCAGTAACAGGTTGCTCTCCCCATGCAGCACCAGCAGCGAGGTCAGCAAGGAGCTCCCCAGGCACCCCGTGCCTGTGCATTTACTATAGCTAGCAGTGCTCACCTGACTTTGCTGCAGTGTCTTGGGATTTTTCCCTATCTAAGTCTGTGTTCCTCATCTCTCTGATGCTGGTGTGAGGCTGTTTTCTGCTACCGCACTCAGATGTTGATGATGCAGCAGCACTGTTGGAAGAAATGAAGCAGTATATCTACACAGAAGGGCCAAACCACGGGCTGACAGGAGACCACGCTCCACGGGTGTTGTCCCCATGGTCAGTTAATGATCATTCTGGCACTCTACAGAACCCAAATCCTCCAGAGAAAGAGGCTCCTGAGATCAGCCCACAACACCTTCTTTTTGGCAGTCTGATGAAGATAGCATTGCATTCCTGTGCTAAAAAACAGGGAGCAGAGCCAGACTTCTCTCCATAGCTCTTAGTGTTTCATGTCCTTCTGCCACCAGACACCTCCCTATGCCTTCCCCAGCCCTCACCCATCCCTTTCTGCCCACTCTCCAACCCAGCACCAAGCACTGCATGCGCTCACTTGGCCTGAGTATCCGTGCTCCCCCGAGGTGGGGAGTAAGGTGGTGAAGCAGCCGTCTTTCCCCAGGGAGGAAGATGTCTAGTCCAGGGAAACTCTGAACCAATAGGCAAAACCTCCAAGTAAGATCTTTTCTGCATTAATCCACACAGCAGAACAGCCAACATAAAAGCAAGAAGTCCCAAGGATGAAGGGACACCAGCCTCTCCTGAGGAATTAAAGCTGATTCCAGGTTTACTCCTAAAACCTCACCCTCTGGCAGTCTGTGGATGCCAAAACCAGGTCAAGTTCTTCATGATTCGCTTCAGACATGCCCAGGGCACACCAGCCTCTGTGCATTTCTATTCACCCCCACTTGAATTAATACAAATCGTCACTGTGTTACAGGTTTTGCAGCTAAGTTTCTGTTACAGCAGGCAAAACATGCCAGAAAATGTTTTTTGTGGCCTTTGTCTCCTTGCTCTGCTGCAGGCAAATCAGTCTGGAGGGCTCCAAGCCAGAGCCAAGGGCTTGGATCTTCTCCCGCCAGCAGCTGGAAGTGAAGCATCTGTCTGTCCCCATGGTGCTGCAAACTCCAAAGACAAAGTCACTAGCAGTGCACAGCCATATACTCAGAGGAAGAGAGAAATGAAAGCCAGACAGAATTGAGCAGTGGTTCAATACAAGATATAGTTTTTGTGCAGTGAGAGAAGCCATTATCAGCACAGAATTATCAGAGAAAGAGAAAGATCAGTGATTTTATAGGCTTGGGATTGACTGTATTTCTACTCATCTTGTACAACAAGCCTGTTGACATGTTGGTTAGAGTGAAGATGTCTGTGCAAACAAGAGAATATTGATAAAATGAAGACATTTTCCTTCCAAGAAATAGAATTAATTTTCTGTGTGTCAAGCGCAGAGGTCCCGTGACATTTTGTTAGTGATGTGGGTTTATTTTGACCTTCAGATTCTCCTGCTCCACTGCCTACATCTTCCTAGCGTCTGCAGGGAATGTTGCATGTGAGGGCAGAAAGAATAGTTACCAGCACTGTTTGATCAAAATGTTTTCCCAATATAAGCAATCCAAAAGACAGGCAGAAGGACCATGGGTAAACTTGCAGGGAAAAAAAAAAAAAAATCAAATTCACTTCTCATAGGGAGATTTCTACTGTTTGGAGTTTGTCAGATTGCCACAGGCTCCAGTACAAACAGTTTCTACAGCTAGTGCTATAAGCTTCCTAAGCTACCACAACCATTTTACCGAGGAGATAGTTTTTCCAGGATCTTTTGTGCACTAGAACTGGGGACTGGGGCCTAATGCTTCCGTAAAATACTTTGTGACGTGGTGCAGAAGTATACATGACATACTTCTATAACCTTTCATGATAGGTACCTCATTTCTTTCAAATACCAACTATTTAACAAATTAGATAGTCTCAACTAGTTTTTCTGGAAGTGGGATGGGCAGCAAAGATCTACAGCCAGGGAAAGAAATACCCTCTGCAACAAAATTCTTTTTCTCAGTCCTGCAATGAACATATGTGACGTGAACGAGATAACACTAGAAAGGAGTAACTCTTCAGTGACAGACAAATTCAGCCAGAGGTGGACAGCACATCTTCCAGCTGAGCTCTTCAGTACCTTCACCAAATTGTGAGAGAGCCCTGCTAAAGATGAAAAGTATGTTCACAGGGCAGCTCAAAGTGGTCACTTTTGCTATAATCCAGTAGAGCTGTTTCTCTCCAAAAGACAGCAAGACAAGAACAGAAAAGAGCAATCACAAAGGACATTCATTCAAGCTTTGCCATCTAATCAGTACGTCAAGTGAAGGATGGCCACTAACGTTTCCTAAGCTTTTTGTGGGACGTAGCTCAAAGCACCTGGTGGCCTCCTTCTGCTTTGAAGCCACCAACTTTTAATCATCATCAGCTGCATCTAGGCTTGTTCTGACAGCAAGTCTCCTAACTCCTTGAGAGGCCTGTGTTCAACCCATTTTGAACTTATTACTTCTAGGACAGTGGAAGCCCTGCTTCTGGAGAACAAGCTTTTACATGTAGGGGCTGTTAAGTCTGGAGAAGAGAAGGCTCCAGGGAGCCCTGATGGCAGCCTTTCAGTATCTAAAGGGGGGCTACAAGAAAGAAGAGGACAGACTCTTCAGCAGGGCCTGTTGTGATAGGACTAGGGGAAATGGTTTCAAACTGAGATAGGGGAGATTTAGACTTGATATAAGGAATATAAGGAAAAAGTTATTGTAAATAAGGGCAGTGAAGCACTGGCACAGGTTGCCCATAGAGGTGGTGGATGCCCCATCCCTGGATTCATTCAAGATCAGGCTGGACAGGGCTCTGAGCAGCTTGCTCCAGCTGTAGGTGTCCCTGTGCACTGCAGGGGAGTTGGACTAGATGGCCTTTAACAGTCCCTTTCAACTCAGACAATTCTATGATTCTGTAATTTCAATTTGTGGATCATTTTCCTGCCCCTCAGTTCCCTCATGCTTGTGCATGGATCCTTTTATCCCTTTATGATATTTGGGGTTTGTTCTGTTCTCCAGGTGCTCCTGTTCTACTGTCTCCTGGTAGCAACAGGGTTTTCGTATTTAGATCAAGTATTCTTTGTGATATGAAAAGCCTCAATATAGCATCCACAACATAAGAACATGAGAATCAAGTAGCACAAATGTGACATTATCAGCAGCTAGACTAGCATCCAAGGCATGATTGAGGGATAACCGCAGACTGAGATGCTAGATGGCAAAGTACCAAGTACAACCGCAATGTTTTTGTGCCATTGGAAGCCTAATTACGCCTTTTATGCATTTGTTATAGCAGGAACCTTATCTCTTACCTCTCCAGCATGTGTAAGGTGTAGTCAGGACCGTCCCAGCCAAATTATGGTGGCAGTAGCAGCCTGATCTTGACTGCTGTTTTTCGTGTGCTGTCCTTAAACATGGAAGGGGAAAATGACCCAACAGTGTGTTGGGAACCAGTAAAACAAGCCTGGATTGTTGCTGCCTTTAGTGCCCATGGGTCTCTGAAAAGGGTTCTGGAAGTTTCTTCACCCAGGCATCACCAGTTAATTACGCTTAAGAGTGTTAGTTAAACATTCACATCAGCATTATGTTGCCAACAGCATTAGCGTCTGCTTATTTATTGCTATGCCTCATGAAAAGTGAGCAAGTGATTATTTCCAAGAGTGTATCGCAGAGTCATCTACACAGGAGGCATGCTAGTGCTACAAGCAAGAGCCCACACAGACCAGGGACAGGAGCTGTCTAGAAACCACACCAAGTCTGGGCAGAGTAACCAGGTTACACAGCAAGTCTACATTACTAGCAAGGATGCATTTGCTTCTGCTCAGGTACCAGGGCAAACAGCCTGGGGAAAGCAAAGGCTTCACACACATCTGCCTCATTTACTGCAATAAGCTTTCCTCTCTTGCTAAGTGAGTTTTGCTGTGCGAATGCTGTTCTTGATGACTGTCTGGTGCAGAAGCATCTAAACAGCTCCGAAGGAAAGCTGGCATTTAAAGGTCATTCTTGTTGCTCTGCCTTGAGAGCACTCAGCTAACTGAACTAGCACATTAAGTGCTGTGATACTGCAGCTAAGTGATGCTTGCCCTGAATATCTGGTTGCTGAAGTGGAGAGTACAGCTAGAAAAACTGCTTGGCTAGCCTTTGAGTGAACTCACAGCTAAATGAACATACTGTGCGTTTGTGCCCTGCCCTGCAGAAGTCCATGTAAATCTACACACTTCGGTGTGAAGCCATGGGCAGTACTGAGACTCTCTACCACAGGTTCTCATCTTATCAGCATGCCAACCTTCTGCTGTCAACACTAGAAATAGCCCTGGCGTGATAGTTTGAGAGCAGCTTATGGCTCCCATGGCTGTACGCATCAGTAGGCTACAGCCCTGTCTGGGAAAGGCAATGACCAAGGAATCTGAGGAAGTCCCAACTTCCCCATGCACCTTCACCCCTACTTTCATGCACCTGAGGTTACTGATGACAGGGCATTTTTACAGCACAGTTTAACTCAGATATGTGGATCTCAGCCAATACCACATATCAGCAAGAACACCTCAGCTTCACTTAAGGATGTTGAAAAGATTCATTAAATAAAAGTAACAGAATGGAAACAAGCAAGAAATTGTTTTTATAGCATTATCAGAACCTGGGATTTAAGATAGAGTACTACTATTATCACATGTTATAGAAAACTAGCTCACGTCATCTCAAAGTCTGGCTTAGAACCCAGGCAAAAGTAAGCACTGTAAACTGGAAAAACTGTAATTAGCATTAACAACTGATACACATTCCTCCTCTGAGCTTTCTGCTCAGCACAACTACTTTGAAGGGATTAAACATATTTTGTCAATTAAATTTTGGCCCCCAAAGCCACTTACTCACCTGCCATGGAGCATCTCAGCCTGGAGCACACTTTGGGGGCCACGCTGAGGTACAGCAGCCTTGCTGGCCCAGCTCTGTATGCTCTCTGCAGGAGGTGAGGCATCATGGCTGCTCCTCCAGGCCTCCCTCTGTGGGGATTTAACTTCACAGCTGTGTGCCATCAGTGCCAAATCCCCCTACTGCTACCCTCATAGCCGTCAAAGGATATGCAAAGCCAGTGGTCGGTCTGTGGTCTTGGGAAACCTCTTAGCACATGGGGGGTGCAGATAAAGTGACAGAGATTTTGTTTGTTGGATTTTAGGCACTTCACTGGATATGCCTTTATACCTGGTAAGGATCACTGTGGTACAAGGTGCAGGAAGCAGCTCAGCGTGTTTGCGCCATCCCTGGCACCAGTGACAGATAGCAGGCCAGCCTGTAGATTATGCCTGCCTACATCCTCAGTGCACAGTCAGGAAGAGCAGACTTTCGTAATGTTGTGAAATGGGACCTTGGTGCCTCATTGTGTTTGCTAGCATGAAGGAAAGCAGCACAAGAAAAGAGTGAAAAAGGTATTTGCTCTGAGAAGGAGAGGACACTTCCACTGGTCAGCAGAATGTCCCCTAGAAATTTTACACAGTGCATAGTTCTGAATCTGAATAAGTCACATTTCAGGTGAGTATCACAACTTGAGAAGAAAAGCAAGAGGAGCAAGAAACATCGTGGTGTTTAAACACCATGGACAGTTATATGACAGAGCCGGGCTCAGCCTGCTCTGACATCTGGCACTTCGCTCTCCACAGCACAGTTGCATAGGCCCATCCGGCTGCCTTCTGGCATGGCCTTCCCACCTGTTGTTTCCTCTGCTACACTGGGGCTGGGAAGCACGGTCATGGCTTAATAGCTTCACCCCGGCAATATCCCCTCACCCCATAGTGCCTGAGACACCTCTGCATTTGTGCCCATGTTTGCTTGATCTCAGCTGTAGCCTGGCCAGGCAGCGTACAAGGAGCCATACACCGTCGTGAGGGAGCTTCTGCCTCCTCACAGCTGTTTGTGATGTTTCCCCCTGTGGTCAGCCAGATGCTGACTGTACCTACCACAGCCAACATCCGTCTTCAGCAAGCATCTGGAGGTCTGGTAGAAAAAGGTTAAGGGAAAAAGAGCCTGAAATCCTCCCTGACGGGCAGCCATTTCTGTGCACATATGGCACCTGGCACTGCAGCTACCATGATCTAATTTGGCTTCCTATAGCAATGCTTTTTAAATGTCATTACTTTGAGAATAATGATGTTGATGCTTAATAATCCCAGTTGAAATAACACAGTAGATTTCATAAGTCAAAGCTTTAAGGGAACAAGCTGGGCACAACTGTTTCATCAGAGCAGAGAGTAAACGGATTTTCTGACCAAGCAGCCCTGCAAAATGAGCCCACAGCGACATATTTCCGGGGCTCACACTAGGATGCCACCTATCTGGTTGGATTCTGCTCAGGAGGGTTGTCACAGCTTGCCAGCAAGCACATACCACAGGAGGATCTTTGTGATCTCCACAAAAAGGAGATACAGGGAGATACAGGACTCAGACCAGAAGGAGATGTTGATCCCCAAGGGGAAGGATCTCTGCAAACTTCCTCTCCTGCTAACGTGCGTGAGTCACATTGCACCCTGTGAGCAGCCAGCCTGGGGCTGGGATGTCCTTCCTTCTCTGTATGTACTCAGGAACTGGAACAACGAGGTTTTCAAGCCTAATTTAATAATAACTTGTTGCTAATCATTATCACCCAGGTACTAATAAGGATGGTATCTTCAACAGCTCTCCAGTCCAAAAGGCGCAGTGAATGCCAGGCACCGTTTGCTGGAGGACTCTTCCCCTCTTCCAAAATTCAGCCAAATGTTCCTGGCCACGTAGATGGCAGTGTGCTGCCTGTCCTGCAGCTGGGGAAGGGATGTTGGTGAGCTAGGCTGGCCAGACATGCTGGCAGCCAGCTTTTCCCAGCCCCACAGTGGCTCTAAACCATTGGCATTAAGTGTTGGTCTGACTGAGCTGCTTACACCAAGATTGCTAAATTACACTGTAAAGCAAACCTCCAGGAGACTTGAATTGCTAAGAGAGAAATTTTACTTTGTCTCTGGCATCCGGTGCATGCATGTGTAATGGTTCTCCCATCCCTCTTGTTTTCAGCTTAATTGAAGAGTATACATAACCTCAAAATAAAATAAATATGCACATGTTTAGATACTGCACACACACAGAAATTTTGGCCTTTAACCTGTGCACGTGTTAATATCCACATGCTGTGGATATATATAGTGGCATGTCCACGGTCACAATAGGTGCATGTATGCAGCAACATGACACTAAACTAAAGTTGCCCCTCAAAATCTGGAGCTATCTAGTTCACATTACATCCCAACTTTTGGTTCCTGCCCAAGAAGCCCTGCTGCACACCCACAGAGCCATCAGCCCTAAAGGCACACTGGTATGTGGGGCTTCAAGAGACAGAGGCAGGTTCTCTTAGCCTGGACTGCACCCACCACAAGCATGCAGAGTATGGCTCCCTCCTCATAACGACTTAAGCAGAAGGATGAATCTGTGTTAGCAAAACTGGCTAAACAAGATAGATCAATAAACAGGAGGAAATCAGGAATACGTGATTTATTTTGATGTCATGATGCGAGGAGAATGGATCTTTCTTTCCTTTCAACCATCAGCCTTTAAGCATCTCTGTCATGACTTTTCCAAATACACTTCTGGATTACAGATCAGCAGCTCACTTGCAGCCATCCTCAAATGTCTTCTGCAAAATGTTTGGTTCAGTTTGATCAGTTCTGAAAAAATGCAAGTTAATAACATGGCATTTGTAGCATCAAATGAACATACCCCCATCCAAAAAACAGTTTGAAGCCAGTGCCAGTGAGCTACGTTCTCTGGCCAGCAAGATAAAAATGTTTTATATGTATATATATATATATGCATATATATATATATATATATATATATTTTTTTACTTCTGTTCTGCCAGACAGTGACCAAGCGGCAGGAACACTGCCATAGAGTGTGGCTGCATCACCCACCCCCTCCCTGAGCCCCCTGCATTCCCTGCCCTGCCAGCACTATTTGGGAACACTTGGAGAAGGCCTGGATACCCAGAGCACCCAGGTAAGCCTTGCTAGCTCTGCACAAACTCTTCTGCAGCTCAGCACCGTCTCACAGCACCCCTGCAAGGTGAGAGCTGAGCAATGAAAGCACTGTTTATTGAGAACCAAATGCTTTCCTTGCCCATTGGAATTACCCAAACTGGTCTCCAGGCTTCCAGTGCTCCTGCACCTCCAGTTATGATGGAAGCAGCCCCTCATAACTGCCGCCCAGCATAACTGCCATAAACGCAAGCTGTGCTTCATTACCCCTCTGCATCATTTACGGATAGGAAATAAAGGAACCTAATTGCCTGTTCTTAAAGGAGAGAAGCACAGAGCAAAAAGGAGAGGGGCGCAGAGGGACCACTCACCTCCTGGCAAATGAGGCTTAGGACAGGGTGTGTGAATTCCCACCCGCACTTCAGGCTGACCCATGTGAGATGCCACCCTTCTGCTGCATGCCACAGGGTGAGGGCACAAATGGCAGCATGTACTGTAGCCAAGCTCATGCAAACATCGCTCCTGGCTCTGATGTGTTGCAGATGAATCTTCCCAGTCTGTTCTCAGCAAGCAAGCACATTGCTTGTGAAACAAAGGCTAACACAAATCTTAAGCTGGCACTTTAAAAAGTGTTATCAGCCACATGCTGTTTGGAAAAAGCTGCTTTCCAGTTAATGCAGCTCTAGATGACCAAATGGGCCATGATAAAGCTGATTTTCTGGATTCGTATGGAAAGCTGGAGCTACAAAAAGCTGTATGATCCCCACAGGCCAGTACAGAAGCCTGGCTGTGGCACATGGTGGCTTAAGCACACTGCATTGAGCTGTGATTGCAGGCAGAAACAGACCTGCTATGCAGCCCACTGCAAGCACAGGCACGCATTGCAGCCTCGTGCGTGGAGCAAACGCTGCATGTGCCGTTTTGCTTGTTGCTGCCTATGTTTGCCTGTGCAAAATCTCCCATTTGTGCTTGAAATAGACATTTCCTTGAATGCTGTCAGACAATGGCACCAGTTTTTCTGATCTGTGGTTTCAAATGCTTGCTTGCAGAAGGAATTACATCTGTGAGCAAGGGCGCTCAAACACGCAGGCAGAGGCTTCTGCGGAGCCCAGAACGGGAAGATACTGGAAAAGCAATTACTACACCAATGTACCCTGAAAAAAACATGACGCTTGGGAGAAATAGCAAGACCTGCAAGTGATAGCGTTACTGGTAAAAAGCATATAGGGAAGGAAATAGGGAGCCATTTAATTTGGGTTGATTCTCAGATATAATGTTGTTCACTTGAAGTTAATTTCATTTAATGTTAATTTTAATTAGCTCTCATCTGTTGCAGAGATTTAACCTGTGAACTTTAGCTGCTTTTCACGGCAGTCATTTATCTCAATTACAGAGCCCCACCACTCCAAACCACAGCAGATCTAATTGCTCCTAGGGGAGAGGCTCAGTGAGGGGATGAGCTGTGCAGGGCACACATTGGTTGTGCTGTGGCTTAAAGTACAGTGACAAGACGTGTAGGCTGTCTGCTGACAGGAAGGAAACAGTTCCTACACATAATAAGCAAAACTTAAATTTGTCCTAATTTTGGCCCATGCACAATTTTATGTAGAAATGAAGATGTGAAAACACATCCGTGAGTCCTGGCTGAAATTTGAAAGAGCTTTGGCCGTGACTCTCAGCTGTTTCTTTTCATGTGCAATTACAGCTGACTGAAATCTGCTTTTAACGCTTGCTTGAGGTAAGTGAGTGTTGAGACTGTCAAATAGTCCACAATTTCCCAGTGTGGGACTCAAGTAAGACAGATGAAGATGCAATCAGGTTTTTCAAAACTGATATTATGCAATGTGATGACTTTATTTGCACATAAGATTGTAATTCACAGCAATGTCAGCAGAACTGACATCTGGATGCTCTAAGTACCTTTAACACAAATCTAAAATGAAATATGCAACAATTTAAGTTAATGAGTCACTATTTCCCTCTTTTTCAAATAATTTGCTGTAACAATCCTTCCAAAAAACACATGTACACAAGACTTTTTACTTAGTGGTTGGGCCTGAATGTCTTAAACAAGACTATTAAACCAGGCAGGAGGAAACGAATGGTGCAGTGATACCCGTGATGGTCTTTAGTAGCTGTGTGAATTTGACAGAAGGGAATTAAATATTAGTTCTGCACTCAAGCACTGCATTTTATATCACACTCATTTTTCTAAAGAGGGGTGCTCGTGGCAGGCTTACAGAGCCCTTGAAGGACAGCCTTTGACATTAAAAAAATTTCCATTTCTTCCTAGACTGAAATCTAACCCTGACAGACTCATGGGCTAAATTAGTTCCTTAAGCCCTCTGCCTGATGATAAAAACTTATCTGAAGCAGAAAATGGAAATTTACAGCATGCTTTACAAAGCTGATCAAAGATCCCAGGGAAAGTGCTGAAGCAATCTGAATGAACGATCTGCTCCCGTGGATTGAAAAATGGATATTTTAATTGCATAAATTAATCACCACCAATTATTTGTGAGAAGACTTTCATGTCCTGGAGGTTGCGAGGCCTATCTGTGCCTGTTAAAATAAGCAGAGATTCCTGTTATTTCTCTGTGGACACTGAGTTTGCTACGGTGAGGAGTCAAACATGGAGGTGGAGAGGCCTCCCTAGACTTGGGGCTGATGGCTGCTGTGTGGAACCTTCCCTACCATAGCTCAGAAGAAATAAACAGCATGGTAGAGTGTTGCTGGCCTTCAGTTTAAAAGGAGGAACCAAACAATCCTCTGAAGAAGACAAGCACATACTGCACTTTACCATGCCAATATGTCATTATCTGGTGGAAGATCACATATGCACACAGAGGATGCCAGCACAGGGCATTTCTTTTTGCTATCCTTCCAGCAGTGCATGAAACATCTTCATCACCGACCGTTCCTTTCACATTCATTTTTGCCCACATAGAAGAGAGTTTTGGGGACTCCTGCTTTCCTGTGTTTTTGCCAAGCAGTTAATCACAGCACAGGAAGGACAGTACCAAACTTATTTATGGGAAGGGAGGTCTTCAGAGCTCCTCAGTGGCAGGTCTTGCACCTACGGTGCTTCAACATACTCAGCAAGGCAGCTTGCAGCCCAGACCATTACATTTGTGCTGTCACTTAGAGACTTGAGCCTGGATTTCCCCTCAGTTAACATTAATGTTCTTGTGCGGGTGGAAATGGGGACAGAATCTGACCTGGGAAATGTATCTGTAGTGTTCCACTGTGCAGCCTGGAAGGGTGAATGGCAAATCAATCAGCTTGCTCACAGCATTGGCCGCAGACGAACTTGGAGTATTTCTGTGACACCCGGGAACTGGCGGGGGTCATCTGTGTCCTTTCATATGGAGCAGTCACGCACAGAACATCCTCCTGGGTGAAATAGCCAGTGCAGAGCTGGTGTCTAAACACGCCACAACGTCCTGCTCCCAAGTCATTTCCTGAATCAATCTGCATTTGCTGCGAGGCTACTGTTGGCACCAGCAACAGTCAGCACGCGTAACCCACGGCTGAACCCCAGGCCCTGGGAGACAGCACTGGGCGTGGAGCATCTTCTGGCTCTGTGAGTAGAACAGCAGGAGATCAGGAAAGCCAAGGGAAGTGCCTCTGGGAAGCTGAAGAAAGGCTTCACAGAGCTGAGGCAGGAGTTGCTAAGGCAACCAGGGGCATTGCCAGACAGGCAGGGGGCAAGTGAAAGGATAAAAAGGGTCCAATACAAAGCAGCCATTAACCTCTAAACTCTGTGGGGCTTGCAAACTCTTCACCACAAAGCCTGCATTATGGCCCTGCCTGGTGCTCCCGACCTTGAATGTCCCACCACAGTGTGGCACCTACTGCCATCATGGGTCGACATGCTGCCGCCTTTCCTTCCTTCTTCCGCCCATCTCTCTGCATTTCTGTGCCCACAGTGGGACAGAAGGATGTCAGGGAAGGCTTGGGTCAATGTGAACCAGCTGGACATGATTTCTTCCAGCAGTGGGCTGTTGTTACCTCTTCCCACTTTTTCATCAGGCTCATGAAGTGAGGAATTGCCCCCAGGCCTCGCCACCTGAAATGGGGAGACTGGAGGAGAGTCTCTGCTTCCTGGAAAAGCAATGAAAACAGCGATAAGCAGGTCTAGTGCTTTACTCTGCAGAGCACAGCCTGCAGATGTGGCAGCATGGAGGCTGCAGAAACAGAAGGCACAGAAAAAACAATCTCACATGTTCCCGTAAAAAGGAAAAACCAGGCATCTGTATGAAGGGAGCCAAGGGCAGGAGAGAAAAAAACCAGAGATTTCACGAGTTTTAAAGACAGCTGCTTGATCTTGTGTGGCCTGATTCATAGCTGTTTGCCAGATGTTGGCTGTACCACTTCTGGATCCCACCAGTAGGACAGTGGAAATGGTGGCTGAGAAAGCACAAGCTAAACTGCGCAGGCAGCAAGCAGGGAGGAGGCGGAAAACATGCTGTAATTTATTGGAACCTAAAAATAACACCTACTAGGGACTTACAAAATCAAGCAATTTCTAGCTCTTAAGAACCAAAGCACAGCCATCCAAATGTCATTAATGGTAAGTCAATTGGATTTTCTACCTTGTTTAGATATAAAAAGAAATCCTCACTAAAAAACTACCATTGCAGTATGATGCAGAGGTGGTTAAAGAAACTCTAAAGCAAGTCTCTAAACACCATCCTGCCATTGTGGCAGTAACTTAAGGGGCTTGTAACATGACATACTTATTAGTTTTTTTATGCTTTATAATAAAAATGCAAGTGTCTATTGATCTGTTTATAATCTTCCACGTAACCCAAACCTAAGCAGATCCCTCTTGATGACCAGGAAACGTCCCAGACTCATACCCGTTCTCCTGTGCACACTTACTCATCAGGAAGGAGGAAACAGTTGAGTATCTCATTAATTAGGTCTTAGGCAAACAATCAAGTTATTGTGGCACTTGGTAAGCACTGCACGTCATCTGAGGCATTGCGTGCACACTCTGTGCCTGCAGGAAGGCACTGGATAGCGGGTCAGCCCAGGCGTCGTGTGTGCTCATGGCTTTGCAAGCACTCACCTGGAGAGCATTACTGGGGCATCCCCGGGGCAGCAGGAGCTGGGCTCCTCCATCCAGCTCCCCCTTGGATCTCTCACTGAAAGTAAGATTTCCCGAGACTCATCCTCATCCTTGCTGGCACGGGAAGCCCTGGCAGCCTGCTAGCTCCTAGTTTTTATCCTCTGGAGGAATGAACCCATTTCCTAAGGATTAACAACGGTAAATACTAGCTGTGTTTGGCCACACCATCAAAGTTAGACACGCGCTAGCCAAACTGACAGATGACAGCAATCTGTTCAAACAGCAACCCGAACGGAATTTCTGAGCATATTTCTATTTCTCCATCTTCCTCTTTGTGAAGCAAGGGGGATAATGTCTTATGCAAGACTTTGCAGGGAAACAAAAAAGTGAACCTGCTAACTTTAACAATTGCAAGAAACCCTCTGACAACTTAGTTGTGTGAAGCCCATGGCCACATCTCCTGCTGTCCTACATTGCCCAGCTCCACTGGGGCCAGCAGGGCCATGCCAGCTTGCCCCAGCTGAGGGCAGAGACTAGAGTGCTTTGGTAGCCTCATGCAAGTTCTGTCTCCACAGCCACTTTAAAACTGTAGTTACTTCAGACTCCATCAGCTGTGACCCATTTCTCTCTCTTTAAGTTCTAGTGTTAGTTTTTTTACAAAGGCAGAACCACGTAAAGTTGGTACAAATACTGGTACAGACCTCATTTGGATCCAAAATTAATTTAGGGCTTAAGTTCCACACATCCCTTACAATCATGAATTTACTGCTGATCACAAAAATCTGCCTTGAGCTCCTTCCCTGGGCTTTGTAGCCATGGTCTGCTGCTGAAGGATCTCAAAGAGCTGAGCTGGGGTACGGTGCACCAGGCAGCTCTCACACTGGGTGTGGGAACCAGCCCCGGAGAAGGCAGCTTCAGCGGTCCTTTATTTGGAAACTTGGTGACCATTATTTTAAATATACCCCTTGAAAGTACACTTCCAAACCATGACAGCTATTTTCCAATGTGTGGTTATGTGCTGTCATCATCCACTGCAGCAATCTTCCCCTGGTAAGACTGAGCAGGTCAAAGTCACTTGAGCTTCACAGCCGCGATGCTGGGCAGAGCAGGGACCCCAAACCAGGTCTCTCCAAGCGTGGGGCAGATGTGCATTCTCCAGGCCACGTTGCCTAAAAATAATAGCTTTAGTGGGCCAAAATGAGGTCTGTGGTGACTCTGTCAAATCCAATTAAATTCATTTTTTTCCGGAAAGAGAATGTATAAAGGGATGCCAGATGAAAAAAAAAAAAAAAAAAAAAAAAAAAAAAAAAAAAGAGAAGGAGGAGCAAATCTTACTTCTGTGTTGTTTTTCCTTTTCTCTGGCCACCACTGGCACAGAGACATCTAGCAGCCAGCTAGCTCGTTGGTTGCATCCTGGGGAACACATCCCTGCCAAAAGATTGCAGGTTTGGTGCCAGATTGCAGCTGGCACCAAAGATTGACATATCTGACAGCAACTGGTAGGGAAACTTCCTTGCCGAAAGGCTGGGGCTGTGAAATGCTGCCTGAGCATTTACCAGCACTTTGTGTGCCATGGTGTCAACTGTTTTCCCTCAGGAAAGACACCTGCTCCGTTTCTCCCATCACCCAAACAAACTTTCTCTTGCAGCAGCAGGGCAGGGAAAATATTTTTTTTTGAGAGAGAGAGAGCATCTGGTGTGAAGGAAGAAACCCAAGAGGACAGGCAGTGCCTGTAAGCAGGGTAAGGGCTGAGCATACAGCAGGCCAGCAGCAGGATGCCTTGCTGCAGGGCAAGTTCCTGAAAATTGGGTGTGCCCAGCTAAGTGAGAGGGAGCAGGGAATGGTTTTTGCCTCCAGGCCCAGAGGGAGCTCCCTGCAGGTGTCTCTTGGCATTAGGTAAATGGTTCCCTTATTTCCTCCTGTCATGGTTCTAAGTGGCACTCTTTTTTTTCCTCTAAGTGTGATGATCCTTAACAAGAGAATGTCCCTGTGGGTTTACTGAAAATGCAAGGTTAACTAGAAGCTAGAAAATGGGGGCTTTTCGTTGTCAGTCAGCTCTCATACGAAAATTATGTCCATGTTACTTTACCCCATGTAATTACCCAGCAAAGCCCTGTTTAGCATTCCACTACATAATAGCAATGTTCTGTTTCAAATCAGATTAACATAAGCGTTACCCAGCCATTCTAAGAGATAATAGCTGTAATTAAGGTGCTTCTTGTGACGGTGTAACGGTGTAACGTGGCAGATGATTCCATGATAGCCTTGTTGGCTGCATTAGTCACAATTGTTTTCATTCACATTGACACTGTTTTCTTTCTATACAAACAGAAAAGCGGCTTGATCAAAATATTGTGCTGGTTTCCTATGCTCTGAGCCTTTCTTTTAGGCTTATGCTCAGTTCTTAGCATTGAGTAGGGGCAAAATGCAGTTTTCATAAGGCATGCAAGTAGCTCCACCCATGTCATCGTTTAAAGCCATGTGGTGAGAACAAAGGGAGAGAATCCTTTCGCTGGAAACAGGAAAACAAAGCATCGACAAAACTTAAATGTTAGGCTTTGCAAACACCTCCTCTGCTTCCAGCTACAGTGTCAACGATGTGAGACTGCTGAAGTGTGTTCAGGCTGGGGAATGAGATGAGCGTGTATGTTGGGGTTCGTTATCCTGGTGAAAGATTGCTCAGACTGCGGGACAAGGTGGGGTGTGGGCAGTCTGTGATTCCAGGAAATCATGTCTCCAGTGGCAGATATCCATGGGGATGGCTTGGGAGGCAGCTTGTTGAGGCTCAATGATAGGAGAAAAAGTTCTGTCTGTATAAGACCATTTCCAGGGAAACTAATGGAGGTAAGCGAGGGATGGGTTTGAATTAAAAAGCCCTATAAATGGTCATTTTCCCCTGGTATGGGTTTTACACAGTCAGCTGAAGCTGTCAGAGGCAGCCTCTCCTGCCAAAGCTGTCATGACAAATCAGCCAGAACAAAACTGCATCAGGTGCTGAAAATGAGAAGGGTCAAGACAAGCCTGACAGGAGACCAGGGCATGCTCTCCAGTAACTCACAGCTGAAGGGAGGCAAGGGGACAGCAAGGAACACTGAGGAAATCAGGCATCATTGCAGGCATCACAGCCTGTAAATGCTCTTGGTTTTGTAGGTACAATGTTTTCATATAATTAATGCAAAATTGGTATTTTTGTGTAACCATTTGAATGTGAAAGAGTATCTCCTGTTTTGGCGCATAAGGCGATCCACACTGCACACAAAAGTACTTTCTGAACTTGCAAAATGGCCAATAGCTACGTTTCATCAAAATGCATTACATGTCCATGTATCCATAGCCCTTCAGAGGGATAAAATCACCAGAGTTACCACAGGCAAGCCTGAGACCAAACAGTCTTGCTGATCATTTGTTACTGAAGTGAGAATAATGTTAAAAAAAATTAAAAAATCTGCTAGCAAGGAACAGGTTTTTCTCCCCAGGAAGTCTCCAGATGCCTGTCTCCTGTGATAACGTCGGCTTTTAGACAAGGCCATGGCCTGTTGATAATTGCCCTGTGACCTCTGTAGCGCGGGCTCCAGTCCCACCGCACCACTGACATTTTGTGTGGCTTATGGGGGACCTGCGGCTCGCTGGGATGCAGCTCCCCCCATGGTCCTTGCAAACGGGTCAGCGTGTAGGCCTGATTCCTCCTCCTTGCTGTGGACACAGCCAACAGCCTTATGGGAGTGGTACAGGGATTGCTACACTGTCCAAGTTAATACAAACTGTATTGAAGAAAGTAGAAAAAAACAACGAGAATATAATGGCTGAAGGAAGAGAGAGAAAATGAAGAATGTTCTTAAAGGCGTAATTATTGAGTCTGATAAGTCATAGCTCTTTTGAGGTATGATGTTCGGTGATGTGCACCACTAATTGTGTAGCAAGTTGTTCAGGACAGTGACAATGCACATCTGATCAGCAGTGGCACGTGGGATTTTTCCTTTTGGCTTCCCCTCTGTCACTGTGTGCTCCTCAGTGCAGCTCTTCCCTCAGAGGGACGCAAACATCAGGGAGTAAAGGCATGTCCCTGATGGCTTGTGGAGCTGCAGCTCAGGCCTGAGTTCTTGCTTAAGGTTTTCTGAAACACTGTGAAGCTCTGTTATTGATGTTGTGATTTGAGTTTCTGCTATGGGAATAAAAAGCAGCGTAGGAGCTTAAAGGCCTAGTTCAGTGCTGTGTTTGAAAGCACTTAGCATTTTGTCTGTGAGCTTAGCATCGGTGTGAATGGAAAATGAGCATCTCCCTAAAGCTGTGCACGTTGTACAGTGCTTTATTGAATCAGCATCTCTATATGCGTTCACTGAAGACAATTTCTGATAGTTTTTGTAAAGCAGAGTATGAAGGGAGTGCTTCATTTTGCCATCTTGTGCAAAGAACATAACCAGAAAGAAACCTGTGGTGTCAAGTCTGGGTCTCTCACCTGCATGAGACATAAACGCTGAAATGTGTGGGAGCTTTGCTCACAACCCTTCCTCAGAAACCCTCTTTGGAAATGAAGAAAGGATTACCGGGACATGATCGTGTAGGTGTAGCACTTACTGAATATGCAGTGAAACACTTTGGAACAAGAAGATATGTGGCACAAATGATGGTGATGCCATTGAGCTTTGGGATTACATTTATGGCCTGGGAGTGATGGAAGCTTTAAGTTCAATAAAGCTTGCAAGAATTTGCTAACTCCTATGGATTTAAAAAAAGTATGCATGTGCCTGTGAGCTTTTCTTTAAGTAAGATTCAGTCCTTCCAAAATTTCATTTTATAGAAACCTTCGTTATTACTTCAGTTTGGTTTAAAAGAGGGGCTTCCTCCAGAAGTGACATTACTCTGTGTCTTCATCCTAGAGCTGATACTAATTTCTGTTATGTGTGGTTTCCTCCGGGAAGAACCTACCATGTTTCATTTGCTGGCAGGCTTAAAAACTGCAGCCGATAGGCATCATAAAGCCTCTTGCCATTTGATGGCTTTCATATAAAATGGCTACTGTGTATGGTCTGCCAGTCTGCAGCAGATGGCTTTCCATACATAACACAAACTCCGGTCTTACAGATTTGCTGTAACTGCCATGTTTTATTTCTGCACAAATACACTGTCACCCATCCAATATTTCAACTGCACAAACAAAGCGCAATGCTCACCAGAGTAATGACTTCACACAGAAGGCAACCATCAGAAACACGAAGCAGGAGCAGCCTGTGTGCACCGACACCAGGAGATGCTTGTCCCTACTCTAGCAGATGGGCAGGGCAGTGTTTCACGGGGACAGAAGGAGGTGGGCAGCCCTTTTTCTGAGCAAATGATGTGCTTTTAGGCAGAGGTGTTGCTGGAGGGGCTCACAAGCAGCAGCACCTATTGAACACCACCCATCGACACACCACACAATCACAGACACGTCACGGCTGAGGCTGGCAGGGCCCTCGGGGTCCACCTGGTCCCACCCCTGCTCCAGCAGGGCCATCCAGAGCAGGGTGCCCAGGCCCATGTTCAGCTGGCTTCTGGAGGTCTCCAGGGTATTTAAGCACATCGATAAGACTGCCCTTTTGTACAAGTGTCCCCCTGCCCGCCGCCCACCCGCTCGCGCAACACGGGTACACCTCTACCAGGAGCAGCAGGCAACCTCACAAGGGAAACACAGCCACAAGCACTGCCACAGCTACGGGTTCATTTTAAGCCCAAGACACAAGGCCAGTTCTGATTTTTGGATTTTCCCGTCCCTGTTCACGTCGCAGTGGTTGAGCAGAATCTGGCGGAATTTGTCCAAGTCCACCCCGCTGATGCTGGGCTGCAGGAAAAAGGGAAAAACATTGCTGAGAGGGAAAACAGCTCTGGATGTCAGAAGCTTTGTAAAGCAGCAGGCAGTGCAGTGGCAGGGAGATGCCCCAGAGGATGAGCAACCAAGGGCCTGACCCCACATCAGCTCATACGAGTGGGCAAACGAACTGGGAAGGGAGAAAGGAGGCCCTGCAAAAACAGAAGGGGTGTGGTTAGGTGGATGGAGTGGTGAGTCCCATACGGAAATGTAAGATGTTTTTTGCCCTTAGTCGGGTTCATCTGGTTCTGATCCGTATCAAACAAAAGTCCGCAGAAAGGACTGGACCTGTGATTTCATCCAGTTTCCTCTCTCCAGCCTGTTGCACAAGGCGTACATGGCATTTCTGTCAGCAGGCTACCATTTTACAAGCTCATCAGCAACTTAAAAATACCTTCAGTGGGTCAAATGAATGTTAAAGACATACTTTACAGACATCTTGCCTCTGCCGGCTGTGCAAGATGAACATGAGTGCATGGGCATTCCTGTGTGGGGTCACATCACGTGGAAATGCAATGGCTCAGGCTCAGCGGGAGCCAAAAATGGACAATTTGTATCTGGAAACTCAAGGTAACCCAAAGCAAGTGGATTCTGCTGTCATAAGAAACAGAAAGGACACACTAGGCATGGTGCTCTTGACCAGAGAAAGAAATCAAGTGACTTTCGAGTATGACTTCTAAGATGACACAATGAATGCTGTCAAGGATATTATCCACAGCAAAAACAGAAGAAAGAAGAACCTCGGATGACCGATCCACGTCAATACAGTTACACTCACTGCATCACTGAGGAGGCAGACTTTAAGAAATTGTTTTGTTACATATGAGCCTTTGTACTACTCTTACCACCTCCCACATATGAGTTGCCCTATCCTCTGTGCACAGCTGTTCCTCCAACCTGATGACGGGATCATGGGGAGAGATGGTTTGCTCTGATTCGAAGAGGATTTCTGCCAAGGAGTCAGCGCTGGGTAGTCCCATGCTGAATCTTCAGCCACCCACCCTCTTGGCCCATGCTCACCAAGGCATGCTGTGAAGTGTCTGCCTCGAGAGCTGACTGTGTGGCCTTACAAAATCACACCCGTTAAGGATTCCATGTATCAACTTCCTGGAGTTTTGACCAAGCTCGGTGATGCTCTGGGAACCTTTGGTCTGTGCGGCTGTCAGCTGGAGCTCTGAAGGCTTTCAGCTCTGATCACGATGTTTGTGATGTTATAATGCTCAGAGTATGAGTTAGAATGGACTTTTCTCAAATACAGCTGCTCAGTCAAGCTATACTAACTTGTCAGGCAGAATTTCTGTGATATGGTGAAATGCCCTACGGTTTATGCTGAGACAATAACATTTGTTTCTGCCTCTGATCAAAATGGAATTTGACTCTCTGTTCCCTCTACCCACTCTATGTATATAACTTTGCCAGAATAAGCACGTTCCTCTTGGACATATAGGGTATTAACATACAGAAAGAGCTATGAAGATACCTTGACCAGTTCCATCATGTCTTTGACAAACCCATCCACTTCTGGGCCTTCAAGTGCTCCTGTTTTACTCTGAAAGATGGAAGAAACACCAAAACCCTCCAGTAAGTCAAGGACGCAGCAATGTTTGCTAGTCAGCAGGTCCAGCTGGTCACTGAACCCAACAGCACTATGATCCCTTCTTTTTCCCAGACCATCTCTTCCCCTCAAATGGTAGCAATGTCTCCCATCATTTTGTGAGGCTTGCCCCTTGTGTGAGGGGCAGAAGTGGCACTGGACTGCTGTTTTCTAACCAATGGTTGGGCAGGTCTGTCCCTCCTGGGCCAGACTTAGAATAACTCTTGGTTCAGTACTGGAAGGAGTTTCATTTTTCAGGGTGATGATGTAGGTCCCAAACTGCTGGAGACATGGAGCTAAAGCCACTGTCCCCTATACAGCCCTTGTGTCTCCTACAGATAGATACTGCTAATGCAGCAGTACTGGCTGTGGTGATGGAAAAGTGAAAACGTGCCCTTTGCCGTGAGATCTCTGAGCACTGCCCACCTCTGTCCCCAACTTCACATGGGCACCTCTGGCCCATGGACTCTGGCACTGGCATATATTTAATCTGTGTCATGTGAAGACCACAAAGGTATGGCCTCTGGGACTCACAACATCATAGTGTGCGAAGATTTTCTCAAAATCTCTCCTCCTTTCCTCTGTGGTGCAAGCCTGAATGAAGAGAGGACAAGAAAATGAAAAAAAAAAAAAAAAAAAAAAAAAGTTTTAGGTTTTAGCACATCTAGGTTTAGCACATTTAGGTTATCTTATCTGAGAGAAATGGCAGGAAAGCATAAAAAAAGTACTTACATCCATTTTAAATTGCAGAAGGAAATTTTCCTGGAGCGCCAGAATCCTGAACAGAGAGATCTGAATTATGATCCTCTTTGATTAATGAATTATGGATTTATGGAATTATGGATTATGGAATTATGATTCCACTTTGTCCTCTACACCCATACTGTTCCGAACAATTCCTGTTTGTAAAGTGTGGGGATTTGAGACTATGGGCCTTTAAGAAAGCAAACCAGGCTATTCCTGGGTGTATCGGTGGGTGGACCCTGTGTGATGGGACTGCAGTGCTTCCTCAGCTCGCTGAAATCCTGTTTCTGAGCACCACTGCCTCCCACAGCGTGTTTATTCATGGTGGTATTGGGGCTGCCAGCCCCAAATGTTATTCCTGAGTTACAGAAATGGTAATTTACTGCTCTCCTTTCAAGGAGGAATTGCTGGCTGGAAAAGGAAAGGATGAAGTAATGCTGGCCTGAGTGCTGAGGGCAGCGCCTCTCCCCTCTCCTCCCCCAGACTGGAATTTTAAGCAGGTTGTAGCCGTGTGATTAAAGTCCCACCCAAATGCAAACCCCTCCAGGCATCGGTCAGTGTCACCGGCTCTAGGCACTCAGGCTGTTGCTGTGGGGACCATGTGTTAGAGACCTGGGATGCCTGCATTGGAGCGTCTGACTTAATCTGGGATTCAAATGCATGTCCCCAGAGAGACGTTATATTGCTGTAAGCCATCACCTTGCCTGGATCTGCCATCGCAAGCTGAAAAACTGCATCAATATCATTAAAGCTTACCTTGCCAGGTCGTTCAGGTCCAGACGTCCATCCTTGTTTTTGTCAAAGATTTTCATCTAAAAGTCAGAAATACAGGGTTGCTATGAAATAGAGAGGCAGATGAGAAGAAGACATATAAAAAAAAGCCGACAGACATTTTGCTGTGCCCTGTGCCCTGGGAGGCACAGTGTCCTCTGTTGGCACCAAGTGCGAGGGTGGCACAAGGGTACAGCGAAGCTCTCCCCGTGCTGGCTTTCTGGCAGGGAGAAGCAAAGCAATCAGACACCAGCACCTGCCTTGCACAGGGGTGAGGACAGGTCTTGGACAGACAGCTTAAGGAACTAAACACTGGCCCTGGGGGAAAAAAAAAAAAAAAGGCAGGGAAACTTCCAAACACTTCCACAGCCCAGATCCACCATTATCCTTGGCTGTCACTACGGCTGCCAAGTGGCTGAGGTGCAAGTGTCACCTCCCGATAGACACTAAGGTTGGGGCTGGACGCTGCTAGAGCTGGTGGGCTTGCTTGGCTCAAAGCCTGCCATCAGGAAGCACTGGGAGTAGGAAGATTCAGCTGCCAGAATCAAGAGGTTAATCTGCGTGAGTGCAGGAGCTATCCTTTCCTGAACATTATCCTTTCCTTCACACAAACTTTTCAGTGAGCCACCAGCAGATATTGTCTATCTATTTAATGTATTTGGTGCCCTGTTTCTCTGCAAGGCACAAATAAGAGCCACTTACAGGGGAAGAATATAATGGGTTGCAAACACAAATAACTTATGGCTCAAAGTTCTCGAAAAAATGTGTACCATATTGCAATGAGGGGAAAAAAAAATCTTTTTTTTTTCACTAAGATGGGTTACCATTCTTCATCAGACCCTCAGTAACCAAATATGCGTCTTACTTGCATGAACCTCATCCGCTAATGGTCTACAGGCAGCCGGTGGTATAGTCACCCACTGCTGGAGCAGGCAGGTGCCTGTCTCCAGCCCCATAGGCTCCAGATGATTAAAGCTGCTGAACAATCCTGAGGGTTTCTCTCAGGTTCACTCAGTGCAAGACAACTCTCTTCATCTCAGCTAAGCTCCTCCATCCTGCCTTCTGCCCCTTCGCTTGTCCCACAGCAATATGAGGCCATTTCCCTGGTCTCTGCTGGGGTCACAATGGAGCAAGGCTAGAGGCAGGGTTAGGAGCAGGAGCTGCTCTTGCTGGTGTCACCAAGGGGAGAAATATCCTTGCAACAACAGCGTTCTGCTGCCATCAGAGAGAAAAAGCTGAGCTTTCAGTTCTTTGCTGGTAAAGAAGTTACTCTGCAGGCAACAGAAAATGGTTAGTGTTCCCTCTAAGAGTAAATCATCACAGATACGATTTTGAAACCCTCTTTCCAAATGGGACACCAGTGGCTAAATTGTTTTTATACATTGTATGAGGAGAAAGGAAGATATCCTTACTAGCTCCTTTTGCATTTTCCACTGCAGGTTGCTTTGCAACATCCAAATTGCACAATTACTCTGAGAAAAATACTCCATAAAGGAAGCTATCAGAGACAACCTCCTGTTTAGCCAGCTAAAGAAAGTGCCAAAATGTTGTTGGTGGGGATGCCATAGGCCCTGGGCATTCCCTGGTGATTCAACAGCTTTTGAAAATGTGGCTCTAAACCCCTCCATTTAGGCCACCAAGGAGTATTAATGACCCCAAATTATCTGCAAGACAAGAATCTGTAAGAAAACACTATAAAATAGAGAGCCTTACGTGGTGGGTGAAGGCAGCGTTTTGGGGATGCTCTGACTGGGACAGGCTGGGCCGTGCTGGAGGCCCTATCCTAGTCCCCACGTAAAGACACGAAGTCTTGTCAAAACACACTAGAAAACTGCTGCCTTTAGCATTTCTTGACCCTCACCCAGATCCTCCTACATATATTTTCTGAATTCCTGAACAAGTTTTTTTATTCTCTACAATTCTCTGTGGTTTCTCAGAAGCACTCTTCAGACTAAAAGCCAGTGTTTCAGCCTAGACTTTGGAGTCAGAGTTCCAGATATGCTGTTCCCACTGTGATGCCTCAGGAAAGTGAACACACAGAGCCTTTGGGAGAAGTTCAGCTCTGTGACCACAGGGTGCTGACCTCTGTGCAAGCTTGCCAATAAACACCTGTAAATGCTGACCCTGATGGCAGCTTTTGGAACCATGACAGACTCCAAGGAGAAGTCTTAGGTCCATTTTTCATTTTATATAGGCCTGTCTGAAACAAGCCGTGAATTTCTTTTCCAGTGAATCAAGTCTTAGCTCCTTTATCATTAAAAAAATAAGCATCCTAGTGTAGCTATTCTTTTTCTTGGCACATGCAAGTGTCCCACCTGCCCTGTATCTGCTGTGTGTTGTGGGTACAGCATGTGTTCATGGTTTCAGAAATCTCAAATAGCTGTGAGAGACTGAAAAGCTTTGTGTGCCCTTAATGAAACAGGCTAGAGGTGATGGTCTAGTTGTGAAAGCCTTTCTGCTTCGTTACAAATTTTCTGAGGCAGTGATTTTCAACTTCATCCATTTCTGAACCCTCCACAATTTTCCAGCAGCAGTGCAGACCCCATTAAAACAAGTTTAACTTTAGAGATAATATATTCTTTAGTGGAATGCTTAATGAAAAACAATGGCCCCAGTCGATTTGCTTCCTTTACACTCAATCTTTGAGCTTAACATTAAACTTTCAGAGGTTTAATACGTCTACTTATATCTAACCAGCTCCCCTCTCTGACCTCTTTCACTCAGCTCTGCTTTTGCAACACCAAGACCGTATCTGTGCATTTTCAAATTCTGTTTTGCTTTTTTTTTTCTTCAACAAGTATTCTAATTTAAATAATAATAATAATAATAATAATAATGAGATATTTTGATTGTGCATACCAGTCAACAGAGAAAGAAGAAAGTCTTGCTGGAAGAGCTAGGAATTCAAGATTCTTGCATCTTAAATTCCACTTGAAAGATGGAAAACATATAGTGAAGATGGAATAGTGTTCACTGAATTAGTTCAGGTACCACAGCTAATAAGATAGACCTAATCCTATTATTTGGACAACTGTAGCTCATGCATACACACGATATGGCAAGCATGGAATGGAAAAGCCTGGGGAAATGTTTATTAATTAAGCTTTCAAATTCCAGGCGTGCAATTGTTTGATTTGATCTGTTAATTGTGTACTTAAGCACACAAAGAACGACGGAGGATACCCATCCCATATGATGAAGAATATCATGCGAGAAGTAGACACTTGAAATTGTTATGAGATTGTTTCCAATTTAAACTTTTGATTTAACACACTATCTTGATATGTTAATCTTGATGGTTTTTCAGTTTACACTCTCGGAAAGCATATTTATGCTGCCAGGCCGATACGCAACGTCTCAATGTGGTTAAGGATAAGGTCTGGCATGTTTAAATAGCACTCAATGTTATTAAAAGCTTTGTTGCATCCAGCAATATCCTTTATAAAATGATGCATTTGTCTTACTGTCAAGCAACCCAATGTTTTAAAGTGTTTGCACAAATTAATTCAATGACAGTTTAATGGCAGTGCACCAGGGAAGTCTTAGCTCTGTTTGTCTGAATTTAGTGCATGTCCTCTGAAGCAAACTGAGCATGAGTGAGAGCTGGTTTTGCAAAACAAGGGTTGTTACAGCTTGCATTTTAAGTGCAAAATCAAAACCACCATTGGCTTTGAATTCAGCAAAGGAAATATCTCTGCTTTCTCAGTCAGCTGTTGTAAAGGCGGCCACTAAAACACCAAGATATGACAAACACACACGCTTTGAAGAGCCCTGTAAGATTATAAACAGGAATTATTTTCTGTGACAGAGATAAGGAGAGAAGTAAATAACCGAAATAAATAGGTCTGTGATCAGTGGAATTACTAAAGGCTGCTTTTAAATGTTTTTCTGTCCCTTCTCTGATGTGTAATGAAATGTGTTATCCCTGGGGGAACACAGAGAGAGCTGTTTCTTGCCTGACCAGCTACCCTCACAAAATGCACATCTGGACTGCCTATCCCACATCATCTATGACCAAAATAGCTGGGGAGTCCAGCAGTTACTGAGGGTGCATAAACATCAACCCATGCCCAAGTGGAGAACTGCACGTGGCTTGTTTCCGTGGGGTAGGCCAGGGGGCCCTGGAGGACCCAGTGGCCAGCAAGTTACCCTTGGGGCAGAAGTTCAGTCCTCTGCCCCACCAGACTGCCTGTGTAACCCATACAAGTCATTCAGTGCAGGGTTTCTAAGAGTCTTTTTGTTCCTAAAAGATCAAACTGCTATCTGCTGGGATTTTCTAAAGCCTACAGGCACCTATGTTCCACGGGTTTGGATCTTTAGGAGTGAAGTTTGTGCTGAAATGTGATTTTCTGCTTCCTCTGGCCTATGTCACAGCAAGCGTGGTGCAAAGCTGGAGATGACAGAACCACTGGGATTAGGGTGAGAAGCGACATGGGGGCCAGACTTTCCTTCGTGGTATTCATGAGCTACGTGGGAACCTCTTTAGGCTCTCGTCTTCGTAACTAAGATGTCTTTCCATAGTACTATTCCTCTGGTGATCGTAAAAATCTTTGTTAGTACGGATAAGCTAGCTTGGACAGTATGGATCTAAATCATCTGGATTTTCTCTGTGTAAGTACACAGGCATTGGCACAGAGCTCAGCCAGCCAGACAGGCTTTCACAGCCAAAGCAGTAACCACTCTGAGCCTCTAGCTTTGTCCTTGCAGAGGGGACTGCCAGCAACCACAGAAGCACCAACAGACCACCCAATGCAAAGCAAAGGTAGAGCACAGTTCATACTTAGGACACAGACCATCTTCAGGGAGAAGTGAGCTTGCTTCCCTTTGCACTGAGAAGACCAAAAGCCCTCCCTGCTAGTCAGCTGCGCGGGGTCAGTGACGGCTTGGGGTACGCAGCCCCATCCCCAGCACTTCTGCAGATAAGCGCAGTTAAACCACGGCAGCCTTACAGCTGGGAGGCTTGCTACGCTGACTTTGGATATAAGATTTCATCCTCAGCCATATCCACACACAAATTTTCTTCAAAGGCCAAAGGGTTCATGACCAAAGCTTATTGTGTTATTAGTCACTGCACTTTCATTATTACCTCCCTAGAAATTTAGTTTGTGGTGGGCAAAGTCTGTATTCTGCTTTGGGATTCTTTCTCCCTTACACTTTGCTAAAATACAGTTATGCTCAAATTAAAGGACTTTGTTTGGCCAAGTATGACATTATCAACGTAAGGCAATGCAAAAAGTGAATATTGGTGTTCTATGAGTGACTGTTTCAGTGGTATATATGACATAATTTGCTGAAGTTTGCCTCAGTAGTGAGCTTTCCCTGCAAGTAGTTCTACAAACTAGAAGTAGGACACTGCTATCTGGGAAGCTATGAACCATCAATGTTTCTGTCAACAAGGTAACAGTTCATGCCAAAATGCAAGAGCTGAGTGAGAATTTTGTTATTATAGAAGAGAACAGAGAAATACTTAACTTTATCAGAAACAATGTCTTAAACCTGGTTCAGATTCAGGCATTTACAATGTTCTACTGAAGTACGTGGCTATGTGCATGCACATGGATGGAAGCTGTCACTTCATGACAAAACAGAGGGAAATGCAAGCATGAGCTGGGTGTTCTTGGACTGAAGCTTCACCAGAAGCACGGGGAAGTTAGTACTACTGCAGCCCCTCCCACCTGCCTTCTTGTGATGAAGCAGTAGCATTTCTCAATTACGTGTTGCCTAAAGAAGGCAGAATGTTCTCACCACGCTGTTAAAAACCTCCACTTTCAACAATGCCCAGCCTGTCTCCCACAGTACGGTACCCCTGGGATATTTTCTCATTGCCTACAGAGGCTCAGAGCAATAAAAAGTTTTGCTTCCGCCACCGAGCACCTGATCCCTGCCCACAGCTCTTGATCTAGAAGTCTGTGGTTTACCTCTTCTAGAAGACAAACCCACAGACTCTTTTCAAAGATTCAGAACAGCACATCATTATCTGTCTTCTCAAGGAAGTGCATGAGTGTCAATAAATATTAACACACCCCTAATGACCATTAACACAAGCACATATACATATGCAGGCACAAAAACGAACACAAACCCTGAAAAGGGGCTTCCTCAGCACAGACTTATTACTTTGATTCCCTCAACAAGAGTCTTGAGAATTCAGATGTTCTTCTTTCACAGCTTTCTCCAGTGACTCTGGTGCTCCTTAGGATTTGATTTAATAAACTCATGGGGATTGTGCAATGCCAACACATTCCCTACCACTTTTCCTCCCAAGAGTTCATCAATGCTTTCTTCAGCATTCTCTGGAGAAAGGATATCAACGCCATAGGGAAACAGAACAGTCTGCATACAAATGGCTTCTAGGCAACCTGATGTAGGGATGTTCCTTTCTGCAGACAACCAATATGCACATGTTAAAAATGGGAGAGGGCTTCAAGTAACGGTGAAGCAGAGCAGAAACACTACCTCAGCTTCTCTCACTTCCCCTCTGTCTCCCTCGAAAAGGCTGAAGAGGAGGAACTGAGAGATGGTTTTATACCTATGAATATGTAACCATATAAAATATAAAGCTGGAATGATAATAAACGTATAGATATGTATGAGTCTGTGTGTGTGTACCTACATGCTTGTATCTCTCTGTATACACCTATATTGGTATATGTATGGAAATGAAATGTGTAGGACTCTGGAAAGTCTGAAGAGCCCAAACCATAAATCTGGATACAAGTAGTCAGCATTCCGAGGTCATTTGCCCCTCACAAGCTAAAGGTGCAAATACCCAGTGCAGAATCATAAGAATTATTTTTTCTTTCACGCCTGGGCTACCTCCCCTAAAATGATAGTTCCTGCCTTTTCCCCTTTATCCCTGTCTCCAGAAAGCTCTAGGGCCCACTCAGTGTATCAGTAGCTGCTTATGACATGCGCAGCCAGCCGTGGAGTGCATGGAGAAGAGGGCAGCGGTCTCTAAATGCCTGTGGAGACAGATGGGATCAAAGCTCCTTGGGAGGCAGCTTGTTTCAAGCGAATGTTGTCACAGTGGCACTTGAAAGCCCTGAGCAGGATGGGAGGGCCACCATCAGAGACCCTGTGGCTGTGCACAGCACAAACAGGTCCTTGCCCAGGAGACCTTGTGCTCTAAATAAGGGTGGGAGCAAGTTGCGGGGGGAAGAAGCACAAGTGTTTCCACTCTGCACTAAAGGAATCGGTGCTGCTGGTTGCTGTGGAGTGCTGAGTGCTATAGAGGTGCTGTCCACATGGATGCTCCTTGCCATGATGCACATAGTGTGTATCCTTCTTTTTACTATGGGGTATTGCAACGCCTTACGCTGTGATTTCACATCCTGCCTTAGCTCTTGGCATCAGGTATGTTTGCACACATCCTCAATTTTCAGTTTACAGCAAAGAGTCAGAAGGAAAAAAAGAAATCATCTGCCATGTTCTCATTTTCTAGTATCTTCTCTGATCCTTTTGGTGTTGCGGCTTTGCAAGCTCTTGTCCTCACGAGCCAGATTTGCATTTAATGTCATCGGTTACCCCAGGTACATGAATCATTCTCTATCCCAGATCAATCTTATTCTGCAGCAGAGAGACTAAACCACCTCTTCAAAGTCACAAAGCCAGTCTATAAAACACATGGGAACAGGAGGCAGACCTCCTGGCTGTCAGCCCTGGGCTGCATCACCGCACCACACTTCTTCCCAACCACATTCTTACCTAACTGCATCGGGGCGGCAGAAATTGCAGATCCTTCTTGGGAAATTTTTGGAAAGGGGAGAATTTGGATGAAATGAGCCGCCTAATGTCTACAAGCTTCAGATTGCCTGTTCCCCAGCAGCACCTGGTCAGAGATAAGCCGCTGGTGAAGGGAACCTTAATGGAGCAGCCTAAAAGCTATTTGCTACCTGCAAACACTGCTGGAAAGATTTTTGTTCTGGCTGTAGCTTCTGGGTTTTTATTGTTTTCAAGCTCTTCCAGCTGGAAAATAACTTATGCAGACTGCTCTTCTCTCCCTTCACTGTCCTACAAATATGAAAAATGCACACGCTTTTGTACACCATTAGGTACAGTTTTTGGCTTGCCCTAAAGGGTCACATTTTTAGTTACAGATGCTTCATGCATACATAACATGGTATTTCAAAATATGCAGGCAGCTCCTCATTTGCTTGCATACGAAGCTCTTCTGTAGGTGCAAACACAGATTTTGTGCCAAGAAACAAGACAGTCCCATCTGAAAATCATTTAGAAAATTGCAACGGTAGATGTCTCCTGGTGGAACTCAAATGATACTCTTGATAATGACATCAGAAATTGGCTTTTTTTTCTTTCTTGTTTTCAGATGGTTAGATATAATAAGTTGCCCTGAAATCCGTGTGACTGATGCTAAACTTACACCAAATATTATGTTGCCGATGATTGCAGAATAAAAGCTACAGTGTGAGGGGCAGGGGAAGAGTCTCAGCTTTCCAGGGAAGCAGCAGGGAACCAGCAAGACTCTCTGGGTTCTGCACAGCACAAGTGAGAGATGCCAGCCTCTCTGAGGAGCAAAAGGATTTGCAAGGAGGGAATGAGGGAGGGAGCTGCAGTCCTGGCTGAGGCTGAGCCTGCCCTGAAGGAGGATGAACCTCACCTAATTTTTTGAACAGGTTAAGGGCTCAGTTTGCCATGGCATAAAGTCAGGCTGTTTTCTCGTAATAAACAGTTCAACTCAAAGCAAAAATATTTGAAATGCTGTTCAAGGCTGATGTGCAGTGCAGTGCAAAGAAGTAGCACAGGGGCCCCACAGGGACCTCTTGGAGAAGAAACACCTTTTGAGAGGGTGACTGTGGCACCATACACAGAGACATTGACCCTGAGGGAGGTTTTTAGGCAGTGCTATGTCCAAACAATACTGTTGCTCGCTTTGCTTACCATTGTATCAGTATATTCTTCCAGCTTTACTTCAGCAACCACCTTGTTATGCTGCAAAAAGAGATCCCGCAGGAAATCCTGTAGTCAGGAAAGAGTCAAATGTTACTCTTCAGAGTTAATTCAAGAAGGAACAGTAAGAAATTAGATCCAAACTCAGCAGGGTCACTTGAATCTAATTTCACATTCCCGACTAGTAGTAGCGCCTTCAGTTTCACCTAAAGTTCACATCTCTAAGTTGAAACATGTTTTTGCTGATAAATCAGAAAATAATCAAATTTCCCTCAAGCTGACATATTGGAATCATTGTGATGAAACAGTTCACCCACAAAATACGTAAAAGATAGCATAAGTCCTGCAGCACTTGCTAACTGATCTCAGATCAAAACAGGCAGGGCAAGGGGCAGTGGCACAGCAGGGGGGACAGAGCCTCCTCCCACCCAGTGTGGCCCCTGCAGCCGTGCCAGAAGGCTGACGGGTGCCCAGCCCTTAAGCTGGCTGTGACCGAGCTAGAAGTGCCATTTGTCATCGCACAACAAGGCAGCAAATTGGTAAAGGCGACAGAAAGGCTCCCGTCGACATCTGCTAGCTGTAGATCAGGCCCAAAGAGACTGGTTAGAACAACTTACTTTGAGCTCCCCAGCTGAAATAAATCCACTGCTGTCGGCATCATAACTGCGCCAGATCTGGATGGGGATAGAGTGACATGAAGTGTAAATATTGCCATTAGTCACCCACACAGGAGAGAGATCATCAGGGTCTGGATCAGGACGAGCTAGCTGTTGTGGCATCCAGTATTTGATTAACCGTGGTAGAACGGAATAAACCTTCCACACAATAGCATTTACCCTAATTTGGATGCTGTATGTGTGACATACTGCAATCACATATTTAATGCAGACATACATTCTATAAAAGGAAGAAAAGACTGAGAAACTGGCCCACATTTCTTACCTAATTTGTACATGCAGCTTCTCAAAGGGGTTATTGCCCTGAGCGTAGGCCAGTGCACAGCTGGCCATTGATCTGCAGAAGGCCCCAGCTTGGACGTGAAATAAAAGCAACTGGAAGCAGTCTTTAAAAAGTTTAACTTTCATCTGAAGCAACTTGCAGAGAGAAAAAAAAAAAAGGAGTTTGTATCTCACAACTGTTCTTGTGCCCATCCTGCCAAAGATGAGTTTCTCATGCCCCTGATTAGGGCAGGGATGTGTCTGTGTGCCTTCACAGCCCGGGCTAGCTCTTCAGCACAGGAGGGTGCCCTGGTCTGTGCTGTGCTGGGTGAGCCAAAGCTACAGCTCACAGCAGGGCTGGATTTATCCGTGGGTAGTTGCTACAGAAAGGGTTTGGGGCAACTGGTGTGCAAAGGGGATGGGGCAAAGCAGAGATACAGACCCGCATGAACTCGACACTGTTGTCCAAGGGAGTCTCCCGTCGGAAAAGCAGCAGGAAGTTCTCATCATCTGGCAAGATCATACTTGCAAGCTGAAAAGCACACATACAAAAGCCACAATCATATTTGCAAGCTGAAAGAAAAACACATTTAAAAAAAAAAAAAAAAAAAAGGAAAGTAAAGATAAGAAAAGCCTGGATGGCTGCAGACACTGTATGGGAAATACCAGCTGGGCATGTGGTTGCCTTGGAATAAACCCCAGACCAAGAGATCTGACTGAGGTCATCCCCCACGTCTCACCTCCTCCCCTCCCAGGCTCTGTCTACTGTATCTCCCAAGTCTGCTCTAGGTCCTCATCCTCTCTCTGTCTGTAAAAAATAAAAAACTGGGCTGGGGCGAGATACCTCTTGGATTTGCAAGCGGCCATCTGAGGTGACATCATAGGTGGACATGAACTGCTCCTTCATCCTCTGAACTTCTTCTTCTGTGATGGTGTCCTGCCACAGGGAGAACAGCACGCACATGAAAATTGCTGGGGGCAGTAGAAGAGTGCCTGGAGGAAGTCCCACCCACAAACGAACATTGCATCCTTACGGCCGGGGGCTAACACTTCTAAAAGCCCACAAACACAGCACCCCAGATGGATTTTTGGAAATAAGTCCTATGCATGACTTAGTGGCAACTGACTTATCAGCTGGAAGAGTGGTGTTTGGTGTAAAATATTCCAGCGATGCCTGCTTCTTTAGCCAGCTGTTCCTACTGTATCACCAGGGTTTGGTTTTGCTTGTGTTTGTATCGGAGCAGTTCTCATGCTGCTCATTGTCACCTTGCTTTATTCAGGAAGATGCCTTTATCCTGGAAGTACATCTCTGCAGTTCATTAGATCATCACCCTTGAAAGCTGTCTGTGGGGCTGGATTGTTTCTTGCTATTGCCAGTCAGCTGGTTCCAGACCTGGCACCAAGCCCTGGCAGCATTTCTGTGTTAATAACATGGGATTTCAAGCAATTCACATTTCCTTTGCATCTGCTCAACCCCCTAATCAATTTACACGCAGTGAGGAGTTTACAGGAGCTGTCAGGCCGTGTGCTTTGACAGACATTGCTGTGACAGGTGAAGCAATGCTCAGGTAAACCGGGCGCGACTCCCAGGGAGGAGGAGGTGGGTGTTTGAAACCATCACTTGGAGATGTGGATGTGCCTCATGCCCCAAAACTTTCCTGGCCATGCCCATCTTCAGTAGGAGCCAGGTGCCAACGCCATCCCCAGCTGCTCTCAAGCAGTTCTGCCGCAGAGCATCCATACAGCTGGTGACAGGTGACAGGAGGGGGCTCTGCCTAGAGCAAGTGAACCTCTTCCACTCCTCCACTCTCCAGGGCAGAGGAGGATGTGCCAGATGCTGGGACATCTGGGGCTCTGGGTGTGGGAGGACAGGGGCACCCAGGTGGCTCTTTGTAGGCTGCATCCCTGGGGCACATCCTTGGGCGCAGCACCACAGGGGAGGTGCCCCCCAGGGCTGTCCCCTCGGCATTATAACCCGCTCTTGTGCCAGTCAAATTGCCTCCTGACTGCACCTTGACGCTTCCAGATGCTTCCCAGGCATTAGGCAAGCTTATCAGTGGCTGACTTCAATAGGCTTGCGAAGTACTCTGAAATTATCCTCCTCCGGGCCCAGTAGGACAAGTTATTTCTGAAACTATAATCAGGGCTGATATTTGAAAAAACGTGCTGCGAAGCTCAGACCAGCCAGTTGTTAAATGCTCAACTTTGTGTCAGCTTTTAACCACTACTTCACTGAACTTTGTGTGGCAGGAACATTGTTTTCTGCATAAAAATAAGATTGCCCCCTGTTCTTGTCTTTTGTAACTGATTCAAGCTATGGGATACATCAAGTGAAAACCACAAATCAGGAATGTACACAAACACAGCTCCAACAGGTTTTAGTGCTAGGGGTCACGCTACGGTGGGTTTTTCATATTGGACAATCTACCTCTGTCCATAAATACACTGCTTGTGAAACACAAAGGTAGTGGCAACTGCTCAGCAATTTTACTTTCAAAGATGCTGCTCAAACTGCCTTTCCCAAGGTGCACACTCAAGGCAGAATTATTCTTCTATTCCCTTCCTCCCTTCCTCTACAGTTATTAACTTGCTGTTCAACAAAAGGTTGAGGCAAGCAGGAAAACCAAAGCCAAACACAGTCTGGCTCCACGTGTTTCAGGCTCACACTCCATTTATTCAATCCACTATGGGGAATAGGAAAATATCCGGTTGTGAGGACACTGTTCTGCTCTGGGAAGCACCTGTATGGGGAGCACAGCCTTTTTCCTTAGCAGCTAATGCTGCCCTGACCACGTTACCTGCCTCAAGAAGCATCTCCATTTTAAGAATCCCCCCCCAGCTTTCAAAGGTTTACAAAGCTTTTGGAAGCATCCATTGCTTGGGCTAAAATCTTGCAAAAGTGTAAGCAAATGCTGTTGCAGCCATGGGGAGGCTTTTCACAGAACACAAGCTGTCCTTCCTGATTTTCCCTGCAGTATGCACCTCCATGAGTTTCTGGAAGAGAGTTTTATCAAGAGGTAATAACCCTATTTGACAGAGGAGCACAATTTCCCCCTGAGCTGCTGCCTCCTTACAGCAGAAACATCTGTAGAGCCGCTCGTGTTCAGCATCAATTCACGCTGTAACGCAGTGAGGAGATCCCACCTGAACCAGGGCCTGCCTCCAGCTGTGGATTAGGCTGAGAAAGGGGAGTGGGGTTGGTGGGAGAGCAAGATCTTGGCTGGGAGGGAGGAAGGAAATCCTGGTAAAAACCCCTTCCTGATGCTCATTTGAGGGGAAAAAGGCAACTCTCTGCTAATCCCAAGAAATACGATCTTCATTGGGCTGTGATGACCACGTAAGCTAGCCTGGAACAGAGGGAGGCTTTAACCCCTTTTTTAGGTTACATCATTTGAAGGAGTATAAAGCTCTGGCTTTTCCTACAGGAAGGCAGATACATATTCCTTCTCCATAAGAACATGGATCCTGCACGGATACGGAGTCCTCGCAGGTCGGATGCCATGTGCCTTCTAAACACTGCTACATGCTCGCACTGCCCAGTCACAGCAGAAATCCTAACCGCGCGCTAGGAGAAGGAGGCCACGTCACTTTTTTTCCTCGTAAAAGGGCAAACAGCTTAAAATATTGCTGTGACGTTGTTCACACATATCTCAGGGTTAAGCAGTAAATTTCCTACCGTGGATGCTCCTCCGCAGAGTTTTGCAGAGAAAAGCTTCTGTAATTCAAGTTACCGTGACAAATGAATTTTTTGCTTTCTGCTTCCCAAGCCCAGTTTTCATCTTTCCTTTTGTGGAAACCCTTTACAAATAGTTAGCATCACAAAGGCAGTTTGGCTTTTAACACTTTGTAATAAAGGAAAGGGCCTGTTCACATTGTCTTAATCTGCACGGCATTTGTCACTGGTTATGACTCTGCAAACCTGGCTGATATCTGCCTTCTTCATTACCCTACCCCTTGCATATTGCTGTCCTCTTGCCCCACGATTCCTGATTAAATTTTTACTCCTGAAGGAATCCGTGTGCTTGGCAGCAGTTGTTTTTTTTTTTTTTTTGATGAAAATACAGCTGTGAGACATTTGTTTCGGGGGAGAAAAAAGTGAATGCATGGAGCACTGCAGTGACTCCACCACCTGGCGAAAGGGAAAGTTTCATTTCATCCCTGCTGATCAAGGCGGCCTTGCCATAAATTGATTTTTTCTTTTTCCCTTCTTGACACGATTTTTTGAAGCCAGTTACTATATTGTTAATGGTATAACAAGCAGGAAGAAACCAAATGTGAGTATAATAACCTGTTTCTTGAAAAAAAAAAAAAAAAAAATCTTATCTGAAAATGCTGGCTTGAACGCATTTCTCCTAACAATGTTTCAGCCAAATTTGATAGAAGTGCAAAAGGCCTCAGAGATATCAAGTTTCTACAAGATCTATGAAAATAAATTACATCTGCCAAGAATGCCTGGCGATTATTACTGTGCCAAAAGCCACACAGTAATGGTGGGAGGCCAGCAAAGGCCAGATGAGACAGCAGAAATGTACACTTTGACTTCAGGAAGAGAACTGGTTTGGGCCAAATATTTTCTCCTTCAATCCCATAGCATTAAAATATATTCTCAGGAATGATTTCCCTCCATCTATGCTGCCCACAGGGCTCCTCCACCTGCACTGGCACGGGATTTCCCCCCGCGGCTCCTGGGCCAGTGCTGCCCACTGAGCTGCAGAGCTCTTGCTGGAGGGTTTGGCCCTGAGCGTTTACATTGCCACCTCTTGTGGGCTTTCATTGTTTAGTTTAACTCATGTATTTTGTTTTAGCTCTCATCAGCACACATGTGGGATTTTTTTTTCGCACAGAAGACACCAGCATTGAACAAAGGCTACGGCAGCCTGCCCTGTGCCATCACGTCTCTGTGGTCAGGCTTTGGTCGGGTTCCTTGTTCTGCCCTTTCCGTGAGGCTGGCTGCTTTTTGACCCACCTTTGGGCAATGGAAACCCATCAGTTTCGCCTGCAGTTCCCAAAGGCGCACTGAGCTTGCCGTTATAGGTACTGCCAGGCATTCGCAGTGCTCTGTCTTTACGTGCAAGAACTGGAATAGGAATTGGTCAGGGTAATCACGGCTGACAGAAGCCGCACCTAAAGAAATGAATGTGTTTGGGCAACTATCAGAATTGGCTCAGGGTTCAGATTTCTGATTTGGCTTGGAGGAGGATGCAAGATGAGCGCTTTTTGCTAGGGATACTCTTGCTCTCACCTGACCCAGAGACCTGCTCTGCAGCCCTGGCTCTCTTGGGGTGGGTGGTGCAGCACAGAGGCAGTGTGCTTTGGCTGATATTTTGGAAATTAAAATTTGTTTAGGCTGTTGCATTCCCGATCATATTGTCTGACCACTGAGCTAAGCACGTAATTCAGACAGACAATACACTGCACAAGGCAAGGCTGAAATGCAGGAGGGGCTGGGGGCTGCTCGTCTTCCTTGGAAGTAGAAATCAAAGACAAATCCTGTGTGGCTGTTAGGCTGAGCTCCTGAGGATTAACTGCAGTCCCCCCCAGCCATAACCACCTGGGTGGTTTGGGGGAGCGGGGATTACCTCGAGGCTAATACCTGTCCTACCCAAACACATTTGCACTTCAAAGATTTTCGCAGACGGCCTCTTACACACTTACAATTGGGTGAGGGCAACAAACTTTTATCTGAACGTCTGCTGTTCCTTAATCTCTGTCTAATATTACTCTAATTTAAACGAAGTGAAATGCCTTTCTGTAAAAGAACCTTGCAAGCATCGTGGTAATGTACAATTCCTTTCGTATCTGCCAACATGCCATTGATTTTGCAGAAATTTTCGGTGAAAGACCAATCTAAAATTTACAGCCGTTCGCCTAGAAACCTCTTCTTGTCTAATTATTTCCAGAACATACACAGAGCTTCATTAAAACTATAGCAAAGAGCAAGTAGGAGAGATCCTAAATAGCCTCTTTAAGGAAAGATATATAGCGATATAAGAGAAATATGGGGGCAGTACTTCCTGCTCCAAGAAAGCTTCTTCTTCAGTGTTCTTTCACGCTTCCATCCCCGCTCAGACCCGTCACCATGAAATCTGACTCCCAGCAAGCTGTGGCCCCGCTGTGCTTTGTTTTCCCAGCTGCTCCCATCCCATCCCCTGGCATTTAGTGTCAGCTGGGGATGCTGCGGAGTAGCTGGGAAGAAAAACAGAGCTGAAGGACTACAGTGGTCATTAACAGAAATAACAGCTTAGAGAGTGCAGGCTGGAAAAATATAATTATGAGACCATTTGCTATTCAAGCAGCGACAACTTCCAGAGCTGAGAACATTATTTATCACTCGCAGAGCACTTCAGACGCAGCCACTAATTAATCCTTGTGACACATCTGGAAGTCACGCCAGCACATATTGCCGTAAGGAGATGTCAAGAGCCCGAAGAAGAAACAAGTGTCAAAAAAAGCACTGAAGCCAGGGATGCTCAGTCCCAGCTCCCTGCTTGTGCCACCGATGCCAACAGCACCACAGGGCAGTGAAAAGCATTGCAGAGGGGACCCTTCACCTCTCCCACAATAACCACAGGGCTGTATCAAACAGAGCACATGAAAAAGAGAAAAATGCCCCCAAAACTGTTACACAAACTCGTTGTACAAGGAGGGCAGGGAAGTTCGCTCTATCCAGTGCTGCAGGTGATCTTGTACATGGGCAAACTGTCCCTGCAGGCTGCTTCGATGCTGCCAGTCCCTCAGAGCTCCTTGTTTCTTTTTTTCACTCTTTTTGTGTTAAGCTTTTTCTGTTAGTGGCCAAACCCAGATAGCAGGTGCACGCTAGGTGAGTGTGCTGGCTTGGGTTGGAGTTATCCGAGTGGTGGCTTTTTTTGTCAGTCAGTGGCACCGTTCTTGGTAGCTCGGGACAGTTCATTGCGAGTGCAGCCTCATGCTGCATGTGTCTTCTTGCCAACACCAAGCACAGTATAACAAGCTCACACTGGCAGCAACAAAGCTACAAAAACTGCTCCAATGTCATGCAGTTTGCACCCAGCTGGTGTGAGGTTGCTGCCAAAATCACATGTGAGATGGGCAAGAAAGGGGCAGCTGTGGGATCAAGCAGGGATGGAGATTCCTCTGGACCTCTGCCAACAGTCTGACATCTCTGTCTGAACACAGCATGTGCTTTCCAACTTATCACAGAACCCCAGAAGGGGTTGGGCTGGAAAGGACCCTAAAGCCCCCCCAGTCCCACTCCTGCCATGGGCTGGCTGCCACCCACGGGATCAGGCTGCCCAGGGCCTTGAGCCTGGCCTTGAGCACCCCCAGGGATGGGGCACCCACAGCTGCTCTGGGCAGCCTGTGCCAGGGCCTCACTGCCCTCTGAGGGAAGCATTTCCTCCTATCACTATCTGCCAGCTTCTCTCCAGAACAGTTTTTCTGTGTCCCTAGTGAATCTTAGCACTTATTTTTGAATCTTATTTGACTTGCTTTAACCTTTTTTTATGTGCCTATCATCTGTTCACGTAACTGTCTATGCTCCAGAGAAATAAGAAATATTTCTGCAGAAACTGCCAGTATTTCGTTCCAAATTTACTTGCAATTAAACAAAACCTTGCTTGAAAAAGTGATTCACAGAATCTTTTTGTTAGCCCCAAAGATCCAAGACTCCTAATGGGCTTGTGAGTGTAACTTTGATTTTGCACTTGATGCTCCTGAATTTATGCCTTTTATTAACTACCATTTCCTCCTCATTCATTACTTTTTGCTTAGAGGAATTGTTTCATCTCCCTTCGTTCCATCTGGAAGATGCTTCCTCCTTCTCTCTTACCAGTTGACTGTGGGCTGCACAATGAAATCCTTCAGGCCATGACCAAAGTATGTCCCCTGCGCGCTCCCAAGAAGACGCCCCGAGTGTGAGGGTCTGTGCCCAGCTGGCAGTGACAGCCACGGGCAATGCAGGGCTGGGGCCGAGGAAAGCAGCCTCTGTAAGGTGCTGTGCAGCCTCTGAGGGCACTGGGACAGAGAGAATGAAGGGGGATGCTGCCAAAAGTAGGAAAGAAAACCAGAAACACTTGAGAGCCAGGTCTTGACCTTATGAGGAACATAATCGAATCCCATCTGGCTTCTCGCTGTTTTCAGCAATGCAGACATACACCTTCTTCCTAAGCGCTATTTAAAATTACCGAACATTTGTTAAACTGACCTTGGAAATAAGCACGCCATGTTAACAGATCTGCCCGCACTTGAGTGGAATGTCGGCGCTGCACTGCCCCTCGCCCTGCCGGGCCGTGTCACTGCCTCCTCACGTGTGACAGTAAGCAACGCAGTGACAGCAAGTGGCTTGCTGCCCAGCTTCCTGCCGGCAGATGTCGGACTGAAACCAAATGGCTGAGCACCTGTTGATATGGCACTTGTTGCCTTACCTGCCTCACGCACCTTGTTGCTAAAAGCTCTGCACATCGGGGAGTGGTAGGGAGCATTAAATCCAAATACTTCCAACGTGACGATGTAACCTGGGCTCCGTGCACAGCGGGCACGGCACGGTACTTACATTTGGTCTCAGTTTCTCCAGGAGGTGATGGAAAAAGTTGTCGAGCTCCTTCCCTTCTATGTAGCCGTTGTCTAAACACAAGTAAGACAACAGGGGCCAGGCGTTACCGGCTGAGTGCTGGGGTGGCTGCAGGGGGGAGTGTGGCTGGGGCCCTGCCTGTCTGCTCGGGGGGTCCATGGTTTGAGCCCCCTGAATGTGATCTGCTCTGTTTCTGTGGAGTGGTGGGCACGGCACTGTTCGGTTTTTCTTAAGGAAAACTTTTCAGGAAAAACAGACAGCAGGGAACTCGGGGGGCAATCACAGGGAAGGTGATGAAAAGGCAAAAACTTTGGGCTGAAATGGGGAATTTCGGATCTCATGTTAGGGCATAACAGGGAGGAAGACGGACGCCCCAAAACTCCCGCAAGACCCCGTCCCCACTCTCGCAAGCACCCGTCCATTCGCGCACCCACCCGGACACCGGTGCCCGCAGCACCCACCCGCGTGGGCACCCCCCGGGAGCAACCCCCACCCCGGGCCCAGGGCTCCCCCGTGGTGCCCCCACGCTTGCCCCCCA
>VXAV01012113.1:149030-179077 GCA_013399715.1 Alectura lathami
GAAAAGAAAAGAAAAGAAAAGAAAAGAAAAGAAAAGAAAAGAAAAGAAAAGAAAAGAAAAGAAAAGAAAAGAAAAGAAAAGAAAAGAAAAGAAGAAAAGCTAAATGTTGCATTTTGCTTAAAGAAGATCAGGGCTGCACAGTACGTTTTTTTTTTTTCAGAGGAATGCACAGAGGCACAGAGACACCTGAGCCTCCTTCACCAGAGGGTGGTGGGCATGGAACAGGCTCCCCAGGGCAGTGGGCACGGCCCCAAGCTCCCGGAGCTCAAGGAGCGTTTGGACACCGCCCTCAGACACAGGGTCTGGGTTTGGGTGGTGCTGTTGGACTTGATGACTGATAAGCTTCAGTTGCAGCCATCTTCACCTCTGCTGGAAACACATCAGGAGATCTGTCAGACACAAAGGAGAAAAAAGGGGCATAGATGATGGTCTCAGAGACCATGATCTCCTGTTCTGTTTGCATTGGCTACACCTTTGCCCTCCCTCAAACATGCCCCAACATACCCCACAGATACAGGATGCTCTGCAATGAACTTGGGTGACAATCCAGTATGGGAAAAATACGTTTTGTTTCCTCAATAGCATGAGCAAGTACCCAGATGTCCTTCTGAATCATCAGCAGGTCATTCCCAATACTGATAGCACTAAAATGCTCTGCAGCAATATCAGTTAAATACAGCAATATCAATTAAACTACACTTAAGATGAAATTATACATGCTTAAAATGGGTTTAGGCTTCTCCAGCCGCTTTAGGTTACACAGAGCAGTATTAATTACAAAACAAGAGCTCAGAGTGAGTTCTACCAGCTCGGCAGGGAACTGTGCAGAGTGCAGCAAACTTGAGGAGCGTATTGAAGTCTGGATTCATTGCCATTAGTATTAGAGCAGTGAGAGGAATGTGTCCGCTGTGTGTGCAGCTTGCATGCCCATCACAGGCAGTGTTCTGCCTTACAGGAATAAACAGGGATTTTATAAAGGCAGGCAGTATCTCAAAAGGTGGGGAATGCCTACAATGAACTTCAGCCTATGCAGGAATACACAAGTTAGAAGATCTCAAGCCTTAGTTTTGAACAGCTGAAAATGAAAATAAAGGCAATTGGATTCTTTTTCATCATAGCTTTACAGACTTTTAAAGATAAATATTTTGAAAAACACACCAATTTTCCATTGTTGTTGTTTGTTTAAGTTCAGAAATGGCTCTAATCTAACAATATTTGACAGGATGATGTTTTCCATCAAGCCTTTGTGATGGCAGATCATTAGTTCAGATGCTTCTTTTATTGGTTGATTTTCAGATTATGGCAATTACACATCAAAGAATAAGAAATGCCCCTTTTTGTTTTCCGTGTGAACCTGGGTGTATAAAACAGGATTAAAATAGCACAAATGCTATTTCCTAGTAAACTCATTTCCTTTGTGAATCACGAGGCTCCTGAAAAACACAACCATAAATCCCCAAATTTCAGCTACAGGCAAACACTGGGAACTGGGAGGAGAGCCCACCCAGCACCCTGCACCCGCACCACGGGGTAACTGTGCCCAGGAGCTGTGGGGCTGCGCAGGGTGGGGCCCGAGCCCTGCCGCCCAGCGAGGGGTCTGTGAGCCCCACGGCAAGTGGGGCAGGATGCTGCAGGAGCAGGTGAAAGACAGGCTGAAGGGGAAACCAAGTCAAAATAACAGAGTGAGTGAATCCCCCTACTATTTGCATGGAAATCAGTTCAGAGATAAAGCTGTTGGCTGCAGAAAAGCAGCAGACACTTGTTTCTCCCAACCCCATCTTCAGCTGGGTACAAGCTGCTTATTAGCAGCAGATCCCAAACCCCATCTTCGAGCGCCTGTGCCGCCTCCCTTCCCTCCCTCTGCCTGCAGATCCCATGTCGCTGTGCCACGCTGGGTGCTGCAGGGTGCCCACCGGTGCCCTTTGATTGAAGGGCCGTGGCTGTTCCCATCCCACCGATGCTGGTTTTTTTTCAGCATTCTCTGTGCAGCCCCCGGGTTGAGAGTCATCGCTGCTCCATCCTCTTCGCGCCGCGGATCAGCAGGGGGATCCCGTGGGTGGTATGGGGGGAGCAGCCTCTGCTTCCCGCTGCTGGGAAGGAGGGTTGGGAGTCAGCCCGTCCCACGGGATTTCCAGGCCTCTGAGCTCAGCAAAGTCAACCTAAGAAGAGATTTCCTAAAGGAAAAGCCTCTCAAACACCTGCTCAGTGATGTAGAGATGGCAATGCCAACTCCTTTCTGGTTAGGAACGGGGTCAATTTCATGTTGGAAACAGACTGTTGAGACTGTTGAGCAGGGGCCTCTTCAGTCTGCTGCAGGATACAGCATAAAAAATTCAGTTTGCTGATGGCACAGCCCTTCCAAAGGTGTCTCTAAAAAGTGTATCTTCCCTTCCATGTTCTGCACAGACACTCACCCTTGGTTTTCTCTCTCTTTGAAAACACAGTGGAGTGGTGCTGAGTCCCACTCCTTGGTGCCAAGAAACATCATTGCACCTACAGGAATTTCTCGCCCACCTCCCCTCCCAGCCCCTACACAAGCACTGCCCCGCGAGACCTCACGTTTGCATTCCTTCATGCAGCGCAGATGCCATTTTTGGGCCCTTCAACACACAAACTGCAGAGGGGAACTCCCAACGGGTATCACGTACCTCTGGGTGTCAACCCAGGAGCCGCAGCTGAAGCTGACATTGCTCAGCATCCCCTTCCACGGCCCCAGGACAATAAACCGGGCACCTTTAGCCGTGGGCCATGGGAGTGGAGAGTGAGACTGCAGGAGACCCACATCCACTGAGGCCCCAGCGCTGCCAGCCAGGCTGCAGAACTGCCCTTCGGGGTTCAGCAGGAGCAGGGCACGATCTCCAGAACTGGGACTCGGCCACGGCCTGCACCAGCCTCAGCATCCTTGCAGGAAAAACCAGCACTTCAAAGAGGAGTGGGGATTTTCTGTTATTTTCTCAGGAAAACATTTCTCGGCAGCTGTTTCCTGTGCATCAGGAGGGCACAGACATGCCCACACCCAGCTGCCAGGATCACCGTGAGCGCTGGCAGCGGCTCCCAGCTCAGCGCCGCGCAGGGCTGTGACTGATGGGCCACGCTCATCCCTGCATCGTCTCAGGCTGCCGGAGGGGGGGGGAATGTAATACGACTGCTGTTTTCAGGGTAAGAAGCAGATATTTATTGCTGTTACTGCACATCAGGGAATGCTTCAAAACACTCAGAATCCATCATGCAGACTGCAAACTGCTTCAGCACGGAGTGGGAAACAGTCCTAACGGTACGCTGCAGGGCAGGCCTTGCTGTGTGGCCTCCCCGCAGCAGCCAAGTGGACAAGCTGGGGGCTGGCGGGGCTCTGCCCTCAGCCAGGAGCGGGCGGCCAGGATGGCATGGCATCCGCAGGGCCTCCCCGCCAGCGGGCAGGCAGCAAGCAGGGCAGAACCGGGCCGTGGAGCCCGTGCCCTGTGACAGCAGGCCTCCCCCAGGCCTTTCCGCCTGGCACCAGCCCTTTCCAGGGGTTGGCTGCGTGTGCCGTGCCTGAAGCTGCATGTGCGGTGGAAATATTTGCTCCTTACTGCCTCCTCCATGTGCCTTTTGCCCTTTCATCCCTGAATTTTCTTGGGCTACAAGCAATCCTGCATCCCACCACGGCAGGTCCATGGAGTTAGGTGTCGGTACCTGTGGCAGAGGCACGAAAATCTGCTCAGGAAGCTGCTGCCGCTAACCTGAGGCCTCTGCAGGCCGCCACGCTGAAAGCCATGGGGTTTGTTAAAGGCAGAAGGGCTGTGAACCTGCAGTCAGGCTGACAGAGCTGGGCTTGCCCGCAGGCAGCCAGCACAGAGCCGAGATGCAGCCCTCCTGCCACACCCCGACACCGCACACAAGCCCCGGGTCCCAAGAGCCCCCTCGCACTCTCTGAGGAGTTTCTACAGCATTCAGCCCGCCCAGCACAACAGCTGCAATGAAGAGTGAAAACGCTTTCCAAGAGGAAAAGGTTCGCTGTCCAATGACATCTATGCTACAGCAGGCAACTCTTCTGGTACAAACACATCCCTTCTCTACAGCATTGCAGAAACCCCCTTCTGTGGTTTGCCAGCACTAGGGCGATGTGCGTGCAGAATTGCCACAGTAACACCGCAGCACATGGACAGCTGGTGAGAAGGACAGCAAGCTCAAACAGGAGAAGTTCTCAGCAGCTGGAAGTCGGAGTCTATTATTATTATTATTTATGAACACCACAAACCTTCCTGTTAAATACATTTTCTTAAATTGATGAAGCCAGCAAAGAATGTATGTATGTGAAAATAACTGTCTCTTAATGATTTAGATGAGTGCAGAATGCCAAAACAATGCAAAACCCATGGCACATGGGTATGAAACCCCAAACTTTAGGACCTGTTTTCCACACCCTGGTGCATCTGCAAATCTCTGCAAAGTGCTTCTGAAAGGTTCTGGTATAAAGGACTGCTGTTATGATGTAGCAGCCCTCTATACCACAGTAGCAGAGGTGGCAAGAGCATGTTCACAGGGAACAGAAGAAAGTTAATTTGACAGCCAGGCATCTGAGCCTTTCTGCCCATGCAAAAAGCCGCAGCGAGGTCAGGGCAATCGCTCTTGGGAGCGAGTTAGTGAACCAAGCCGGTTCCGTCCTTTGGAACTGAAACACAGAATTTAGACAGCAGATGCCTCTGGCTTATGTGAAAGCTTCTTCGCTGAGGATCAAAAGCGAGGAGACTAGCAGAGAGATCTCCTTTCAGTGATGTTATGAAGTTGGCGTATCTGTGCCCCTGTAGAGAGGAACAGACATTCTACCTCAAGCAGAAGACGATACGTTTTCTGTCTCAACTGCACACTGTCTGTCTGACACAATGCCACCATTCAAAGAGCAGAAGCTGCTGGACCAAAAACAGTGCTATAAAAACAAGAAGTTCAATTTCAGTTGTAAAATCATTTTTATTGATACAAATATACATATGAATAAAATCCTTCGACCTGTGACGTAAGCGGATACCTGTGAAATGTGCGTCCCCTCCCCCCAAAGCAGAAATGTTTTTACAGATGTCAAATGATTTTTCTTGTAGAATTACACATTGAAAGGAAGCTAATATGCAGACAGAAATGAAGAAGGCCTCTAGAAAACACCAATATTAATAAAATTTCCATTGCCCTCATTCCAACCAACTATATACATTAATGTACGAATGTGGAAGCATAACAAGATTATGTGTCGTTCAGATCCTTCTCTGTTGTGCTTTTTGACAGTACACAAATGTAAGCGCTGGAGCTTTATGTACAGTACAAGAACAGGAAGAAAGAAGCTCCCTATGGGAGAATGTAAAAACCATACCCAAGCATTTAATATATATAATCTATACAAATTATTTTATTAGTGTGCTCTTTTAATATAATTACAATGTGCAATTGCATACCGCAAGAATATATTTATAGGTAAGTCACGTGCAGATCTGACACATTTACATTCAGCAGTACAACACATTACCTGCTGTACAGTGTACGAGCGTAAGACAGTGTCCAGTTGATTTGCTTTGCCTTCGAAATGCCCAAATGCAGGGCATTCTTTGTAGCTGCTTCAGAGAAATTCAAGTAGAATACGTGAAAGGATTGCTGGCTTTAGCAGAGGCGTGGGAAGGAACATCTGAACTGGGCAGAACAGGAAGTAAGGAGCAGGTCAGCGCCAACTGATCGCACCGCAGATCACGCCTGGAAGATCAGCTTTTCTGCGGGGGGATGTACCTGTGGTGAAAGAGCAGCTGGCTGGAAGGGCTGTTGATTGCTGTACCCTGACTGTTATAAAAGCTCTCGCACTACAAAGCGCTTGGACTGATCGCTAAACAAAAATAAAATCTTTATCTGCTTCTTCGCCAGAGTCACTGGACTTGCTTCCCTGATGGCCGTCTTTACTTAAGGACCTCTGCTTCAGCTCCTGGAACTCATGGGACTGGTGCCCAGGGCTTCGTTTTGCAGCTGTACAAAACACAGAAATAGGTCTTAGTAATGGCTGGAGGAGGAGAGGAGGAAAAACAGGCATTCACGCATATGGCACCTGCTCCCACTCCCACGGAATTTGCTTGAAGTGGTGGGAGTAACACAGATCCATTAATTCTTCAACCCAGAAAAAGGCGAGGGACAGAGGGAGAAAGCAAAAACATTGAGCAAACGTAATTCCAGTGTTGGCTGGTGAGTAGACAAACCTGAAACATGAAAATCAGCAGTGCAGCATGACACAGATGTGCGCTACAGTTAGAGAAGGCCTCGAGACTGTCTCCTCATCACATCCCCTCAACAAGCACGCAGCTCTCCTTTCCCAGCTGCGCTGCATTAGACAGTGCCCTCCTGGCTGTGTGGGCACTGTGGCTGGGCTCTTCCCGGTCCCACCTGCACCTACCTCAGCAGGGGAGAAAGCAGAAGGATGCCCTTGCTTCCCTCCATCTAAAAACAGGCAGCACCCATGCTGTTTGCCCAGCATGCTGAAATCTCAGTACGGCCAGCATTTTCCCCCAAACCTATAAGCTTTGAAATGAAATGGAAAGAAACATTTTAAAACCTTTTAAGATCTCTGATCAGCTCAGTGGTCTAAAATTGCTATGGAAACAAGAGTTTTATTATGCTCGATGGGAGCGAGCTTCTGCAAGGGCTGATGGCTTTAGCAACCTCCTGCTTCCAATCCAAACGAACCTTCGCACACATGGCGAGCCTGTACTGGACCTTTGCTGCACCTCGTCTCCCCTCACCTGCACAAAACAAGGCTGGCTATGAGAGCTCTGCTCCACCACTTCAGACGAGGACGAGGACGTCTGCCTTTGGCCCACAGGGGTTTGGCTGGCTGCATCTCCCCAGGCCCTGGGGAAGTGGGGAGGGCAAGGGTGCATCTCCTCAGCCTTTGTGTCCCTTGTCTTTGCAGCCCATGTGGGACCAGCCCTCAGGGCCCAGGAATGCAAAAATGCAGCGAGGAGCCCGTAGGAAGCAGATGCTGCAGGGCTGTTCCCAACGCCTCCTGCCCTGTGGGGACGTCCCCTCCATGCCAGGGGCCAGGCCGGCTGGGCTGCCCAGCAGCGCCAGGGAGCATCAGCTGGTCATGGATCAGGCCACGGGGACACCCAGGTGTGCCAGAAAGCTCTGTCTGATTTTATCTGGTGCAGATTTCATCCAGTTCTGCTCCTCTGCCGTGGTCAGAGCAGAAGGGACGCATCCAGCACACATCCTGTGGGACCCATGTCTGCACACACAGCACAATTCCTACCCAAACAGTTCCCCTGACTCCAAAATACCTTTCTCCTTACGTGTGCTAGCCCAAACATGGGATGAAACGAGAGCCAGCAGTTACACAACCACTGCTTTCTGATCCCTGCTTTTCAAACCAGGAGAGAAGAGAAAAGGATTTTAAGAAAGTTTTTTCTTTTCTTTTTTTCTTTTTTTTTTTTTTTTTTAAGCTGTTTGATTTAACAATTTTCAGCCACCTAAATTCTAGTTTAAAAAGTATAGAATAAAATATAAAATAAAGAGTTAAGTATTTCTATCTTCCCAAACACCACTGCTTTTCAAGGAAATAGGTGCCTGGTGGCTTTGAGTCATTCTCGATAATTATACCTGCCAGTAATTACATGGCTGTTGTCTGAGGAGTGAATGGAAGCTCAAACAAAACCCACAACACATGCTGCAGCAGCTGTTCGATTTTATGGCCTAATAAAACAACATGGGGAGTTTGCCTCCTAGAATGCCTGAAAAATGCATTCAAGTCCACCTACTGCAACCAGGCTGCTGCCACCAGAGCTTACCTTCGCTCAGGCGCAGCCACACCAAGGTGACTCGCACAGCTCTGTGGCAGCGACTCAGCTTCTGAAACTTACCTTTTGGGGCAGCTATCTTAGAATTAACTAAAATAATTTGGTTACGATGGTGAGAGGAGATTCCAAGTTTGGGTGGGCTGTTTGATTGCACAATATGGGCAGAAAATCAGCGTGTATGTTCTGGGCTGAGGACAGAGAGGGGCAGATGGGATGTTTCTTCCCTTTTCCTCAAAGGGAGAGGGGCAAATGATGGGAAGTTTACCAGGTGATGTCTCATAAACAACTCTGAGTCGATGCAATTGCATAGGATATCCAAATACCTCACTAAAATACTGCAGAAAAGAAGTACTTTGGAATCACTGTTTAGTTAAGAGGTAAAGCATGGAAACACGTGCCATTTGGGAACAGGAGTTTTTATGTTTTATGTTGTGCAACCAACCGTTTTTGTAGCTTACTGAACGAGTTGCCGGTAAGCCCAAGGTGCTCTTCAGGAGGCGCAGCTCAGTGCTGGGTTTGGGTTCTTGTGGCGTTTATTTTTGTGTAAGCCAGCTAAGAACAAAGCGCTATACCAAAATAAGCACATCTTCCCTGCTCCCAGATGGCTGCGTGAGTGACGGTACCGAAGCTGGCACTAACAATACTTGGGCTGAAATGTGTTCTGAAACACTTCAGCGCATGCATCTGAAAAAGGAAGCGCACGAATGCACGTAAGCACACACAGAGCAGCAGAGAGCCTCTGCCTGGAGCAGACTCAGAGCAGCGTGCCACCATCACTGCAATGAGCAGTTCTGGCTTGCGACAGAGGGCCTGCAAGTGCTATCTGGTGCTGGTCGCTGGCACTGCAAAATCTGCAATTGTTTTCAAGCCATGTGTCTCATAGAACCACAGAACCGTACAATGGGTTGGCAGGGACCTTCAAGCCCATCCAGTCCCACCCCCTGCTGTGGGCAGGGTTACCACCCACTGGGTCAGGCTGCCCAGGGCCCAGAAGGATGCTTAGCGTCCCAGGAGGTTTTTGCCCTTCTCGCACTTCAGTGGCAGGCCAGCACTCTTTCAAGGCTCCTTTGCTATTTCCCGTCCCAGCGATTGCTAGTGCCAGCTGCCGAGCACCGTCTGGATGGAAATGGAATCGGAAACTGCTAACCAGGAGCTGGCTGAGCCTTCCTCTGCCCAAGCACACCGCCTTCCTCTTCTGCACTGGCAGAGCACTGCCCTGGAGCGGTTCCCCCTCCGCCGGGTGGCTTGGCACAGTCGTGGTCTGCATCCCTTTTTCGACCATCTCCTGTTTGCTCTAGCGGGGAAAAGGATTGGTTTACACCCCCAAGCTGTTCTGGAGGCCCACGTATGGCAAGCAATAAGTAGCATAAATAATTCCACTTTTTCATCAATCGGTCAAAGAGCAGCAATCAATATGCCAGATGCTTGCATAAATGTAGTCCATATGTTGGCAGTTGCAGCCTGGCCTTACAGTCAGGCTGCGTAAAGGGGTGCATTTGGAGACTGTCCCATGCAGTGCCATTAAACTCATTAACATCAAGCAGTTTTATAATTAAGCATCATCGAATTTGCAGCTTTTCTTTTGCAGTAGCTATAATTTTGTTTATTAACTTAGGTAGATTTGCAGTGATTTACCAGTTGCAGAAATAAACAAGCATGCTAGTCTGAAAGGAAGCGGAACGCAAGGAAGGAGGAATGCCTGAGAGAGAAGGTAGAACAGTAACAAAGAAAGAAATTAACTTGACGAAGCACAAAAGCCAGAAGAAACAGGATTTAGTCTTTGCCAAACACCTTTATGCAAAGCAGAGCAGCTTTGTAAGGGTCCAGAAACACAACACCAGCCCTTCCAAGCTATTATTAGTAAAATTCTCACAGCGCAATGCAGAAGCAACCAGAAAACTGTGTCTCAGCTTGGATGAGTCTTCTGTGGAGGCAAGGTCTAAGAAAGCAAGGAGTGAGGAAGGCAGTATCCGACCCCTTTTCTATTAAATTTGTACACCAGCCAACACATTTTGAAAACAAGTGACTGTCCCTCTTCTCGTGTGAGAGCCACAAACCGCAGAAACTTGTCAAATCTCTGCTGCGTCAGAGGCTGCTGCAGTACAACAGGACTGTAGTTACGATCTCACATTCCCTGCAATTCCAGTGTCTCCTCTCATGACAGAGAGATGCAGAAGGGACAGAGCACGGCAACGGTGAGGCCAGCCTCACGTGAAAAAGCACCTGCAACACGTTCCACAACACTGCGCATCTCCAGATATGTAGCATCAAGTTCTCTGTCTGGTGGGAAGCTGGCCAGAAAACAAGGGCCCTAGGACATGCATTTACCAGACAGCAACTGAAAGTGTCGGGTGTGGCAAGAGCCTTTGATTGCAACCATTCCCAGCACGATGGCACCAGTTTAGTCCCTAAGCTGTGGCCCAGCTCACGTGTCTCAACACAGGCTCTGATGGGACTAAAGGCAGAAATAAGACCAGGCTCCATCCTGCCCTGCTGTCTTTTCGGGTCCCCGAGCCACAGATTATTTAACAGCTTTTTGCAACGTGGACTGTCCAGATCCTCATCCCTTGGAGATACAGGAGAGATCCTTGGGTGTGCCATGTCCTGCTAGCTCTGCCAATGTCAGCAAGACTGTGGTCGATCTGCTGGGCTATCTTTGTTTCGCAGGGCAGCCCAACAGCATCCTACAGATGGCTAGAGGGAGAGCCAAAATCTGCAGATACCCCAGCGTGTGTCGACATGGTCATCAAGCTGTAGCCACCACACCAACAGTTTTTCAACAGGAGCAACACTCAGGACTGTGAGATAAGCTGTTTCATAAAGGAAATTGTAGGCTTTTTTGAGAGAAAAGGAGAAGCTTCCCAAAATGTACCCCTGGACACTCCTGTTTCGGGGATGGCTTTGCCCCTCCTCTCATCAGTGGGTAACTATGGGCTCTGTGGGCAGCATAACTGCTTCTTCTTCACAACCCAGTGTTACGTATCTACCCTGACTCATCTGCCCCATTCCATACTGCAGAAAACTGCTGGCAGAGAGTGAAAGGGCAACCCCTTTGTCTCACAGCTGACGTGATTTTTCCAGTCTGGATGTGATGGGAATCACCTTGGAATGGAAATGGGGCTCTGTGACTTTCTTGAGGACAGTCCAAGGAAGGAACAAGTCTCACTCTCAGATTTCAGTGTTGCCTTTGTGCCAGCTAACACCATACTGAGCAATATTTCTGTTACTATTTCTCCATGTCCTGTGCTCTTGGGGGAAGCCTTAGCTCTTCTGAGAGCCGGTTGTGGGGCAGGGAAACACATCAGTAAAAGAAGAAATCCAAAGCACACGTGAAAAGCAGCAAAGAGATGGCAGCAGTGTGTTGTTGCAGGTTAAAAGTACCAAGCCCTGCCCTGGCACACAAAGACATACTGCCCAAGTGTGAGGTGAGCTCAGACACATGCGTTAATCCCACAGAAAAAAGGAGTACACACACAGAGCAAAAGGCTGCCTGCAAGGAACAGTCACGGCTGCTCCCCTGGAACTTCACTGATCAACAGAGCTGCATTTCACATTGTTATGCATGACCAACACCAACCAGCATCTAGAATCAGACCAAACTAAAACAAAAGTCCCTTAATAGTTCAGGTACATCATTAGTAGCAAGGGATTAATCTTTCCTCCTTTCATCAAATCAAGTGAGAGAAATGTAGAGCACTAACCCATGGGCAGGGGAGGAGGGGAAGAAGTAACCAGATACACTCTCCTTCCCCTTTTTTCCTCAGAATGAACAACCCTCACCCTTCCAAGAGGGAACAGACTGGGGAATGATGACACATGGATTCCTAGCAAGGAAAAGCATGCTGGACCAACAGTTACACCAACACTCCTACCTTCTTGAGAAAATGCTCTGACTGTGGGGCTGCTCTGACCGTCCTTTTCTTTATCAGAAGGAACCTTCTTCAGCACAGGTGGAAGCAGAGCAACTTTTGGAGAACTGGGGCCAGAGGGAGACTCTGGAGCATCCTCTGTGGAATACCATGAACAAAAGGTGAGAGGTTGTATTTGCACTGTAGCTCACAGAAATGGCACCTTTCTGATGGGACCAAAGCTCAATGCAACACAAAGCCAAGGAACACCCAGAATCTGTGTCAGAAAAAGAAAGAATCAGGATGTGACATTATGTTAAGAGAAAATACGATGGCCTCAGACCAGGTTAAAGAATAGCCAAAATGAAGGTATCAATTTCAGCATTTTTAATGGGTGTTACTATTGCAGCACAAACAGAAATCTGCCTTTCATGTAAGACATAAGCATGCAAAAAAACACTTTGTCTGCTAGACTCTTTGGGAATCTGGAATTTAAATTCAAACCTGTAGTTTAAACCATCTGGATACCTTGTTTCTCTAAAAGGCTGGATGCACATTATGTGTGGCGAATTGACTGCCATCTTACCCGTCCTCACAAGCACACCTTTCCAGTCTCAAACCAGACAGCCTTCACTTGGACAGCAGGGAAGTACAGCTATAATGGGTTACTCAAACTGCTTGTATGCTTGCTTCCCAAGGAATAAACAGTGGCATATGTATCCAACAGAGCAGCTGGGAAGCTACGTAACTATCAATAGAAGTAAAAAGAAGTGCACAGTGTCAAGGATCATCTACTGCTTATTTGGAAAATGAGCTAATTCGGCTGCTACTGAAAATTAATAGCAATCCACCCCACTGTTAACACGATTTGGCCATCCCAAAGGACTCAAGCCTTCCTAATTTCAGCAAAGGGAAGCGATGACCTTCCAAATGGAACTCTGTCTGAACAGATGAACCAATTCTCAGGACCTTCTCCACACGTTTGACATGCCTGTGAGGCCACTTGCTTTGGGAAGCTCGGTGCTTGAGCACTGTGCTTGGCAACCACAGCTACGTGCTCCTGAACTAAAGCTGACTTATCACGTGCCTTACTGAGGAGCTGCTTTCAGTCTTCGATAATTTCAAGACATCTGAGCTGTGCTCTGCTGCCCTCAGATTACTCAGCAAAAAGTTGCTACTATTCATTTGGCCACATCACCATAAGCAGCAGCAGGAGCAAGAACGCAAGTAGGACTGTTGCTTGGCTTCCTCATCACTTCACCTGGGTGTGCCAGGCCAGCAAATTGATACAAGTACTAGGGAAGAAGTTAGATGCAGCAGAGATGGTGCTGCTTCTGCTGCCACCTGAGGAGCTGGCCTATTACTAGCAAATATTAATTGCTCTCTGCAGTAAGCCCACAGTAAGCTTTCCCTGCAGGAAATATGAGCTGGTAGAAAAAGACAGCTTAGGTCTGTTTAATACAAAACATTCTGAGATAACATGCTGCCTATTTTACAGATTAAGCATCACAAAATAAGCCACGCTTTCCTACTGTATTCATCTTCATGAGCATCTCACCCAAGACCTCTCACTTTTCTGACCATTTTTGAAATGACCAAGAAAATAAATCTGAAGCTATCTAAAACCTGTACTTGAACAACATTTTACCCACTAGAGCGCAGAGACAGACTAAGCAATGCTCAGGTACACATTAAGGGCAGGGAAGAGGCTGTAACGCCCATCTGCCCCCTTCACACTCAACAGAAATGACATCTTCCTAAGGTCAGTGGTGAGTATGGGAAGAGCCAGGAGGCCTGAGAGCTCTTACAGATGGCTGTGCTCACATTTTTCAGTCAGCAGCAATTAATGAGATCTATTTGCCACCGCCACTGGGAGAGTCAGTAACTAGCATTTAATTCCTCTCAAATGCAATGGGTGTGCTTTGGGAAGAGGGGGTTGTGTCATGAGCCAGTTAAATAGCAGGCGTTAAGATCTTCCAAAACACTTCATGCCATTGGAAATCTTCAGGTACTGTCTGGGCAGGACGTTAGGACAGAGCAGAAGTGAATAGCCATTCTGCTGGCAGTCTATCAGGGCTACAAAATCACAGATACAATTATTTCCAATCAAAAGCAATGAGGAAAGAATCACAGGCAAAACAATGGAAAAGAGAGTGAGAAACAGTAATTTGGACTAATTATTAAGAATAACAGTCATTTGCTCAAGGAGCTAAGAGAAGCCTGCCAAAACCCCCTAAGGACTTCAGTATTTAGAGCCAGGTGTTCAGAGAAAATAGTTCTGTCGGTGCTGCTACAAAAGGGCTTTGATCCTGAAACAGATCTCTAAGCTCTCCTCTTCTGTGAGAGCAGGCTAACTCAAAACAGCCCTGTCACTGCTTCATTGTTTCTCCTCAGATTTTGCTGTCACAGGCTAAACCATTTTAAATTTAGGGCGGAAGGAGCTGGAAAAGAAAGAAGCAAGCCAAGAGCAAGCAACTGAAGAATCCCTCTGCATTTAACCTCTGTTCAGGATGTGGCGCTGGGTGTCTCCCCCACAGCCCATGCAAACCCCACTTAGCAGTACCCAGCTGTGGGTAGCGGACACCCAGAGGGGCTCCTCACCGGTACGGGAGGCAGAGCGCGGCTTCTGTGGCACCGTGGGCCGTCCCGCCAGGCTGGGCTTGGCTGACTGCAGCGGGGGCTTGGGGCTGGTTGGTGCGTTGGAAGAACTTCTCGCCTTTGCCGCAGCTTCTGCCTTTGGTTCAGCTTTTGCATTTTTTTCGGATGATGCTGAGATGGAGTCACCTTTATTGGAGGCGAATCGACTCTCTGGAAGGGTCTGCTGGAGTTTAGGCACTGAAACAAACAGACACACAAATTAAAACCTCTGCAACACAGAAGGTTCAGCGCACAGCTACACTCATGCAGAAAATACCTTTACCAGCTCACACATACACACACAGAGCTGTGCAGCAGTGGTGAGGTGACCCCTTGTATTTCATTTAAAATCACTGCAAGAAGAGCACCTAAATCCACCAATTCTTTTATGTGCTGAACCTCATAATTCAGTTGCCTCAGAGGCGATGGCATCTCCCGCCTTTTTAATACCCCTAGGCCGATGTCTGGCTGGACCTCATTCTCTCTATCTTTCTGGGAGCAGATGGCATGGCCTACCTGCTGAGGAAGCAGCAATGGATCAGTAGAAGAGGCAGCCTTGGGCTGATTTGTGTCTCTACAGACAAAAGGTTTGCTGTCCAAAATCAACAGAGAAATCCTGGCCCAGAAAATAAATCCTGAGCATCATGTGATCAGCAGGCTACATCTTGTTATTTGTTGCTTTTAGCAAGCACTAGAGGAGATTCTGAAACTCAGCAGAGATCAAAGTATTCTTTCCTTAATATTTTGATTGATTTAGTAACACTGAATATGGACTATGGTTTCTACACATTAGCAGGTTTATCAACATATAGTCCCAAACAAAGATCAAAGCATCTATGCATAAAGCTATATTCACTTCCAAGAGCTAGAGTCACTTCTGTTTAGCTGTGCCAGCTGGTAGAAAGCCTGCTGGACATTAGGTTGCAAGCAAGCAAAACGCCTGCCCTACTTTGCTACTTCGCAGCTTTGAAGAGGCTGAAAGCTTGTTCGTAGCATATATCAATAACCTTGAAACCTGTACGCTAGCTTGGGACTTTGAACAATTGTCACATCTTTATTCTCAGGACCGGAATGACAGACTGACTGCAATGCAGACTGGTTGCCTTGGCACCTGGCGAAGTCACGGGCTGCTCAGAGACCTGGCCCACTGACCTGCTGTTCCCATTCAGGAGTCCTGCTTGCAGCAAGCGTGCTGAGCACAGACATTTCAATGGCAATGGGAGGGGAGTGCTGGATACGGTCTGCTGCAAGCCAACGCCCAATACGTTTTTCCAGCCTACGTAGCCGTTTTGCAGCCCAGCTGGAGCTAAACCCTGGCTAACCAGAAGAGTTGTGTGCTTGCACACAGATCTGTGTGAGCGTGTCAGAGGGAGAGATCGCATCTGTGTGCATGCAGTAGAGCTTTGTGCTATGAGCAGAACAGCAGGACTCTTTCTCCACCTGTGTCTGCATGCATACAAAAGAGCAGGCAAAATCCAAGCATGAAGCAAAGAATAATAAAAGAAAAACCAACCTTATTCTCCTTCCGAATCACTATTTACAGTATTCAAGCAACATCCAGCAATTTTCCATTAACTTTCTTTCTTGCCTTCCTAACCTCAGGCCTGCTAATGTTATTAGAACCCAGTGGGTTAAAACAGATTAACCCAAACAAACTGTAGCTGCAATAGTGAAGAGCAGCCTCGGGGAGCTCTCAAGCAAGAGTGGCAAAGAAAGAACTGACGGCTGGTGGCCAGAAGGAAGGTCCATGCACAGCGCAGTGAGGTGGGGTGAAATGCATCATGTACAGAGACAAGGACCAGAGAAAAATTGGGGTCAGACTCTCCCAGCTATGCCTATGTCCCAAGCATGTGTGATTCTGGCTCCTCTGGCTTCAGTTTGACTGTATCAGGAGACACACGCAGTACTTCTCAAAAGACAGGCAAGTTGATTTAGTCACAGATTTATAGCTTGCTTCAGCATGCTCTGCATATACGGTCTTTTAAAACTAGCTTTAGAAAGGTATAAATACTCAAAATCCAATTCTGAAGTGCTCAGCCAAGCTGGCCACATTTGGATTTAGATTCCAGCCTGGTCCGCATGCCCAGAGACCAGGCTCTCCTCCTGCACCAAGATGCAGGCACTTCGGCACCGCCATTGCAGGGCCTAGGACTACAGCCCAACAGGGGCCTCAGCCAGTGCACAGCAGGACAGCTGCAGAGTGAATCGGGGCCATAAGCACCGAGCTCATCTCTGTTATTTTCTATATGTGGGCAGTGTCCCAGGGCCTCCACAGCTCTGCAGACAGGCCTGGCTTTGCTCAAGCCAGATAAAGCCTGGGAAGAGCTAGCCTCCATTGCCTGTGAGATGTCTCTTAAGAGCCAAAAGCTAGGACTGTTCAAGCTGTTACCTGCACTGACTGCTTTTAACCTTGCAAACTGGTCCTGTCGAAGCCTTCAGATGTATTCAGGAGTTTCGCTTCTATGTGTGAAGACATTGTTGTTGGCTCCCGGGTTCAGCTTCACCATTGGCATTTCTGCTACAAATCAGGACCATTCTGAAGGAGTCCCAAGCACAGAGTCCTTTCCCTTCTTTGCAGCGTGCAGCACAAGTGTAAAGCAATTAACCATCAACACAGCTGACTTCATGAGAAGCGCTGCCACATAACAGTACAAAAGTGAGGTTGTTTCTAATGCTGTTCACTGAGCATAAGTTTGCGCTTTGCTCAAGCAATTGTTAGGTACGCAACCTGGAGAGGGAAGTGCGATTTTGAGGTTAAGTGTTTTGCATTTTCTAGAAAGAGTTTATAACAAGAGCCCCAGACTGTACCTGTGCCACTTCCATCCAGTCGTTCTGAGCTTGTCGCCGTGTCAGAAGACTCCTTGGAAGTTGTGTCATTCCCAAGCTTCTGAAGGAGCGAGAAAAGCTCTCATGTTAGTAACAGATCTATAACTAATAGAAATCAGTGCTTCTGTTAGAAAAAAGCAACGATTTGGAAACCACAAGGCAGAGAAAGCCGTGCTAGTATCAACCGCTGGATGCACCTCCTTGTTCCTCTTTCATGTCCTGGAAATCAGGATGGGAAATAAGGGCTGCTGAGTCGATCACTAATACATACACAGGTCTAGCAAAGCTGCAGTGACACTCTGCCTCCCAAGTGAGAGGTCTGCTACGTACAGGAGTTGAAACTGAGAGCTCAGCGAACGGGGTTGAGACTAAGAAAGCCTCTTCCCAAAAGACAGCTCCGTATTTAGAAATTACACCTTTTGGTTTAAAGAAAAAGTCTTTTTCTGAAGACCTGCACTTTGAATGCCAGACTGCTGGATGGATCTTACGCTCTTCCACATTAAAAAAAAAAAAACCTCCAGAAGTAGCAGTACCCATGTGTTTACAGGATTCCTGTAAAAACAAACAGACCTTATTCATTACAAAGTGTTGAAAGCTACACCACAAGGGCTGTCAGATGGCCACCACCTCTAAAATCTAGTCTAAGGGATTATACATCAAGAAGGTTTTAGTATAAAATCTTCTGAATGTTAAAAATCACGTGTAAGCCAGACAAACTCTTTTCCATCAGAAGCATTCTAGAAACACAAGGACATGAAGAGCTAGAGTTCTAAGCTACACTGCCTTTACAGACAAAATAACGACCCATCCCAAGCTAGCAGGAACACCATGCTTTGTGCCGCTGGGCGAACGCCCCAGATCTATTTTTATTCCTGTTTCTTGTCTGGCAGTGGTATTTTGGCTAAACTCTCACCTCTCCACCTCTTAAAGCTACATCTCTCTATATACATTTCTGGTGGGAATACCATTCTCCCATTACTGGATCTTTCTTCCATACCTTGCCAAACAAAAAATAATTTGAAAACCAAATTACCAACAATTTATTCATGGAATGTAAATTCTCACAGACTTTTACCAAAACACTAATTTTCCTTGGTGAATGTTGAAGTTATACATATAACAATTAGCTACAGTAAGTGACTTTTAAGAGAGCTTTAGGACAATATGAAAACGAATTTCCCTGTAACTCCCTCCAAAGTAACGGGACTGCTAGGGAAATATTACCATGTACAGAGGCAAACTAGAAAAGCCAGTGCTGGCATTTAGTGCAGTACTCCGATTGCAATTAGGCTGTCAGCATGTTTGGCTGCCTGCTGCACACACATTGCAAACTGCTTACACTCGCAAGACAATACGAAACACTTACTGCTGACATGTTCTTTGAGAAGCTGTCAGTTGTGTCAGATAAACGCAAATAAATGTATCATACAGGTAAATAACGACCAGGCTCTACAGCTGGAAGGAGTGTGGGTAGGGCTGGAAACACTGCTGCTGGGTGCGATGGCGAGTGAACAAACAAGCCGCAGGTGAGCTTGGTCTGCTGCCGGGTCTTGCTCAAAGCGTTCAAAAATTCAGTCTGTAAACACTAGATGGAGCTAAAAGATCTTGTTATGCATGCATAGCGGTGGCACTAATTGCACACATTTATCTCTACAGTAATGCCAATTCTTACTTCGTATCCTAAGCAAAAGAAAACAAAAAAGCATTCACCATCTTTCCATCTACTGTGCACCTGCTCGGCACTTGTATCTGTAACAAGACTGCAGGAGGGTATAAATGAAACAGTAAATTCCTTCTGGCTTTGTTTTCACGTAAAATAGCTCAGAATACAAGCAGCCATCTGCACCTTAAAATACAATTTTCTGTCATGCTAGAATTCTGATAAATTTGAAGAGATTAGGGAAGATGTTGTCATATCCATCCTAAGCAATTTAACAGCAGTGGGATGCTTTTTTTTTCTGTAGCTCAACTGTCAAGATACTGATGATTTTCAGCTTCATGAATGTCACGAATAACAGTGCAAAACTAAACCATTTGCTATTGCAGTCTAGGATGAAGTATGCGAAAAATGCTTTTGAACAGCAGCTCAAATTCGTATGGTCTGGGCAACATTAAGAAATAAGTCAGTGTCCTGCTGTGTATAAGATTCCTACTTCAATTCAGCTTTTTATTATTATTATTATTATAGTGACAAGAAAAGAACAGAAAAAAAAAAAAAAAAGACTATAAACTTTAAAACAGCACAACAAAAATAAGATAAATAACATTTTTTTTTTTTAAACTCCAATCAGCTATGTTCTTAAAAGTTTCTCTTTTTTATATTCATACATCAACAATATAAAGAGAGCAGAAAACTAATGATGAAACTGAGGGAAGAGGGGTAACCTTTCCAAACTGAGGAAACAAAAGAGTGGAAAACATAGTAACACTGGGAAAAGGCAATGGCTTTCCTTCTCGACAGATAAAATTCAGGTTTTCAATCAATGCTATGAAAGCTAATCAATGGAAGCAGACTTTTACTCTCCCTACTTAAAAACAAAAATGATGCACACTAATAGTCTACCTCAAATGCCTCATCCCAAGCGTGACCAACCTTTGATGACCAGTGTTAAGAAATTGAAGAGCACCAAGCACACAGCTGATACAACTGTAAAAATTTACTTTATCTGGAGTAAGTCAGTATTTTAAGTTGCAGGCAGACTGTGACACTTATTTACAGCCATACAGAATTTTAATTGAAAACTTGGTGTCGTAGAAATCAGTGAGACTATTCACAGGCACTACTCAGCACCAGTCAGAAAGGTGGGAACTGGTCATTTCCTCAGAGAAATCGTTTTTATGCTGAGGGTCACGTCAACAAGCCATAGACTTGTGGGTTTAACTTGAATCTGCTTATTACAGGGTTTGCAGCCATGGTTCAGACATCACGGCAAGAACTGTAGGAGTGAGAAGGTAAAAATAACATTTGGGTGCCTTGCTCGGACACAGCGAGACAACTACGCAATGTCTTAGAAGGAAGGAAAACAGGGCAAAGCTTGCAGACGAATTTTGCCAAGAAATGTCTTCCAAATCATGGGGGGTACTGGGGAATGGAAAGCATCTGGGTGCCCTGCATGCTGAAGAGAGGAGGAGTGCAAATTATTGATCCTTTGCTAATTTTAGAACACGCCAACTGCAGCTGGGAGGTAGCAGGGGCTGACAGTGGGGAAGTTCAATGGGAAATGGGCATCAGGCAAAACAGTTTGGCACAAAAAAGCTTTGGAGTTCCAACATGAGGATAATGTGAGCATAGTGGGGGATAGTTTTGTTGCATTTTTTAATGTATGATTGTTTTCTTTGAGTGCGAAATATAGAAATTCACAGCATGAAAATAATCAGGTGTGGTACAAAAGGACATAAAAATAAAAGTGTGGCCAAAAAAAGTGTGAGCTGAATAGCTGTAAACAGTGTCTGGAAGCCAGACATTTTGCACAGGATATGTCATTTATAATATGGTACAGCCCTCCAACTTGCTGCATCACCCTCCAAAAGAGGGGAGCGCAGGTAGTTAATTCTGCCAAACACTTGAGGGACCAGCGTGCAGGGCACACACGGTAAATGGCCTTTCCTAGCTTTATGCTGAGAAGCTTGCCACACATGAACAAAGCACACATCCTGTGGAGTGGAGACATCCCAACTGTGCCTACTAGTTGCCCTCAAAGTACTCTGTAATACATGCAAACAGCTACACGTCCTCTTCTGCTCCTGTGCTGGGCTGACATCAAGAGCAACAGCTGGTGTTGCCTCCCTGACATGAGGGGAAAAAGTGCAGGCTTACGGGCATACCTTCTCTTCCTCACGTGCAGCACAGTCCTTGCCCAGGGCATTCAGTTTCAACCAGCACAACACAGAACAATTCTCCTGCAGGAACCTTGTAACCCCTGGTGGGAGCAGGACTGATGCGACGAACCCCAGCCACCAGCCCCTGTACCCTGAAGACACCTGGCTCTTGTTCATTTTTTACAACAACTCAAGAGAAATCAAGTTGCCTTCACCTTCTGAGCAGAGGCTGCTCTCTTCTCCTGCTTGGCTTTCATTTCCGCCAGGAGTCCGCTGCCCATCACCTGCACGCCATACCTCCGGCCTCCTTGCGGGCTTCCTTTGCTGTCACCTCTCTCAGCCTTTGCAGCATCCTCTGGCTGCATCTCCTCCAGCGAGTCTGGCGTCTTCAGCTCCTCGGATCGCTCTGGGCCCCCGTTCTGCTCCACAGGTTTTAGCTCCTTCTTGCTCGTGTCCACCGCTTGGCTTTTTGCGGCAACCTTGGGTGAGGAGGGCTCCTCAGCCACCACCATGGTCTGAGGGCGTTCAGATTTGGAGCCTCTCGATTTGATTAAGTTAAGGAAGCCACTCTTCCTTGAGTCCCTTTTCTTCTTCTCATCAACTGCTTCGCTGGACTCGCTGCTCTCTGAACTTTTAGTCAGCGGTCTCCTAAAAAAAGACACAGACGATTTAATGTCTTCTCTTCGCCCCTCCCGTCTGTGTTTTAAATTGCACAAAATGCCTTCTCCTTGGCAGAGCCAACCTTTTGTATGATCTATATGTTGCCCTAGGCTCAGTTTAAATTAAAAACTGGACAATTAGCATTAGTCATGCTGCCCTGAGAACTCCTGCTCCGGCCCTGTGCTCAGCATGCTGAGGAGCAGCAGCCATTTCCTCCGCACCGTGTGCCTGTTTCCAATACCAGCGAGGCACTGCTTCAGGAGAGGTCTGCCCAGCCTGTCTATGCACATATAATTTCATACTGCTCTGCTTCCAGAGGCCTGTCTCCCATTTCTATCTACCCATTATTACATGGAGCAGAACTGCTTCAAGCACACGACTCGCACAGGTTTTGGGGAATGCCACCCTTAAGGGCTCTGCATGAGCAAGGGACTTGCTGGCACAGGCACATGCTCTTAAGAAAGGAACATGGAGACATGACCTTTGCAATGCAGAGGTTCATCCTCAAAACTAAAACCCAACAAAACTAAACCAAACCAAGAGCAGGAAAACAAAACAACAACAACAAACCAAACAAAAACCCCAGCTGCCATTCAGATTTCTACAAGCATCTTACAGGCAGAGCGCTCACACTTAAGGGATAGCTGAGTGCATAATATTTCTGCATACGAGCAGCCCAGCTGGGGAGAGCCACTGGTGAAGCAAATGGAGACAACTCTCACAGGGGCAAAGATCCTTAAGCCACGGCCAGGGATGTGCTCCCAAGGGTGGTGTAAGATCACAGGGATATCCGAAACGAGTGGCTGTCAGGTGCCCAAGGGAAGCACAGGAGGATGCTAGCACCCTGAACTTAACCTGGCTAATCCGTTTCTCAAAGCTACCAAGATTTTACCACTACACATAGAATCTCACACATGGCTTCACATGTCACTACAGATTTTTATAACACACTGACTTTAAAACACTTTTTAAACTTTTTTCCTGCCACAGCTATCTACCAGTTAACACCTACCACTTCCCTTAATGGACGTCACAGGCAGCACAGAAGAGGTCATTCCTAGTTGTCCAGAGTTTGCCTTACCTTTCTCATTTAGTTATATAAGTATTTTTGTGTGTATATGCATAAACACAAACATGCACTGCTCTAGCGAGCTCCACTGCAGGGTAATGTCGAGTTATAAAAACACCCAGTAGCCAACAACCCATGCCACATGGTGCACCAAAGCAATTTACTTCAAAGCTGCCATTCTAAAGGGAGGGCAGTTGAATGTACAGCATTTTAGACTACTACGGTATTTTCTGACTTTGACATAAGTAATCCTGGATATTGGGAACAGACTTCAAATACAGCTTAGAATTGATACTTTCCCAGCTACCAAGATGAACTTAAAAATTTTTATTTGATTTTTAAATGAACTTACTTTGAATCCATTTTTGTGACTTTCTTAGTGAAAAATTCATCCACGCCTTCATCCACTCTTCCCATGAGGCCATTTTGCTCCCCTTCTGGAGGCACCGCAGCAGACACCTGACAGAAGAAAACCTCTCTCTAGCATAAAGTAATCCAAGTGTATTCATTTGAATGATAATTATTAAGAATCAAGACATTATTAAAGTTGCGTGTGCCAACCAAACCTCAGTGCAGTCAATGGAAGCACCACTGGAATTCCCCCCTTTACTCAGGCCAGTTGACACACTACATCAAACACAAAGCAACACAAAACAAAAGTGGCAAACTGGATACTGCATCTGGATACTGCATGAGGCTTTTGAGAGTAGAGCACTAAAATTCAGATAGAAAAGAAAAAAAGCAGTTAAGAGAAAATTTAATCCTGGTCTGTGCATTTACAGTGGTCACCTGCAGAGAAAGTATTTTCAACAGCTCTTTGTTACCCTGTTCAGAGAAAAAAACATATGTTCTGGATTTTGGAGATTTAGAAACAGAGCTTCAGCAGGCTAGCAGAGCCTTTTATAATTCATTCAATCCATAATACCGAGTGGCAGAGCCTAAATAATTTGTGTTTGTCACAGTTTTTTTTTTTTTTTTTTTTTTTTACCCTGACTTTAAATGTGAGCCTTCTAAGGAAGTATCTGGCTTGAAAGAACAAATAAAGTGAATCACAAGCTGCCTGATACATTACCTACTAATCTCTTTCTTGTACTAGATTTTCACATGATGGATGAACTCATCAGGTTAAGATCTCACCAAAAACTAAAAAATTATCAACTGTTTCATCATATTGCTTAGAAGCTCATTGGGGGTGGGGTGGGTGCTGAGTTCTCTTTTTTCTTTCTGAACACTCACTCCAATACAGACCCTAACAGAACTATAAATCTTTCCTCTGCCCGCCCCACCAAGTTAACAGTTTACATCTTCTCCCTTTTGGCTTCCAGGCTCACAAAGAACAAATCTTTTTTTTTTTTTTTTTTTTTTTTTCCAGCAAAACCAGAGAAGTATAGCTACGCTCATCTGAGATTCCCCAAATCACCAAATGGAAATAATGGTAACAGGAAACAGCTAAACAGTCCTGCTTTAAGTGGTAGAAAAGTTTAAAGAAGAAAAAAAAAAGCTATACAAAAAGTTTAATCTTTCAGTCCAGATAATTTGTTCTGGCTGGACACAAAGTCAAAAAGTATTGGCTAAGAAAACCATGACTTTCAAAGTGAAAGAAAGAAAAAAAAAAAACAACAAAAGAACCTGACTGAAATCCCTGACCCACACTGAGCAAAGCGTGGATCTGAGATTGTGCCTTCTGCATCTCAAGTGCTTCTGTCAACTACTGCTTTCTGTAGCACCCAAGTGGCAAAACCATCACCAAATCAGTTCTGCAAACAATGTCAGAATCTAGTTGTGACTATAGCCTTGACAGTTTGGCCGTTTCGTTTTTGGAAGCATCAAGCAAACATCTCTCATCTTTTAAAATTTTGTTCAGACTTGTTATTAAGGTCAGAACTAGCTAGGAATTAAATGGTCCATTCAAAACAAGCAGGGAGAAAAGAAAGGAACTTTTTCAACTTTAGCTGAATTTCTGCAACTCATTAAACTCCTATTTCCTAACTGATTTAATACAGATGAGCGTTCCCAGAGCACTGCATTGTCCCGGAAAGCAGCACTTCCCCTTTACAAGGAGCAAGCTTTTTGTCTCCATCGAGCAAGTCATGCTACGCTCCGGTGGCCAGCCTCCCAGCGAGCACTTGCCGTCCCGTGACCCTACTCCTTCCCCACCCCTCTATAGATGGCACAGGGCTCACTGACTAAGTTCAGATGAGAAGCAAGCAGAGCATCTGGGAAAACACGTGTGTTGTGCAGAGTTGGAAGTGGCAGAAGGAAACACAGATGTTCTCTCCCTACAATGTGAAGACCAGTCTGTCCTCCTGCTACCTCTATCCTTCCCTGTAAGGTGACAGAAAGTTGGCTTGAATATCCCCCTCTGCTTGAGGGTTTCTCCACTTCCAAGTGGTGCAAAAAAGTAGCCTGATGAGATCTTTCCCAGCATCAAGGAAATATTCAAGGGTCCTCTCCTCTGACACTCCTAAGGCAGCAGAACAGGTCACAGACATTCATTACTTGGCAGCATAATTCAGAGACACAAATGGCAGCCCCCTGATGGGGGTTATTTTATCATACCAGCTCTGCTCTGTTGCCATGAGATAGCTCTGACTCCTCCAGATCTGTCCTTACATACCCTGAGGATATACCATCACAGAAATAAATCTTTCTTGATGTGGTATGCCAAGGAAATGGAACTGTGGGAACCCTACACACGTACACTTGGGTTCACACCGATGCCTTTTACAGACAGTGCTCTGTTTCGCTTTTCTAAGGCAGGCTCCAGCATGAAAAGCAGACCTGTGACCATGCAGATTTGCTGGCACAAACATCATCTTTAGTTATGGAGCTGTGAAAAGCTGGGTGTCACAGAGTAGCTCCTCTGAGAGCTGATAGAAATAGGAATTCATGCCAAGCTACCAAGTCTTAAAGCAGGCAGAAAAAAAGGATTAAGACTTAACAAACCCTTGCAATATAACTGAAAAGTCTCATGGCATTTTGTGTGCTCCCAGAGAACAGTCCATATGCTACCAGAAACTGCTTCCATTAGGAAAAAAAAAAAAAAAAAAAAAAAAAAAAAAAGNAAACAAAAAAAAGGATAAAACCTATCCTGGGTTTAGGTTGTTTCAAACAAGACAAAAAATCTTGTAATAGTGATTGCACGCTGAAATACTTGAATACCAGAAGGAAAAATCAGTCAGTTGCTTGTAGCTTTTACAACTTTAGCATTTGTCCTCACTACTCTGCACAACCTGATTCATGGCAAAAAGCAATCAACAGACAACATCGTCAGCAATACTTCAATGTGGACTCACTGCTGCTTGGCTGGGCTGCTGCTTTTTGTTCCTTTTGGGCCTTAACTTTGTGAAGTGTTCGAGTTTTCTCCCTTCTTCTGACGGCAGCTCTGAAATGAATCCAGAAGTTCGTTTGTCTGGCCTGCTGGAAGGAAATGGTGGGTCTTCTATATGGATAGGTACTTCTTCCAGTGCTTTATCTAGATCAAATTCCATTTCTAAGAGAAATCAAAACTTTCTAATTAGACTTCACATGCTATTTAAAACAAAAGACAATGCCATTCCTCTCTTTTGTGGTTAACAGTTAGAAACACGTACAGAGAATGTGCTCAGCCACAACACGCCTGTGAGCAGGCAGAGCATTGTGTGCAGCCATTTACTAGCAAACATGCTAGAAGATTCACAAAACAAAGCAAACAACACGGGCCTCAAATGCGATCCAGAGGGAGGGACGGTCTCCTGTGCCTTTAAATAAAGAACTACCTAGAAGAATCTCAGCAAGCAAAGAAGCAAAAATGGGTTATGAAATTCTCACTTACCAAAAGCTCTGGACACCGGCCGGAGCATTCTACTGTGGATGCTTTTCCTTTTTGATTTAGGAGTCATCTATCAATATAAAATCAAAGCAAAAGACCTTAGTGGACAGAAGAAATTACAAAGATCACTTTCTCCTTTCTACACAGCAAATTTGTTCTCAAGATCTGATTGGGTTTAATACCAGGAAGGAATGTTTTGTTGTTTTTTTTTCCTCCTCAAACATTCATAACTTTTTCTAAATTGTCATTTTGCTGAGCTGACTTGAAAGTGAACCAGGGAGGCAGTTATTCTTCCCATTAAAATCTGAGACTGTAAACAGGATGATTATTTGAGTTGTTCAGGCATTAACTCATTGATCCTCAACTGTATAAAACAAGGTAATTATTAAAACCTCACCTTTGCATTTCGGGATCACAAGGCACAGAAAATTTAAGTAATTACTGTGTCCTCTATGGTGAGGTTAATGACAACTCCAGGGATGGTCTCCTGCTTGCTCTGACTTGCATTTTCAATACAAAATGCACTTCCTCAGTCAGTGACATGCTACAGGGAATGATTATAATCCAGGTGTCTATGCCTCCAGATATCACCACCTAGCTCATCAAGCCGCCCCAGGGAAAATACAGGCTTGGAGCACTCAGCCCTTCTTCAAAATATCAGAAATACCATGCCAGCATTAGCAACATCTCCAACAAACACGCAACTTCCTCGGACTTTGATATACTAAGGATAAAGTTACCTTGGCATACATTCAATGTATTTACTGCAAGTTAGGTACTATTCCCCTTCTCACCTTAATGTTACCAGAAAAAAAAAAAAAAAAAGGAATATGTTGCCTTTAGAGCACAAATGCCCAGACTTCAGACCTGTTTCTGTTATTTTTGGAAGAATGCTGCCCTTAGTTTTTTTGCCTGGACTCTTCTGGAAGTCTACATGGCAAGACGGTTTTGCTGCAGGAAAGTGTGCGTCATCAATTCTGAATCTCTTACCACAGCTCAGCACTGTAAGGCTCCTAACACAAAGCTGCGCTGCATGTTCTCTAAGGAGTTAAGTCAAAATGACTCAGCTCCTGCAAAGATGGGCTTTCTTTGTGGTAGTCAGAGTCAAATGTGCTGGCTTTAGTGACCTCTGTATACTCCCACTTATCTTCTAGTCCTACCTAATGGCTTCAGATCTGGGGTGCCTGTCAGGAAGCTGGACATTGTTAAGGCTCGTAACTCAAACAGAATTGTTAATCAAGTTTAGTTTTATCAGTTTCATCAGAGCCAGAAGAGGAATAGTTGGCACTGAAACTTCAGTCATCATGAATTGTTTTAAGTTAAGCATTTGTTAGTTTTTCTTCATGGAAAGTTCAGCACCCATACTCACATGTACTGAATTTATATTCTCACCTGAAATAGTTAGGGGGATTATTAAGGCACTACTCACATGCTCAGGTTTGTGACAGATTTTTAGAGACAGGAAAAGTATTAGTGGCCTTCTCCAGATCAGAACAGGGCTGCCAGACTACAGAGTGGGCAGTGATAGCACCGCCCGGGCAACAGAGCTGTGTTTTTACTGCCATAAACACCACTGAGAAAAAGATACCTTCAGCTGGTGAAGGCTTCCGTGTCCACATATGACAAGCATCAGCAACGGATAAAATAGCTTCATGATCAGACAGGAAATAGCTTGCCACCTGAGCAGGCTTACCACAAAACTAATGAGCAGCCAAAGTGCTACTGCAACAAAAAGTCAGGTACTACCACTGTGAGCTACCAATAACCCAAAAGCCAGGTTCATCTCATTGCACCTGGACAGGCACGGAACTTTTTGAGCCAAAATTGCGGCATGTTGTCCACAGGGCGGGGGTCTGGACAGCTTCTGAACAGCACACCTCAGCAGCGGCCTCTCCAGCCCAGGAGGAGCTGAACAACCAGCTGCACTCACCCAAACATGGAACAGCTGGTGGCATTTGCACCTTGTGCATTTGGGGGCCAGCAACGAACAGGGACTGGCGGTTGCTTTTCCAGCTGCAGCCCATTTCTCACATTAATGTATATTTGCATGCGTTTTGGTCTTGCTTGCCACTTTTTCTGGTGCAGCAACTGGGAACTCCACCAAGATAATGCAGCAATATATATGCTCAAGAGTATCAAGAAATAAGGCAGGAAACAAGCCTGATAGGAGACATCTGACTGCTCAGTAACAGCGCAGCCAGTTGAGCACAGACAAGCTGACAGCCCTGCGCTGGCCCAGGGCACCTACACAAAACAGCATAGGGCAAGCTTTGAGGCTCCTGTGCAGTGACCTGAACACTCCAAGATGGCCCTGACAGGCAGGAACAGGCTGATTTAATCTTCCTCCCCAGATGAGAAAATGCCCCGAGATGACCCTGTGGAGCTTGTGCTGATGACCATATCTCAGTCTCTGGATCAGTGCTGGAACTTCCTGCCAGCTTGGCATGATCCATCAGCAGCTCGGTTGCTGGGGATAAAGGCAGAGGAACAGAGATGCCTCCCATTGGCTTTAGCAGCATGAGTAACAGCAACACGTACACATTTATTGGGAAACCTTCTGTTTTCTAGCCTGTTTAGGAAGAGCACAGATGAAAGGCTTCTTGCCAAGTGAACTTGCTAGATTGTGCGCAGAGCAAAATGGGTCAAAGTATTAATTTAAATAGGCCATTGTGCTCTTTCTACAAAATATTAGACTTAATCTCAGCTTAATACCTCAGTCACTGTGCAGCATGCTACAGCACATGTCCCTGCCAGAGGAGACGGCTGGACTCCCAGGAAAAGATCCCAGCCCTGCCCAGCCTAAGCCCCATTTCCCATTGCAGAGGGATGCGGCTCAGGTTTGGCAGATGCACACCTTGTGCCTTCACACTGTCTCATCATAGAATCATAGAACAGCTTGGGTTGGAAGGGACCTCAANCTCTTTCTACAAAATATTAGACTTAATCTCAGCTTAATACCTCAGTCACTGTGCAGCATGCTACAGCACATGTCCCTGCCAGAGGAGACGGCTGGACTCCCAGGAAAAGATCCCAGCCCTGCCCAGCCTAAGCCCCATTTCCCATTGCAGAGGGATGCGGCTCAGGTTTGGCAGATGCACACCTTGTGCCTTCACACTGTCTCATCATAGAATCATAGAACAGCTTGGGTTGGAAGGGACCTCAAATATCATCTAGTTCCAACACCCCTCCCGTGGACAGGGCTGCCAGCCACTAGCTCACTAGATCAAACTGCCCAGGAACCCATCCAGCCTGGCCTGGAACACAGCCAGGGATGGGGCAGCCACAACTTCTCTGGGCAGCCTGTGCCAGTGCCTCACCACTCTCTCAGGGAAGAATTTCTTCCTGATGTCCAACCTAAACCTCCCCTCTTTCAGTTTTAGCCCATTCCCCCTTGTCCTACCATTGTCCACCTGTGCAAAAAGTCGGTCCCCCTCCTGCCTGTCAGCTCCTTTCAAGTATTGGAAGGCCGCCATGAGGTCTCCCCGGAGCCTTCTCTTTTCCAAGCTAAACACTCCCAACTCCCTCAACCTTTCCTCACAGGAGAGGTGCTCCAGCCCTCTGATCATTTTGGTGGCCCT
>VXAV01012115.1:4182-24015 GCA_013399715.1 Alectura lathami
GCTATTCCTCTCACACACACACACTTACCTTCATGTCTCTTAAGCAGAAATGCCATCGTGTCAAGCCACAACCAGAGTGTAGATTCAGAAATAATTTAAATCCAAGATTTTGAAAATCCAAGTCCAAAAACTGGAATGCTCATTCAAACCTTTTACTAAAATTCTTAGTTATTTATTTTTGTTGGAAGACTTAAAACACCAAAACTTCTTAATAATCTCCACTTGCTGGAACAATTCTGACCTATCCTACCTTGACAATTACAATACAGGCTATGTGCAAACTAGTGATAAGACTAAGCTACTGCAACTGCCATGAGGAGAGATGTGATACTCACTTTCTGTCATTCTCGGGAGCAACTACCATTACAACTCCTAATAAGTATATTANTAGAAGTCCTTTTGACCTTCTAGCAGTCCTTCCAACGTTCTCTTTGTGACTTGATGAACCAACAACCCGAAGATGAACTGTTAGTGAAGTTAGTCCTAACTGTGTTCTCTTTGAGACAAAAGAACCCCAGCAACATGATTAAGGCTGGCACATATTTCAGTGTTTTACTTTTCTTGACAAAAACTTCTAGTTTTCAAGTACTTTTTTTTTTTTTTTTTTTTTTTCCTTTTTTATTTTTTCTTCAGCTCTGGGAAAAAAGCTGGATTTTGAACACATATCTGCAGTCACCNATCATGTCTCAGATATATGGTTCACTAAGCAGACTAACATGGGATAACTTACTTGGATACACGACTAAATGCTATGTTGACTCACAACCTATGGTCCTTAAATAAAACCAAGGTGACAGGGATACTTGCAAGGAATTATGTAATACAGGCAGGAAAAACATACATTCCTACAGCATACCTATGATGTCTACCTACAGAACTGCCTCCCTGTGAATGCTGGATTAGCTTCTGGAAAGAAATAGCTACTGCTCCTTCTTCCAAGACATTCATTTAAGAATATCAAGCCGCTGAAGCCATTCAGGTTGTTAAGATCCTACTGCTCTTTATCACTGGGCCTACCTCTTTGCAAAGAATTCTCCTCCGTGAGGTTAAACATCTGATATCTTAAGAGTTCCACCTTTAATCACTAATACAATATTCAAGCATTAGAAATTTCTCACTGAAAAGAACTTAGTATAGAATCTGCTTGCTCTGAACAAGATTTCTTTTTCAAGCCATGACCCAAGTAATCTGGTGAAATACGTTATACTTCCACATTAAATGCAAAAAAATTAGGAAAGATCCTACATGAAACAAAACATGCAATACGTAATCTACACAAAGTGCTACACTCTAAAATTACACATAGCATGAACACAGTGCCTGAATTTAAAGGCAGTTTAAGGCCTATAGCTCACTCTCTCTTCTGTGTATCAAACTTTTCCTGCATTAATGGAGTTTGTATAACCTCCTGTCCACCATAGGGTTTAAGGCAGATTTTTCTGATCGAAAAGCTCAAATGAAAGCAATTGAAACATTATTGTTCCTTTCTTTGAAAGGAAGGTTACAGCTGTCATTCTGATACCAACGTGTGTTGCGGTCTCTCTTCCATAGTGCAGGATGTGGTTTCCATAGAAATATATTCTTACATCAGTATCTACAAGCCCTCCAATTATTTCCTTTTAGACATCTCATGCAAGCCATTAAAATCTTTTCCAAGCAGGGAAATAACTAGTTTCAAACACTTTGTAAGAAGAAAAGGAAAAGACAATTAGTAAACAAAAGCTTTATTAAAACAAAACACAGGATGGAGAACATGCGTCTGGCAAAAAAATGTGTCTTACCTGAAGAATCTCTTTTAGCATTACAAATTATAAACAGTCAATTACAATTTTTTAAAACCACACTGAGACTCTGCTGATTTTTGAGAGTGTAGTTAGGGTATAATTCTGAATTGTTTGGTGGCCTTGTCTCCACCTACATCTCCAGGACCTGCTCTTTTTCTGCATCCTTTGCACTGTTGACTATTGCCTCCTCCTTGTTCCATGTCCTGCTGTTCAGGACCCTGTGAGTTTAGAGTCCTTGCTGCTGCTATGTTGTCTTTTTTTTCTGTGGCACCTCCTGCCTCTTTCCCAACATCAAGAATGTATTCAATGCCCTGAAATTAGAACCAATACACAGGGAACATCAGATTATACACAAACAACATAAGCAGTGACTTGATCCTAATAAGAAAATGCCTATGTCAACCAAGGCCCCCATAAAAATGCAAGGCAAGAAACTTAGCTGCGTTGTTTATATAGAACAGTTTAATTCCGGCTGCTCTGCCTGTGTTCCCAAAAGTGTCAGTGTAAAGAAAACTGGAAGCACGTGGACCCTTGATCTGACTGGTTGGGCTCTGAAGCCATGACCACAACACATAAGGAGACTCATGTCTGGAGAAAACAAACTGATTAATTGTTGTGCAGCAACCAAAATGTACTGGGGAAACAACGCCTACAGCTCTTTGTTTTGCTTTCATGCCTCTCTCCTTTTTCTTTATTAAGTGAAAAGGTTTCATTATTGTGACTTCTTGTCTCAGATATATACTCCCCTAACTAGGCTGAGGTTCCATTCAAACCTGTTGGCCTGTCTTAGGCCTCTGTCCTGCAAAAAGCTAAGAACAGTCAGTTCTGCAGCTCAATAGTGGCATAAAGCAAATCCGTAAAGAGCTTGGCTTCCTCATTCTAAAAGCGTCCCACTCAAGCTACTGTATCAGCATAGTAAAAAACACAGTCCGGAAAGCCATCACACATGCAAACCTCAGAATCTTCTTTATGCCAGCTTGGTTACAGTTCAGTAAGGATCAAATTAAAACATTAGAGAAAAATGACCTGTATTATTTACACTAACTACTACTGATTAGCTATATAAATCAATGGGCCAGCAGTAAAATAGCACCCATAGTTATTTGTGATGATTTCTCACATTTAAAATTCACTACTTCATGAAAAAGAGAAAAGGTCACCAATTTAAAAGCAATTCATAAAATGGCAAATTAATCACTGTACCTTATTCATCTGNNTCACCCTCTGGAGAAATGAGGTGAATAGTTTTGCCCAGAAAGAGTTAAAAGTGAAAAGATGTTAGCAGACTTTCATGCTTATTTTCATTTTAAAAACACATGAGAAAAAGCTGCTTGGATGCTACCTTCAACCCCTCTTGCCTTGCTTTTGTTAATTAACCAAACCAGAGTGCATTATGACACTACACAAAAGACAAGTTAATCTGTTTGATCAAGAAACAGCTATCTCTGTTTTCTAATAGCTCCTGACTGGCATTTAAATATTTAAAGCTCCACACTTGAAAGTGTTCCCAAACCACCCAACCAACCCCTTCACAGAAAGGTGTGTTTTATAGATGTAACACCAACACTTCTTCAGTTTCTGCATAAGAATTTGTATTTGATTAAATTGATAAATTGTTCAAAATACGTTTTTGTCTGTATTTGTCTTTTGACAGCTTCCATCAACATCACAGACTAAAATATCACATGGAACAAACTGAACAGTCTGTAAGCCCTTTTTTCCACTGTTTCAGAAGAATCTTCATGATTAATTATGAGGTACAACTTGCAAAGAACAGCCAGGTAGCATTAAGCAGATCTCATTTTGTCTGTATTATATTAAGAGAAAGGAAGAAAGTAACTTCAGACAATACTGAACTGTAGAGACATTACTATCATGGCCAAGTGACACCTCTGTCACAAGGGAGCATTTAATCCTTAGAATCTTACTTTTTTTCTCCTTAAGGTGAACAGATATACTAGAAACAAAATGACTGTGGGTCTTTCTTAGTTTGAAAGTTCTGCTGAATTGATAATCCTTTCATCTCTAACACCCAGAAAACCCATGCCCTTCCTCCCTTTGAGAAAATGCAGATACTCTGATTAATTCAGATACGGGATTATAACCAATCATTTGAAATTTATTAAAATTCTTGCTCAGAGTGCTTATTTTTCACATTAACTTCACATTTACATGATTTATGTGTATTCCTAAACTATTTTAAAACAGCCCAATTCACTGTCTTGTAGATTCTGCAACTAGGACTCAAACAGATATTCATGTCAAATGATTTTGTCCCTCTAGTCAGCCCCAGGAAAAAAATGTCACTACATTCCTGTTGCTGGGACTATTTGCTGTAAATAAATCTCTCCATTTTTCTAACAGTAAGAATGAACTCATGAATGATTGCAGCTATGGGTGATGACATGCTAGGGAGTTTGAGTTTCATAGAGACACGCATACATCTGGATATATACGTCTGTGTATTTGTGCACATTCAAACTGGAGTATCACAGTGCTGCAGTTTATCTGTATTGCCACTAGATGCAGCCACACAACCTTGCAAAATTAAAAATTCTAACCTCAAGGTTGCAGAAACATTTGTGGAATACCTATGATTGCAAAATTCTTACAACAGCATTAACAGTATTCATTCCCGAGTCTTGGAAAAACACAATGTAATATGAACAGAATTTTCTTCTTTTTTTCTCAATAATTTTGTTCCAAAATATTGGAAAGCATTGCCAATGTTGACAGGAATCTAAGAAATTGCAGCAGAATAAGACTTGTCTATTTTTGTGGTTGTTGCCATAGATCCAGATTGGAGCTGGCAATGTTGAATTACATTGTGTTTTTCTTTCTACATAACAGAGCAAGTAGGAATGAAGCTCTGCGTTCCCAGGCAATTCCATTCTGAATTGAGTGTGTCCACATGCAACAACAGGTAAGAGAACAACTCCAATGATTTCCATTCTATGTCACATCATGTTCCTCTCTGTGACCCTAGAACTCTAGAAACACAAATTTTTCTTTGTATGTATGGTAAGAATCATGACAGATCCTCCTGGATAGCACACAATTCCTGCACTCAGAATATCTTTCTGCTCTATCTACTAGCAGACAGCATGAAGCCCTGAAAAATTCTCTTGTTATTTCCTCACCAGACAAACCTATGCAGGCCTAACACTGCCCTCAGGACAAGGCAAAACTAGGGAAATCCTTCCCCAGTCTTAGCAGGTTTTATCTGTTCTGTGCTTCCCCTTGGTAATTTTCTGAGTGTGCAATATGCGCATTACAAGCACACAAGTAGATTCCACAGGTAAAATAGATATAATACCTGCATTACACACTGTTTCAAATACTGTTTTTATACACGGTTGATTTTCCACTGACGACAGTTGAAATAAAGTCTGGTCAGCACACTCAGTATAAAGGAAAGTACTGCCCAGTGAGCTGTGCACCAGAGTAGAGAATATCATTTATACAGCAGATTTTTATTATATATTTAAGTACTAAGTTCAGTTGGCTTCAGTTCTCTTCTGCTGGAAGATCACACCACAGCTCACAATCTACGTATCAGACAGCTCCCCTCCCATCTCTGCCATCATCCCTCTATCCTGCCATTTCTGATTTATAGTTTCCTTCCTTCTTTTATTTGTAGATAGAAATACATAATTTCTATCCACAAGGCAGTTCCCAAACCTCTTACGTGTTTTTAACTGACAGCCACTCTGGTGGAATTATATTACCTGTGTTTTGAGTTGTTTCTCTTTGCCTGTTTGGTTTTGTACAAGATGGCAAAAAGAAAAATGAAAAAGGAAATTATACTCTCCTCCAGGATCTGCTTTCTTTTTGATGATCTGATCATAATTCTCTTCAATTGCCATTAATAAACTGAACTGAGCAAGATGGATTAAAGGAAAGAACAACACTAGATTTGTTGTTTTAAAGCATAAGGAACATAAATATAATGGCTTCAGAGAAACTCAGTCTAGGGCAAAATTCTGGCTTAACTCCCCTGTGGGGTTCTTCAGACAAGATGAAATGCAATGTCTCAACTAAAGGTCCCCAAGCCAGCACAAAGCAGGATAGATGTGGGAAGGGATGGAAGCAATTTGCTCTGCAGCACTCCTTGCTGCACTTTCAGAAAGAGACAATGCGTGCCCTTCTTTTGGAATCTAATGCTGATCAAAGCTCGTGTGCAGGCAGCAGAGGGGCCTGTCTGGATCCCCAGGCCAGCTGAACAGATTGCATCAGCAAGATCCCCATATGAACTGCCAAAAGGGTTTCCTACTCTGTCGCTATCTTTTATGAAGTATGCAGAAAATGCTCTCAGCAAGAAGGATTTACGCTGTAGGAGAGCAATTTGAATCTTCCAAAAGCCATAATGAAAATGTTTGTTTTTCCATCCAAGAATGGTACTGGCAACAAATTGAAGGTAATTAAACACTGCCCACTGGCCATATAAATTTATCCTCTGCAATAATTTCAGAGAAACAAACCCCTCTCCATAACCCAGACACTGTGTTGTGCAACAGGAGTTTTTTGGGCTAACTTCTACCCTGCTGTAAGTGCACTGCAATGGGAGTTACAGACACTTTATGCCAAGACTGTTCAGTCCCTCTCAGACGCTCTGTAGTTCAATTTTGTTACCTCATAATTTCTAAGAATCGTCCTGTTTACTGAGGAAAGACCGGTGAACTGGAATGAACATTGAGTAGTTTCTCCATGTGCAAACAACATAGACACTATCTATCTTTTAGGATTACCCAACCCTTGATTTTAATACATATCTTTATATAACTAACATGGCCAAGTTCACACTGTTTAACTTACTTCCTGAAGGGGATGACTCCATCTGAATTTTTAACCAGATATTCACTCGCTGGCTCCAGTCTCCTGGTGCTTCCACCTCCCACAGTCGCTTCTGCTCCTCAGGATAAGTCTGCAAGAATTTCTGGCAAACTGAACAGGAAAAATCAAAGGGTAAAAAAGCATGAATGAGTGAAAAGTACAGTGGAAGAGGGAGTTTGTTCTATCCTGGAAATTCTCTGAGACCTACTTGCATTAGTTCCTTTGAAAATCTTTTCTTCTCTCTTCTCCTCTTGCTTACTTTTTTTTTTCTTTTAGGTGATGCTTTTAGGAAAAATCTATGTGGAACTGCCCAGACAGAAACAATTGAATCCTATCTGCTTCAGTTTAAATTACTTCCTTCTGAGCATAGAAATGCAAGACTTCTGCATGGCCTGCATCACAGAACTACCTCCAGACACTTTGCAGGTTTTAGATTAACAGTAGTGTGCAGCTGTTTGCCCTCACTGATCCGAAACGAAAGGTGCTTCAGTATCTTCCAGCTTTCATAGTTATAAATGCTACTTTATTTTCTATCTATAAATAAAAATTTTGTATCAGATTGTTCTTGCACCAATACCACCCTGTGTATTACTGCTGCAATCTCTACTCCATTGCTGAGGTTCGTTTACCTCTTTAGACAGGGCAAATAGGAAACAGGAAGAAGTAACAAAGGAATAACAAGGCTACTTGCATCAGATGTATGATCATCTTTAGAAACCATATTCCCACAGACTCCTACCACTGTCTGTATACTGAATATTAATATGATTTGGATATACAATCGAATTTAGGTTTCCTTATCTTATTAATCTGAAATCTGTCTTATATAGCAGTCTACCTAGGAAGCCTGCACAGCTAAGAGAAGAAATATGTTGTAGGACAAAGAACTGAAAAAAAGTTAAAGGGGATTTTTACACTTTCCTTAACCAGCATTCTATCAAGTTCTACCATCTGTATTAAGACAGCAATCTGTAAACAGGAGTATGATTTTTGTGCTCCCCTCCACCCACTGTAGTCCATCATCTGCAGCATGAATTTAAATGTGTCATTTACCTTCAACATTCCATAGAGTTTAACTATGACATGTCAAAACCCAAACCTAAACTCTGGTGCATAAACATTCATTATGCAGTAATGAACAGAACGCTTACATTAATTTTATCCAAAGATATCCAAACTAAATTAACGATTTCAATAAAAGCTGCCGAAAGTAACATGTATATCAAAATAGAGATGTTTGTTAAATGGCTTTTTACTTCCTTTCGGGTCTCTATACCACATTTTTTAAAATTATACCTCTATCATATGGTATCTTATTATACAACTATACATATCATGATAGAGTGAAAACTGTGCACATTTAGTACAGCGTTTTAGAACAAAAGGTTGCCATCTTTTGTCCAAGTACAAGATTGTGGTGCCAGTGGGGAAAAAAAAAAAAAAAAAGGCAACAACTCCAATACAAGCAATACATACTCAATATTTAACTTACAGTACTGATACTTCCATAAAGACCAAAAACAAACAATTAGAATATGATACAAGTCAAACTCATGATTAGCTCTAAACTTAACTGAGATGAAAAACATAGTCTTGCAATATATTGTTAGCATTAATACAGAAACAGTGCAGCGTTCTGATCCATAATGTCTAAACCATTGATGCCTGCCATAGGAAAATTTGATTTTACTGGGTAAAGAGAATTAATGTTGCCAATACTATTTGAATTTAGAAACAGCAATGAGTTAGGAACTACTGGAGTACATTTTAATATATTCAATGGCACATACTGACCAAGAGAAAGAACAGAGACAGTGAAAATTCTGTTGACATGCATTAAGACACAGATGCAAAGTCATAAACATAGAAACACCCCATAAAAAATGACAGTAAAGACTCTAAGCCATTCAGAGAGAGACTTATTTTTCAGAAAAATGCTCTTCCAAAGAACAAAGTTTTACCAATAACCTTATCGGTGTTATTTCCTGTAAATTTTACTAGCAAAACCATAAATCCAACCCGAACATGGAGAAGATATAAACTACTTCTCAATCTTTTAAAAGTGACATGTGTTCAAATATAGAAAAAAGTACCAATAAGACTGGATAAATGTGCAGAACCCAGGTATGTGGTCTGTTAAATGTAATTTCTTACAAATGCAGTATATACAAGAGCATTGTGTGTATAGTGTAGGCTTGACAACATCTGATTCTTCTCTCTCTGGTGTCAAACAGAATTGGAAGTTACTGTCCAGGGCATTGACATAGTTTTATTTCTCATAGATAGTGAGATAAGAATGTCAAACGTCAAAGAGGCAGTATGAGTTTTACGCTTTCTAATTGTCTTCCATAAATATTGTCCTACCTTTCTTCATGAAATTTCAGATGTCTCAAGACAAGTAACCAGTTAGTTGCATGACAAAAACAGTTCAGTGCAGACAAGTGAACTAAACACTTGTACAGTTTAAAAAATCCTACCATGACCATATTGAAATTTATACATTATACATGACCCTTACCTAACGTTTCCACGTCAAACAATTTACCTTGATACATGGCAGCAGAAATAGGGCAGCTGATCCCCAAGGCATCCTCAGCCTTGAAAGACTGACAGAAATCACGCAGCATTTCCACCCCTAGGCCACCTCTTCTGTACTTTCTCTGGACAAATATAGTATCCAAAACTGGCAGCAAGTAACACTGACTAGTAGTACCATCACATAGGCTCCCTGAAAGGAGACAGTAAAAATTACATGAATTTGAAAACAGAATAGATATTGCTGCTGTAACTAACTGTGGTGTGATACTAACTTGATACCTCTCCACAGGCCATGAGGCTACCTCCAACTAAAGTGCACTTGCAAAGACACTAGTGATGCCAAATGAAAGCAAAATGCTTTCTAAGAAAAAGATTTATTCCATTAAACTGAGAGCACCTGCTTAACACGTGGTTGACAGGTGTTTTCCAGACTCAAACTCTTCGTTAATTAGATAATCTAGGCACACAGGCTGTGTATTAAGGTAAGTTAACTGAAAATATATAACTGGGTACAGTCAAAGAGGTATAAATATTCCAAAAATCTTAGTCTACTCCTTTAGCTTTTGGCAGTCATGGTTAATCACCCCACAAACTCTTTCTATGAAGTATGTTAAGCCTCACAATATAACACAATACGATCTAAACGCACAGAAAGCCTGTACTGCCTGATGCAGCTCAACAGTGCAGGAGGCTTCCAGAGAAACCTCCCCATACTGCTTACTCAAACAATTTAATAAGGACTGCAGGGAGAGAAAAGAGGCTCTCTTGTCCTCCACATACACTGCTGTTGTGCCTTTCCAAATGCTATAATATTTTGAAGTATGAAACTCAGCTGGCACCATCACTTACACCTTATTTCTGAGTTCCCTTGTTCAGAAGCAATACAACCCTGTTATTGCAACCTCATGCTTTCACCCCCTAATTCCAAACAACTGCACAAAAGAATATTTCTCTCTTTCAGTTGCTGTTATCGGTCACCATATATCAAGGAGCCATCTTCAAATCTTTGTTCCACACAGATAGGAAGTGTTGGGGTTGCTCCACCTGAAACTGGAAACAGATCCTTCAGTGCACACTGCTGCAGTGACTTTGGGCCAGTGGAAGGGAAGGCCATCTCTCACCTCTGTCAGAATGCACAGCAGGGGCAGGGCAGCCTCTGCCTCCCTAGGGCACAGTGGGGACGAGGCTGACTTTCCACAGAGCAAAAAGCTCTGAGTAGAATCTTAAAGAATTAAACTCACTGCAACAGCTTATGGAAGATGAGTACAGACACTAACTGAGGCCTTCAGGCCTAAAGCCATAAGCAACTGAGCAGTGCATTTTAAGAAAGCACCAGCAGTGCTCCTTTGTAAGACAGCTGATTTCTACTGAGTGGTGATGTGTCATGTATATGTGTGTTTCTGATCCACCACTTGAACTATATTATTGGTGTTACATTAGAGTTTTTACACAAGGATGGTCCCTGCTAATACATATAGGTCAGTCACTTGAAGTCATGAGAACATGATGTCAGGCTCCACATACTCATTTAAGGACAAAATACAGACTCAAATTTCCAAACTACTAGATTAAACCAGTTCTAAGTAAAAATTGTGAAAAAATTACATCCAGCATCCAGTGATTTATTTTGCAATCATGCATGGTAAACTCAAATTGGAGCCAAGAGGAAGTTGATTGAGACATTCAGCGTCCAAATGAATTTTGATGTTCCCCCTAAAAATCTTAGGGTCTGACTGCATTTGGTAACATGAGTAAGTACAACTTCCATACAGTGCAGAGTGCCATAGAAAAAGAACCTCAGACTATTTGACAACACAAGCACTCAACCCTGAAATGAATACCAGCATCAATTCACCATCTACCTACGTATTGGATAAGGTCACCATAGAAACATTACACTGATTTGATTTCATTTTTAGAAAATATTTATAAAGATATATGCTTCTTCTATCTGTATATGAAACAGCTTAAACAGAAATGAATATCCACACCTTTATACCAAAAAAAGATGACATTTTCTTATTTTCTTGGTTAAAGCCCATGAAGACCTCCTTGGTTTTCTTTCTTACCACCTACTTGTGTACCATCCAGCCTAGTTTTCAGTGTCCTGAGTCACGAAACTTTCATCACTTCCCTAAGACCTATTTCACAGCTTCACAGAATGAAATGTTAGAAAGGCTGTTCCTAAGTCCCAGCATAAGACATTTAATACAATCCACTTTTTCTTTATCGCAACCCCATAGCTAAATTAAACTGAGGTTTACTTCTGTTCCTTGATATTGTGTCTGTAACTCTTGCTGATACTTGTGAAGCCTGACTTTGATCACCCTGTTTCCAGGATACCAGTTCAGCAAAGCACACATGAATATATTTAATTCTAAACTCTGATTTGTCAAGGCTATAGCTCTCCATTTAGCAAGAATCCATGTCACACATTCTCAGCCGTACAACAGGAATATGTAGCTATATAACCAAGCCATTCACATCCAGGCTTGGTCCACCCCTGCTTAATCAAAGTGCACACTTAACTTGAAACACATGTTCAAGCACATTGTTGGTTTGTGGTGGTGTTTATAACCTTTCAATATTTGTAACACATGATGGGTAGTTGTTCTTTTTTCAAAGTCAAGAAACTGAGTATATCCCAAATCCCGCTGTTAGCTGCAAGCCCAACAGAGATGTTGTATTCCAGCAGTATTGCACCATACATTGTAAGAAATGGCCAAACTTCTCCTCGTGAAGTCAATAGCTTTAAGAACTCCTGCATGTTGCAACTGACCTTATAAGTTTATTATTAACTCATATAGTCTGTCTTCTATAAGTCCTTATGAGACTGCTGTGGTAGAAGTCCCAGGAGCTGAGTGATTTATGTCTGTGCTCCTAATTTTGTTGAGAAGATGACAAAGACTTGTAACGTCTAAAGGCATTATAAATAAAAAAAAAACATGAAGCCATTCTTCACCTTCTCCCTGGGAAACATATTAGAAGAGCTATAGCCTACAGCCATTCGGAAAAAAAAAATAAACAAACAAACAAAACCAAAAACCTTTGGAATGAAGGCCATTTCAACTCTAGTTCCAATCCAATAGGAAGGAGGTTATTGTAAGCTAATGGTGGCCCAGAGGAGGCCACTGGGCTCTCATGCATTTTGTTTGGAGGTTTGTTTCACTGCTGAAACACACAGACTAAGTTTTGAGGTGAGGGATAAGACAGAGAAAATATGAGTACTGGCAGGGGGGGTGGAGGTATCCATGCAGTCTGCCCTATGAAAGCTTTTGATCTGTTTGGTTAGGTCATAAATGCCAAACGACCAACTTATGAGACAGCAAAACAGTAAACAGATATTATAAGGGCAGGAAAGCAGACAGCCATTAGCATTCCCAAAGAGCCACAAACCAGAAAAACAACAACCCAGTCCCCACATCCAACAGACCCAAACAAAACAAGGCTTTGAGTACTGACTGTTTCCCTGCTGAACAAGTCAGCTTGGTGCACACGTGTTTGGACAGGCCTTCCGCAGCCTGAGCGGCTGTGTAAAGGGTGGGGATGATTTCTGCTGAATACAACACAAGGTCAATCCATTGTTTGAATTTCTATGTGAGAACGTGTATGTGCCTTCAATAAAATTAAATGAATTCATGTCTTGACTGGTATGTAGTCATTTAATTTTTATTACCGCCAGAACCTTCAGTCTGCCTCAGAAATGCACATTAAAGATACTATTGCTAGAAAACATAGAGGGAGAAAAACAATTATCCGTAAGATTCCAGCTAATTGTCTGTCAGGCTAGCTTTATTTCTGATTTATTTTCTTTCTGCAAGAAATGTTTTTATTTTTCACTGGTTACATACATTTTTTTTTAGGGATTTATTTCCAGAGAGTAACATCTAGGACTTCAAAGTATTAAAAAATCTGCGGAAGTTTGTATGAAGAAGTGTGCGAAATGGATTTTAGCTCAGGTAACCACTCCCAAAAACAATCTGAAAGAGAATTAATTGTCATTTTTGAAGTATTCAGGTGTTATTTGTTTAAATCTTAGATACTGCTTTTCAATAAACAGCCCACAAGGTTCACTGCATTGCACTTCAGTAACTGAAAAACAAGTCATGAAGAAGGATCTGTCTGTCCCCTCTCAAAATAAGACCTGGCTCAAGACTTCTCACAGGAGACAGGGCCACGCTTCTGCTGTTCTTGTCTACAGAAACATTTGCCTAGTGGCAACACTGAGAGCAAACTGAAGACATTGCAAAGTCAGGCTTATAGGCTCTGGTGGTACTGGGATGGGGGGATGAGGGGGAACGGACAGTGAACGACCCCACACCAAGCAGCACCTACTCACATATCCATTTTCCAATGCAGAAGCAGCTGCCTCAATACCAAAAAGGGGTTTTGTTACGCTCTATTCTGATACGGACTAAGACACTCCTGGCTCACAGCATCCTCCAGCTTCCTCACCGCTTTATTTGTACAATCAATCTTCTACATTCTCCTTACTGTTATGCACTAGTGTGAAGGTGGCAAAAGTCCATTTTCAATAATTACTAATCTTCAGTAAATAAAAATAACAAACAACAAGCTTTCAGGGAATTACATGGTCTCATTGTACAAAAAAAATACTATCAATAGCCATGGTCATTAATCCTATACCACTACACAATACATATTCTTTTAGAGGCTTCACACAGATCTAGAGGATGCCAAGAACAAAATCTGAAAGGAATCCTTAAAAGAAATATAAAACAGATCTCAAAACTGAAATATCTATATGAAGGCTTTCTGCAAAATATTTCAGGTGTTACAGGATGCCGTCTGCAAAGCAAATTACAGGGACAGGAAACTAATTTCCTGTTGTACCTTTAAGCATCTACATTCAGTGAGGTCTAGCTCCACAGCTGTCTAATATGGAAGCCGCTGACACAGATAAAATTGGAGACATTTATCTTGGCACGTGACAAAGTGTCTTATCAGCCTCATTAGTGGCTTAGTACGTCCCATCAATCTTTAGTATACCCAGCGGTAAATGCTGCATGCCTGTCATTGGACAGGAATAGGCACATTCCAGAGAGGTTAGGGTGATGATCTGTGTAGTCATGAATAAATTTTGTTTTAATAAAGGTGTCTAATGCTCACGAAAAGTGATAGCCTTGAAGAATGAGTCTTCTGTTTATCTACACAACAGGTGCAGGACGACCAGTGTCAGCAGTTGCCAAACTGTCTCACCACACTCGAAGTTTCTGTCTCTTAGCAGTGTGAGTGCTCAAAACCATCTGTCCCTCTTTAGCTAGACGACCAAAAGAGATCCAGTTAAAGATATTCAAAAGATGGATGGATGTGTGGAACCAGACCAAAATTACCAAGTTCACTTTGTACGGGCCACCCAGAAACTGCCAAATGAAAGTGACAGTACAATATTGCCAAGCTAGTTAATTGGAATCAATGATGTCCACTGAAAGTTTAGTTTGCATAATGGCACACTAAATTTGTAGCAAAAATAGAAGAGACTCTCTCCACCTTAGTCATGGTTTCTATGATTCACACGGACAGTTCATGTTTGAGATAGTTATGCTCCACAGATCTGTTCTGGCTTATTTGGCTCCACTGAAGCATGTTTTCTGTCATACTGTAGATATTGGAAAATCCATAGATGAGAAATACAGTTGAATACAACATCAGCATGAGACTCTCAATCACCTAGTGAAGAAAATAAAACTATAGAGTATCGCCAGGTAACTGCACAGCATGGAAATAAAGGGAATCAGAATCACGTAATAGGCACAGAGGGAAATAATTTCTTTCTAGGACATGAACCTCTTTCATGAACTTCTTTCAGAGGTTCAGCACCATGTACCGTCTAGTCCTTAGAGCCGACCCTGCTATATGTTCTGATCAGGACAGTAAGAGGAAACAGAACTCACATAATAATAAAAGAAGTAACAACAACAAAAATCTAAAACAACTTTGTGAAATATGACTTCTAAGAGAAGATATTTAGCTTAGCTTGTTTTCAGACTAATAAATCCACAGCTCTTCCATAAAGCACAGAGAACAGGATCGGCCAGAGCATGGCAGATGTGAAATTGAAATCACAGAACTTCACAAAGCAGAATTGTTTACTAACTACATAAGCAAATAGCAGAAAGGGGCAAAAACAAACAGTTTCAAGCTTCCCAAAAAGGCTTTGGCAAAACACTGCAGTATTTTGTGACACAGGCCAAAAACTTACAAATATAGCTGCTCAGAGAAAAAAGAGCACTGGCAAAAAAAGACAGATGCTGACAAAGCTGGCCTCAAAGAACTTGTACTCTATGTGGACCTGGTTTAAAACCAAACTGACTCTCAGTTTACTCAGAAACTGTTTCAACTTGGCTAATACTCCACCCATAACAGACTACTGTGCAAATTTATTTTACTGATGCATGAATCATTAGAACCCGTACAACTATTTCTTTCCAAAAGCTTTCCTCAGAAAGTGTTTATGGACTTAAAGGAAAATGCACTATGGCAATTGAAGCATCTGCCAATTACGAAGCAGCTCACCAGCATATTCACAGATATATACAAGATTCCTTAATCATAGGCTGACATGACTCATCACTGATAGTACAGTAGCACTGTACCAGAACGTTGATGTACAAGCTGCACCTCCATGTGAGTAAGGAGTTCACATATCCCAAGGCAGGAGAAGAGCAGAACAGCTCTTAACGCTGCTGCCTTTTGAGACCCTATCAGAGAAGACACCTTCAGATTGTCCTCTGGAATTTAAAGCAGTCAACATCTACACAGCTCTCTACCTGTTCCTTCTTCTCCCCTTTTCAACAGATGGCTGCTGACAATACATTTACCTCCAAAGATACCAACTTCTCTACATTTAAGCTGATAGCGTAAAGGTGACAAAATGAATCCTAAACACAGACAGGTAATCTGTTCCTGAATGAGGGGACATACTCAGCTGCATACCTGCAGTTACTCTGATGAAACCTTTTCCATACGAGATAGCAATACACTTGCATTAATGTAAGCTGTCAATGTAATAAAAGGCATTCACTGAAGCTTGTAACTGATACTGGTGATCCCTACAGAATCAAATACATTTTCATTCTTTTCTGTGCCAGTTAACCAATTAATGACAACATCCGTTAATCATCATTCTATAAACTGGGAGTACCATGACCAGAGAAACCATTCCAGGACCGATCTAGTATATATATGTTCCTCTACAGAACCTAGTCACTGCTCCTTGCAAATCCACGGATACTACCACTTCTTGCCACCAGGCACTCCTGATTCATTGCTTTTCCATAATGAACTGTACTACTTTTTTCCAGATATCATTCTTTCCAAGATGCAGTTCTCCATTCTGTGAGCAATCCTTGCATTCTTTGTTCCTAGATGTATGACCTTCTACTTGGCTGCATGAACCCATATTTCATTTGAACACACCAGTACATCAGATCACTGTAACTGAGAATAGAGTTTGGAGCCATCATGTTTAAATGAAAGTAATATGGATGGCTTCCAAATTCTGGCAGGCTCAGTCCCCAGATTCATTCCGAGAGGGAGTCAATATAAAAATGTAAATGAGAGCCAGAATTATTTATACTGAAAATAAATAAAAGTATTACATCTCTAGCTATCAGGAGCCAATGGGAATGTGCCTCTAAAATAACCTTACCTTTCATCTTGACCGAGTAAAAGGCAACAGCCTCGCCATTTCTCCACAGTATCTTAGCACACTCAGTGGCAGAGTGAGGTAGAAAGAATGCACCATTAGCTGAACTCCCTTCCAGCATTCCAAAAATAATGTAGTTCAGAACAAAGAGGACAATCCTTTCTCCAAATGTCTGGACCTTAGTGAACAAACAACAGACCAAAGAAAAATGAAGCAGAAAACAGTATTTTGCCTTTCCTGAAAATTAAAGAGGCTGTGAAGAAAGAGGTAGGGAAACATGTACACTTAACCTGGGGAAAATACCTCATGAATTGGTTCAGATAGCATAATAAAAACAATTCTTCCCAGTGTTCCACCCTCCATCCAGAGGGCATATAATAATTTAGAAACAAGTTATAAAGCTTGACATATCTCCTGTTATCACAGAGAGGAATTACAAAGCACCAGGAAAAGAAGCCTCTTGCTTGGAGTCACAGGGAAAGAGTCACCGATTTGGAAACGAGACCAAGGCAATCTAATCCTACCCAAAAGAAAAATAAAGACAGGATCCAACGAGTCATCCTGATCACCTCTTCACTATTATATGTCTTGCCACAGCATCAAAGAATTTTAGTGAGTCAGGACCTTACTGAGCTAGACACTATAGAAAACAGAATAAATACAGAGCATGTCCCAGGCAGCTTACAAACTAGGCATAACAGAAACAATTAGCTTTTATGACATGCTTCTTAATAGACAACCAACAAGACAAGCAGATGGAAGAACACAAAGGACACTATATTGGTCATCAAGGCAAAAAGTGGTGCCAACCACATTTATGGGAATGTTGAAAAAGAAAATGAGAGCTTCCACAAATAACAACTTAACTCTTAGCAATGAGTTAGAAAGTGCAAATTTTCTGTTTTCAGTTATTATTTCATTCTCTGTTGATACAGCAGATGCTTGAAACCTGGGTGCTTATGTTTCTGCCCCAAGTTCTAACGATTTGTATATCAAAATCCCTCCAGTTCAGTTACCCACAAAAAGCCTAATTAACTCAGTGAATAATTAACCTCCATGTACAGCAGATATTAAGGAAAGATGACAAAGGACCAGAACAAAAAGTGGACATAGAGGTTTGGGTATGAAATAGAACTGACTTAATAGCCTCATGGCAACACAAGGCTCACGTACAGCAGGCAAATGACTTTAGTTTAAAACAGACTACAGGCTATCCAAACCTCTCAAATTATGAAAAAAAAAAATAGTTCTAAGAGCATAACTAAGATCATTTGTTTGGAAAAAGAACTGCATATATAAAATGTATTAAATAGGATATGTTTTATAAAATTACCACAAAATAAGCACTATCCAAGGGAAAACAACTCCACAAATAGGTCTATAAGACTTCGTTCCAAAGGGCAGTTACACCTCACATCAGACAGTCAGTCAACCAACACTAATGTGAAGAGTATTACTAACCTAATAATTCTGTTTATTTGATTATTCCTCTAGCTGGCAGTGAGGGTAAGCTAAAAACAAACATGAATAAATCCCACTGGTGAATCATAAACTGCGTGCAGAAAATTGTTTAGAGAGGGTTAATGTGCATGCCTCTCTGCAGTGGGAGACGTGAAGTACCTGGTGAGCCACATATACCAGATCCCACAGGTTATAAAGCATGAGCTATAGGACAGCAGAGATTATTACTTATGATTGCTCTAATTGGGAATGTTCAGGCAAAGTCAAATGTTTAAAACAGCATCCTCACCAAAATTAACCCATCTCTAGAACGGTCAGCTGTTTTTACAACATCTTCAACAGGCCACCAACGCTGGTTCAAATAAAGTGCCAAAACTGCAAAAAGAAAGACAAGGGGACACATCAACTGCAAATAAATACAAATTTAATTTGAACCTTTCCACCAGCAGTCCCAGATCTACTTCTCTCTCCAGCTGACTCACAGCTGATCGGCTGTGAGACAGTAGAGCAGTGACTGTATTTCAATTTCACCTCCATGTCCCCTGATATCCAATTTTCAGTTCTGCACATGAAACATCAAGATAATATTTCTTAGGAGTTGATGTGACTTTGTTATGACAACCTGTGTGCCATATGAATAAAGCATTTCCTGTATACACTACAGCATATTCAGTAGCATATAAAGTTTGAGTGGTATCTGGGACAAAGAGAGCTATCCGGCTAAAGGTCACACATTCTTGAAGTTTCTTTCAGGCTTTGTCCCCTGTCCACATGCATACGTGTCCACATTGGCAGCCATGCAAGTAGAAACAAAAGTTTTCATACCCACTGTATCAAACAGCTTTTCAGCTACTTATGTGGCTGAATTTCCATGTATCTTTACCTTCAGAGCAGACTTAGAAGTCTGCTGCTTAGAATTGCTGCATGGACAGGTATTCACAACAGATCAAATGCATGCAGAGAGGGCAGACTATGCACTTGTAAGTCATAATCTCAGGAGTGTTCAAGAACACCAGTATCTTCACTGCCTTTAAACAGGGTGGCACACATCCCCATTTTTTAGACAAACTGATTAAATACAATATAGGAAGTATGTTGCACAGAATAGCATGGAGTTCATACATTTCAAGTCCTAAGAGGGAGCACTCTCCAGTGGTTTTCCAAGCTGTCCAAGTAAGGACAAAACATGAGAAAGTTAAAAAAAAATCTGCCAGTCAGAAACAAATTTACACCTAATGAAGTGAAATGGCTTTAATAGGATTCATCATTCACCTGTTTTAGCCTCAGGTTATACAAATGTCTCTGATGTGCAAAGGTTAGTTTCTCATTTTGATTCAGCATTTACCAGCTCCCACTGGCTTTCAGGCTGGAGATTCTGCTTAGCCAACTTATATTTTAAATAAATTATTAAAGCATGTGCCAAAATGCATTACACTTTGTGTACAGAGTTAACAACAAAGAAAGCATTGCACGCAAGGGCAGATGCCTGCTTACAGCACCAGATCCAATTCATTAAATATTATGCACCGACTTGCATGGGAGTTTCAC
>VXAV01012115.1:24242-43093 GCA_013399715.1 Alectura lathami
CTGTTCCCTCAGTCCCTTCACTCGGCTTTCAAATGCAAGCAGCCACTGCTCCACTGCACATGCATGACACAAGCAGGTACGAAGGGAGCTGAGTCAGACAAAGGGCCAAATGCTGACTTCAATAGGAGCTGCACAGAGGTTTGGCACATAGTCCAGACACACAACACACTTAGTAAAGGTCAGAAAAGTCTGAAAAAGCTGTGATGAAAGTAGGGAGACGCATAACCATGTTCTATGGAGCCACTTTTATAGAGCATTTACTGTGCTATTCAATAATTCAAATGTGTGGAGAGGGAACACTAGTTGACATAGCAACTGTCACACCGCATTACTTGAGCAATCTTATCTATATGGATGCCTTTCATGAAGGAAAAACATTTCTCCAGATTTTACACAAACACATGCACTTAGCTTTTGTTATCATTTTTCAAATCAACATCTGGTCCGCAGTTTAATCCACCTATGCTTGCCCATATTCTCATTTTTATTTTATAGTCAACTTGGAGGAATACTACTTCAAATGCAAACATGTTTTGTGAAAGCACATGTTCCTTCACTTTCATTTCCCAGTCTTACTGCTCTGTCCAAGACATTAGCTTACATTCACAGACCAAGTTATTGCTGACCAGCAGGTTACACACATCACCTGCACATGGTGAATTATGATGTAGGTGGTAAAAATGATCGTGATTCTGCAGAACTAGGTGAAATGGCCAGGTCCAACACATTTCAGTTCGCAGTTAATGGTGCATACACATGCTCAGTTGTGCGGCTTGCCCTGTAAGCAACAGCTTGCTAAACCTCAGTACTTTGTTCACTTACAGTCAGACAAAAATATTCACAGTGCTGCAAGAAGCTGGCAGCCTGTGAAGCACAAAATTCTGTACCCCTATAAGTATTTGGGAAGTGTAACTGAACAACTCTGAATTGAATTAGGCAGTAAGTACAATGCAATTTATGAAATGCGAGGCAAACATGGATTTCTTCCCAGCCCAGGTCTGGATTATATTTTTACTTTCTAGGCTATGCTGGCCAAACGTTCCCACATGTGTGCAATTATTCACATAAAATGTGCACACCAGGACTCTACAGAATAAAGCCAGGTAAGGCAGAAAAAATAAAGCAACGTCCAGTTTGATATTTCTTTATCATCAGCCTTCATCCAAATAGCTGAAACTCATCCTTCAGTCACAATTTAAATTAAAGGCAATACTATATGGAAGAGATGTAATTTGAGTTTATTTCATAAATATTGAATCTAGAAGTTCTGCTGAAACCATCTTTCCCTTAATTTTGGAAGAAATTCAGACTGATGGCACACTACAGATTACCGAGATTGCTGGACTCACATTTCCACCTGGAAACAGGAATGGTGAATTACCCCAACAAGGATTTCCATGCAGTCAGGCCCAGGCCAGCTCTAATAACAGAACATGCTCAGAGATACTACACCGAGCTGCATTCTGCAATGTTGACATACCCTGAATAGCTGTCAGACCCAGTTCCCCATCTTTAAAATGGAATAAGAGCACTTCTCTCTCTTACCGTCTTATGCAAATAAATACATTAAAGCTTGGGGGGTATGCAGATGCTGCAGCAAAGGCAGCTATTCAAGTATCTAAGATAGATATCTTTCCTGCAACCAATTACATTTTCTTCTACAATTCAAGTTTTACTCAATGATTTGTTGCAAATGTCTTGTGATAAATGCTCCATGGCATCTAGCAGTTATTGTAAATTATTATATACAGTGCACAGGAAGCGCCACAATAGGATATGTTTATTTAGTGTTATAAAGATGTTAATCACCCATGCTATGCTCTGTAAGCCCTTACAACACAATTTACATTATCATAAAAATATCTGCACAGATACACTAACAGAACAGAACAATCTGCCTATCACATATAAATTAGAAATGCTCCCAACCAAGACCAAGTCCTACAGAAAAGCTGCCATTCGTTTTCCTTTGATATATGGACATTTCAGATATGTTACGTATCATTTCTGGATAACCTAGTTAATCCTGATGATCAGATACAAATCCCGGTGTTGGAATCAACCTCTCTTTAACCTATGTCCAAGAATTAAATGTCATCAAACTATAAAGCTCTTTGTCACCAGACTTGTAGATAGGCTGTTAAATTCTGTGTTTGTCAAGTGTCTAAATTATTAGAACTTCAAACTAATGGTTACTTACTCTGAGGCCTGTGGGAATAACTGTGGGAAATAAGTGTCTTCTAGAGGATATTACTTCATAGACATTATAAACGCCATATTTATCCAGGCAATACTAATCCATTATTCTCCAACATGGATTTGACTCATTGTGGAAATCTTCTCTGTGTACAAGTTTCATTAATATGTGTTGTCCCTGTTACTATTATTCAGTTGAAGATCGGTGCTAAATGCATAGCTTCCACTTGCATTTATTTAATAAGTCTTTATATTCATGTAGTTGTTACACATCCCCATTCCTCTTCTGCAGCCTAAACCAACTTAATGCTGTTTTCAGCTACATTCCTTTGAACACGAATCAGTAGGCACGCACAACTGCACTCTGCAAGTTTGGACTCTGCTGTAGGTGCTGTTCTCCTTTATCACACCAGTGCCTATCTCTCTCTAGAAAAATGTTAATGCGATATATATATATATTAATGTCAGGAATGTACTTCTACCTCAGTAGTTTTAGAGGGACCATAAAGTCTTTTGGCTACACTTTTATCTTAGAAAGGTCTCCCACGTTCACCTATGTGAGTCACAGCCCATTAGTGAACCTCCAATTGAAAGCGTATGTAAAAGGAGCTGGAAAACTCTGTAGAGTTCACCTCTAACCACAGATGATTTTAACCTGTTTTTTGTTCTTATGAAGAAATTTCCTGACTACTTTGTTTGGACTGAAAGATGAATACTTAGTTAGTACCTAATAGTACCTGTTCTAGGAGTGCAAGATGTGTAAAGTGTACTTTTTAAAATGGAACATCATCCGAACAGGTTGCACAGAGAAGCTGCGGATGCCTCATTCCTGGAGGTGTTCAAGGCCATGTTGCATGGAGCTTTGGGCAACCTGATCTAGCAGGAGGCATCCCTGCCCATGGCAGGAGGGTTGGAACTGGATCATCTCAAAGATCCCTCCCAACCCAACCACTCTATGACTTTACAATTTCGTACGTATTTGTTCTTGCTTAAGCATTTCAGAATTCTCTCCAAACCATAATACATTAAAATTTCACATCAACCTGAATTAGAAAACTAATATCCCGTTAAATAAACTCAGAAAGAATAACAGATTTACGCCAGGTCATTTTTCAGCTACTAGCTGAGCTATGCATAGAATTTGAATGCCCTGAATGTCAATCCGCCCTTCCAATTAGTCACCCACCAAAACAAATGCCTGACAGGTAAATGGGACCTGCTTCATATCCATAACAACTCCCAAAATATTTAAGTACATAAACCAGCAGGCCATCTTAAAAATAAAAGAAAGTACAACTACTGAAATTTCAAAATATTTTGACCAATTCTAACCTGTTTCTTTATCCTGCGGATCAGTTAACAGCAACATTTTGCAAGCAGGACTATTTCGGTAGAGGGGGACAAAACACACACAGGAATCTTCAAGTTTAACCTAAAAAACAAACTGTAGCTGTTTGAACTGCAAAGCTGGCAAGAAGCACTTCATTTATTAGATGCACTTACTAACATGCATAGTACATGCTTAGCACAAGGCATTTTCAATCCTCAACTTAAACCCTAAGTGATACACATGTAACATTGTATTATCAGTAAGCAGTTTGAAAGGAATCAGCTACCAAAGTTACCGAAGACCTTAATACTGACTTACTGCAACTAGTGGGGCTTTGAACACTGTTACAAGAGGACAAATGGTGTTAGGAAATACCAGACACATTTGTATCAGATGAAAACAAATTCAACTTGCACTTCTTACAGCACAGTCCAGCTGAGTACTTTGGGGTGTTTTGCAAACAATGAATTAAGCCTCAGGGTATAGGGAGTATCAAAGCATCAAGGCAGTGCCTGGGCAGTTTATCTGTGAGGCACAGGGAGGGGAGATAATTGGCACAAGGTGGTTATGTTGCAGGCAAAGCTCAAATCAAAATGCAGCTCTCAACCTCTCATTCTTAGACTAAACTTCTAAATGATGTGGCACAAACACAAAATTACTGAGCTCTTACATGCATGGCGATGACGATTTCCATATGAATATTGTAAATGCTCTCTTGGAAGTTTAGGTACAGGCAAAAAGTGTGCATAATTCTGCACAGTATGTACTGTACTTTCAAAAATCTGGTCCATTGTGTATGTGTGGGTGTGCCTCTCTCTCTAATTGCACCCATTTGTCAGTTTGCTATGAAACTCAGATCAGTCATGTGACACATTTAATATTTCTTGGTGCATGGAAGGAGTAGTATGAATATGGATTACTCGAGATAACTTCAAGCTGAAACGAGTGTTCACTAGTTTGTCAGTGGCAGAATCCTGGGATCATCTGTGCAGATACTGGACTCCTGGAAAATAACTGAGAACTCCCTGAAATCTGATTCACGAGCTCTCTGCAATCACACTCTGTTCTGGGGATTCAGCCTTTCTTTACACGCTACAAGTGCAACAGCATGGATATCATCATGGCACCTGAGAGTATTGCTATCATGAAAAGGCCAGTACTATTTCCAATATTGCAATGATTGCTATTTTGTTTTGTAAGGTAATGTGCACTTTCATGGGTGCTAACAGCACCAGGATGAACCAAGTATAGCCTTCTCCTTTTGAACTCTGCCAGTGCTCTTCCATCCCGACTTGCGATAATCCTTGTTATTTGCTCACTGAATGCTTGACCAAAGACCATGACATACCAAAAAGAAGTTCTGTGACCTGAGCAAGTGGGCTGACAGACACTGATTATGCATGGTCACTAGTCCTGCCATTCAAAACCTGCTTCAATTCAGATGCACACAGGGGAAAAAAAAAAACTTATTTATTTATTTTAAAAGAAGAAGGCTGGAAACTACAGCCAATTATTTAAACACCAAAATCCTGATTCTCAAGGTTGTAGGTATATAATAGAGATTGTTAGGTCAGATGTTCTCTGGGAATGAGGGCTTAACTTCATATATTTAATTTATTTTTAATTATAAAATATCAACATTCATTGAAGTATTTGTTATAGAGTATAAGGGAAAAAAAAAAAAAAACATAGCACGAACATTACCATTATTTATGTCCTTGACTGCAAATTACATTAGACCTGAATTAAATGAATGCAAGGAGAAATGTGTTGCTATGAGACTGAAATCAGCCATGGTTAAGGTCTGATGATGACAAGCCACAGAATCAAGACAGTTCTGAATCAAAAGCCAGAAGTCCTCCTTTAACTCATTTCATTGTGTTTAATTATTGCAAGAGATTTTATATCACCCTCCTTTCCAATAGAACAGCAAATAAGCTTCCAAAAGTATAACCAGGCACGAAAGGCTGAGCTAAGGACAGGGTAGCCCTGAACTGGGGGATCTTTGCATTTTCAGGTTTGTTTGTATTTAACCCTACACGGTCCACTAGAGGGCATTATAAGAATATTTAAAGCTAGTTACACTCACTCTTCAAAGATGGAAGCTACCCACCTGAAACTGCATTTTTCTGGAAATTACTACACATTATTTTTCAAAATTGTGGAAAAGCCGACACATTCCAAACATTTATTTCAACTACTCCACTTCCTGTTCTGATAGTACAGGTAGGCCAGTACACCTTTTATCATCCAGAAAATGCCCAGAATGGAAGGTTTCACACATCGACTTGAAGTCAGAGTATTTATCAGGCCAATTCATCTCCAGTTCTTTCCTAGGTGGCTCAGGAACAGAACCAAAATCACTGGCACCTACAGCATTGATCTATTAGTTACCACTGATCTGAACTGGGAGAACTTCCATTCAACTTTATTGATACAACTATTAGAAAGGATGGAAACCAAAGAAGAGCCTGTATGACATTGTAAGCCTGTGTAAGCTGCACAACAGAGGCGGAATACAGAGCAGAGCCATGATATAAACCTCTACCAAATTCGCTTTTGATTCAGTCCTCTAATGAGGTCAAGATGCAAAGTTCAGCTAAAAGTCCTTCAAACGCTCACCCACACTCCAAGGGTTTTCGACTTATAGTTTAGGCTTTTCTCTAATTTGCAGCATGTAAACTATTTGAAATAATGCAGAATTTGCTGATTTTAAGAGATCTGTAATCTGGCCACACCAGTTTGCCCTGTTCACAGGCAGACTATGAACAGAACCAACAATCTAGTTTGCAAGTACCTGACTTCCAGAATGAAAAACAACAGCCTATTACCTTTTCTCCTCCAGGGATGGAAAAAATGTCAGGAGCAGATGAAGACTGCTTCAACAGCTTTTCATAGTATGTTTCAGCATCTGCTTGAAGAACCTCTGGATCTCCTACTGCCATATCTACCAAATACAGGCAACCTGCAGTTAAAATAAAACACAGTATTTTTACTTTTAAAGCAAGCTAATAAATATGAATTTTAAAACCAGTTTTCCCAGAAGTTGTTTAGTGTAAATCGGCCATTAACAATCCCACTAAAGCCTTCTCTATAATCTTAGTCTTACACAAGATTAGTAAAAACCTATTTGTTATCTACCTCATGACGCACAATTTTACAAAGTAGAACTGTGACAGCAACAAATCACATTGGCCTCTTTGAATTCAGCAAGCAGAGTCTCAAATTTCTCTAGATGTAAGTAAATTGCTTTAAAGCTGTAAGCAAAAAAAACTCTTCAAAACACAGTCTGATTTTTAGTACCGTCCAAAAATACATCAGAAAGAGAATTCCAAAGCTTCCACTGCTTCTTGGAAGGCCACCCCTTTATGGGTCAGCCCACAATCTGTTTTATACTTTTAGTTATCTCCTTCTGTGCGCTTTTACAACAATTAAGTAATGTCCAAAAAATGAAAATATTTACCCACAGAAGGGTTCCCAAAATAACAAACACCATCTTTTACACAACATTATTTTCAATCCATGTGACTCAGTGCTGTAGTACATTCATGCAAGGTACTTGTTAACTGCTTGCAAACAAAAATTATATACATTTGATGCCTGCTACCTAAATATAAATTCCAAATCAGTGCTTCTGAGAAACTAAGTATCCTCTTTCTGATACAAGAAATCAGGTGGTTTCTCACCAGTTGAAGAAAAAGAGCATTAGAATCAATGAGTTAGCAGTCAAAATAGTATTCTGCCAGTCTTCTGTCATAGGAAGGAAATGTTTTAAGTTAAAGGGGCTTTCAATCAACAAGTCACACCTGCAGCTCTTGTAAACGCCAAACCGAGGACAAAATCTCCATCACACTGCTATGGCTTGACGCAGCTCTGAATCCTGCATTTTTAATCATGATTTCCCGTCACATGGCAGTTCCCCTTGAATGTGAAATAACTACACTGATAGTAAGTACAAGGTAGATGGCTGAGATAATGAACAGTGTTATGAGGACCATTGTAAGAACTGTCTATATCAAGACTCAGAAACTATGGATCATGAACTTACAATATTGAAAACAAGGCCCTTCCATGTAGAAACAAGAGCACAGGATTTGCAGAAACAGATCACACTGTTCATCCACTGTCCCACCATCCTCCCTCTGGCAGTGATCAACACCTAATTCCTTACCAAAAAGCAAGAAACTACAACTGATAATTCACCACCACCCAGCACTGCTTAAAATACTTCAAACACTATTTTCCTGCCCTTTGCAGGCAATCAGCTTACGTTTTGAGCCTTAACAGCAAAGCTCTGTAGTCAGAATGCTAAGCAGAATCTACTCTTCTGTGACAAAATGAGAGAAAGAAGCATTGCAACACTGGCAAGTTGAGCCACATTATAAAATCCCTTCCAGTACTTAGCAGCAGCAGGTTTTTTCTGCTGCAGGCTTCCCCTGCATACTGCCTAACAACATCAAGCAAAGAGGCCATATAAAGGAAGGAAGAAATCAAAGACTATTATTAAAAACTGCAGTAGTTTAAGTAAGCTTACTAGTAATTTATTTATTTTACATCAGAGCAGCACTTCAGACTTTTGAACAACAAAAACTATTGATTATGCTGATAAATACTGTTCATGAGATGCTGCTCACAAGGCGATATCCTGCCATTGCTACGTCAAAGCAACTTAATAAGCACATGAGCGTTTTCTCATCTGTGAACAAAACAACCAGCACCTTCCAATTTACAGTAACTTTCTGGTACCAAATATGCTTGTATTCTATGGTAATGACACAAATTAAATAGTGAGACATACAAGAAATCTTTGAACAACACTGTGTTGATACAGCTTTCCACAGAAGTATTTTTTTCTCTAAAAACTGCTTTTAGACTTCCTTTTAACTCATTTTTCCTTTGTAATATTCTGAAAATGTCAAAGTGAGTCAGGAACACGCGTTCCAACAAAGGGGAAATCACAAAATTTTTCATTAATTACATCTGTCCGAACTCCTCTATAGAAGGATGAGGTGGATGGGATCCCTCAAGGACAATACAGTGCAGACATCAAAATTCTGGTGCCCCAGAGTGTCCTCAAGAAGTCATCTGTACTAATGCTGGGTTTTGTGTACATCCCCCCAGATCTTGCACACACATATGCTTACCACTACTACTGTTCCGCCACCATAGACAGGAGAAAGATCACAGTGTTAGCCTGAATTCATTTACATTAACTAACGTATTCTCAGTTTTCCCCAGTACAAAGCGTAGAAACTATATTTCCTCTTCTGTGTACATCCCTTTCATATACTTTCGTATACTGAAACAAATTAAAAAAAAAACTGACAAAGCCTAACTATAACTGCTATTATTGGGCATTTGACTACAGCAATAATTATTGCTGGCTAGCAGGACATTACAAAGGTTCCAAAATCAATTGCAAAATAATTTAACTTCGCTTTACAAGGAAAGCAGCTCTATTCTCCTGTGAGTGCTTCAGTCTGAGGCCCCTACCAGCATCTTGGGATACAAAAATTGCTACGTTCCAAGGACAGCCTTTTCACTTCATTTGAATTACAGGATTTCATTCAAATTTGATCTCACACAGCGACAACAAAGGAGCGCATTGTTGCAGCCAATCAGCCCGACACCTAGTGAGCACATTTTCCATCCAGGCAGTGTGCACAAAGGGTTACCATCAGGGCGGGGAAGGAGCGGGGAGGAGAGGGGGGCAGCAGGGTGAGTCATAAAAAAGGGGCCTCTTGCTGCAGCCACAGAGGAAGGGCCATAAACCAGAAGCAGAGTAAATTTAGAATGGGAGGCCTACTGCATGAGAGGGATTCCAGGCATTCACACTGCAGTGGCTGCCAATGCTGGTAAACAAGGTCAACACATCATACAGACTGATCCTACAACAGCCTGACAGTGAGGGGTTTGCAAGCAACAGACAGGTATCAGCCTTTGTCTTTTACAGGCCTCTGGTATTCCGGGTAATGGAAGAAGAAGTGTATGCAGCTCCATTAAATAAAAACTTACCTAGAGATGAATCAGTGAATTAAAATAGACAACTGAATAGCTGTATTTTTATTTCAAGCAAAATTAAAGGATTTGAAGGCAAAAATTAAGACGGTAACTCTGCTCTCCTTTGTTTCCATGAGCAGTCTGGGGCACATTCTCAGGCCAGCACGTGTAAGTGCATCTCCTCTCATTCTGGTGAGGTGCCATCAACATGTACCACGAATGTGACACCTGAAGTGAAAAGCTGCAGCCAAAAACACCTATACAAGCACATGGGTACTGCCAGGACCCATAGGTGCCTCAGCCTAAAACATCACACAGTTCTGCCAGTCAGTATAAACTGAGGTCCCTGCTTCACTCCTGATCCCTAAGATCAGCTTTATTCTAAATGCAATTCTACCTCACCTCTGATTTTCTTCAGAGCAGAGAGCTCAATTTTATGGGTGTTTCATGAAGTGGACAAATATTTTTCTTGTAGTGGCAAAAGTCAGATTAAGTTCACTTCACTTAGGATTCAAAAAGATCAATATATAGGAATCCAGATAGATCTGATTAACACTCTTACGTTCTGCATCAGGTAGATAAATAATGACTGGAATCACAAAATAGACAATACCTTGAACTAGAAATTGATTTTTATAGACTAGAGACAGACGTTCATCATTACAGATTCAACAAGAATGTCATCTGATCAGTTGAAGTAAGCAGGAAATATTTTTCCACGGGCAAAAGAATGTATTCTCAATACAATAGAAAACACATGGTGTACACACTTGTATGTGAAATTCCACAAGTGAAACTGCAGAGTGCAGGAATGCCCAAAGGTAAACGAAACGCTTCAAGTGATTCTTCTCAACAATTCTTCACATCCTCTGCTAAACCCTCCATCATAATCAAAATAATTTAACTAGACTATAGATAACTGTCAGCTTACATGAATGTGATGCTACAGCAGTTTAAATCCCTACCACATTTCTCAAGCTCTTTTTGACTAGATTGGTCATTTTAGTATCTGTGTATTAACCTTACCATTCTGTCACCACCTAACAAATCAGTTACAGCTTGGGACAATCAACTCCATCTCTTCATAAAGGTATTTTTAGTACTTAAGTTTCATTTAGTATATGCTGCCAATGTACTTAGTCCCTTTGACCATGAACCCAATAAAGCATTCATTAAACGAGATATTTGCTTTAGCAGTTTAAAATGCTCTATTCCTGCATTTGCATTTGTATGTAGCTATCAATACCGAGTCCCTAAGCCAACACATTGGTGATGTAGATATTTCAGACTAGACACACCACTGGGTTGACAAAGACACATTAAGGTGTGCTGATACTCCCAAGAAAGAGCTAGTTGTTGAAAAGAGCATTCTGGAAATTTGTAAGAGCATTGAGGATGCAGCCAGATTTGTAAAGCACAATACATCAACCTTACTGTAGATGAAGTATGAAACAAGTGTTATGCCTGAAGTGAATTAATCATTTACCCTACAACTACTTTTTCGTTTTCTACAAACACAGAGAACAATACTACATGCATCCGTTTAGAAACGCACATTTACAGAAGAGCCAACAGTCACCACACGATTTGTATCTGGACTGCGCATCTTTGTGTATGTATTTCTGCAAATGTGCATTGCATGTAAAAGAATGAAAAATGTGGTTTCTAATGATGCCAAACAAATAGAGATAAAAATAACCTAACATTTCTAACTTTTAAGTCTCATTATTTTTTATTCAATTTTGCCATTTCTAATACTTGCAATAGCAGTACTGGTTTTATTTATTTATTGGCTTTATTTGCATGCCAATATATTTCACAATAAAAAAAAAATCTTCAGCACATTTCAAGTGTTTCTCACAGTATTGTGGGGTTTTGCTGTCCAATAAGCATTTTCCACTTTTTTTTTTTAATCAAAAAACACTTTGCAATGTTTGACAAATATATGTACACCAACACAAAGGAACTGTACATCACATCAATATTCAGAAGGGAATGTGCTTATAATTAAATGAGAGCAGAGTCCCTAAGATTTGTTCCTACCACAGGTGTGTTTTTGTGGCCCCCAACAAATCACTTTATCTTTCGTCTTGGCTCTTATCACCTAAATGTGTATCTTATCTGCCACTTGAAAAGGCTGTGACTTTGTCTTATCAGTCCCTCTGAAGTCACAACTTAAAAAGACAAAGAAATCATATAGCATAAATAGTCCTCCTTTCTCCCGTGGACTGTCACTGCCACACTACTGCAGCAAAACCATGTCAGTGTCTAGGATATATAACAAAAAAGATAACACTTTTTGCTCTTTTAAATTGTGTACACGTAACAAAAGGACTTTCCATTACTCTCACAGGAGCGGGAGCTCTGTGTTAAACAGCAGCGCTTAACACCAGCCTCTCCACTCCTTCCAATGAGCTCTGTGCATGTGGTTATCATTAGACAACCGTATTTGTTTAACCTTTCAAAGGAAGGAAGAGGTCTTTGGCATGTTCTCGGGAGTACACACAGAACCTGACTCTCATATCCTGACTTTAATTGAGCAAGTTCATGTCAGAAACCCAAGTTCTAGTGTAAGTGAAGCTGCAGCACCATAACAACGTGTGGTGGCAATGGAGCTAATGGGCAAATGCTGTGGTGTGCGATCCAGCCAACCTGGCAGGGCAGCCCGTAACCACACACTGCACAGCATTAATGAAAACAATGCTCTTCCCCACTGCACAGATTTCACCGTTACTAACAGAGCAATTGCTCTTGGAAGGTAAAGATGAAAAAAAAAACTGCATTGGCATTAGCATGTTTCTATGCCTTGATTCAAAAACTCCACTTATGTATTACTCACTATTGTATCACAGTTCAAGCAGTGAAAAGAGACCAAAAAAAAAAAAAAAAAGCGTTTCTGACTGTAGATACTTTTCTGCTGTGGAATCAATAAATGAAAGCAGGAGTGTAGGGAAATAATCCTAATCCTAACTGCATCCTCAATAAGGAAAGCAAATTTTAAATATGAGTTCTACTCTAGCTATACATGTCATTATTGCAAACTCTGTTACTCGAACGCAGCGCAGAGCAAACATCTGGCATTCCAACCACAGGATGCTATCATATTAGCCAGCCCATTCACATTAATACATTTTTACTAATAATTTAGGAAAAGGGAAGGAAAAAGCTTTAAGTATCCACATAAATTTAGCAGAATGTAAATGAGCATGGGCAGAAACTAGGCATGCCTATCTGAAAAATATCCAAGAGCTTCAATTTCCACTTTCCTCAAGGAGCTTTGAAGGCCCCTCAGAACCTCATGACCAGGCTCCATACACCACATCTTATTTATTTTCCAAAATTCAGCACAGTAACCTGCAATTCATGAAATGGGAAAAAAAAATAGACAACAGAATTAAATAATTGGTTTAATTAATTAGCTCATTTTGGAAAACTGCCTGAATGAAACCACGTTATTTAAAATGTTTTCAAATCTAGGAAAGCAAGTGTACATGGAAGGGATCACACAACGGCGTTAATCAACTCTAACTTGCAGCACTCCCATATTCCAAACAGGTTTCCACTACATGTATTTTCTTTCAGATAGATCTTTAGCTGTGCTACATTTATAAAAATAAAGCCACACCCAGCTCACAGTACAGATAAAATACATCTGTGTAAACAGGCTACCCGTCATATTATACACAAAATGCACATCTGGACTGGCATGTTTTGCACAAAGCTCTAACCTAATGTAATTGAAAAAACCTGACACATTATGGCCCAAAACCAGGCTTTATAAACAAATACTGTAGCATGATGTGAAACCATCAAAGTGCTACCAGCTGTAACTATGACATATCAGGAATTCATACTTCTGCACACATAACTCTCTTTTACACAGAGTATAGATGCAAAAAAGAGGTAGCAAGCTTACAGAATAACCCAGAGAAGATGCAGCCCTGAAGAGAAGTGACACACAGGACCGTAACAAAAAAAGGCTTGAAGGTTCCCGTCACACCAGGTTTTTGTCAAGGAAATGTCATTAGTTCTGTGGGATTGCTGCTGAACCCATGAACATCAGAAGTGTGTTCTCACTATGTACTGTTCTCCATACAACCAAGAAATGGGCAGACGTTCCGGCAAAAGTCTAACTTCAATACTGAAGGCAGTGGAGGTAACAGTGGTAAGGATTTTCTTGGATATGTTCATATATATATATATATATCTAAATGTGCCAACTTATTTCTCTACTGACAAACAACATCAAACATACAAACAAAAATGAAGTTTTTCAAAACAGCTGTATCCACATCATCAGGGGCATTGTCCAGCACAGCTCTGTCAGTGATGCATCTCACTTCATTATACCCACAGACAGAACAGCTACACCAGTAAAAAACTGGATTTCCAAGCCTGACCTCAAATTAGAGTCTGAGTCTCAAAAATCTACACAAAGAAGGAATAGGAGGCCGTGAACGACCCTGAAATGTATCATTGAAGTATGCTTATTATTCACAGAGGCTGAATTGAAGGGAAAATGACAGAAAAGATTCAGTGAAGAGCAGAAGATCTTTTACAAGTTCAAACATGCCAGCATTAATTCAATCCTTTACCAAGATGGAAGGTAGAAAAGAGGACACAAACAATCTAAAAGCCATCCCATAATGTAAGGGAGATGAGCAAGGTAATGCCTCTCACAGTGATAAACAAGGAACAGAGAAAAGGTAGGAAACGACAACTGAGTGTGGAAAACCGACTGACACGGAGGCAATTTCATCCCATGGGGAGAAGCCAGACAGACTGCCAGCTACGATAGCTCCCGGAAATCTCCATTTAAGCAGCACATTAATTACATTTCCCTGTTACTACCATGACTCGAAGCATGCGTGTGGAACCTAAAGCCACAGAGCCTACACCAACCTCTCCCTTCACTTCATACCAACTACGCCACTATGTGTGGCATACCTAAGGTACCTGAAAGCCATGGTTTGCCATCAGAAAGGACAATGTTCTCCAAACAAATGATGTAGCAATGAAAATACGAGATAACTAGATCGATTTGCAGGGTTACCATTCTCAGATCCCCCATAGCTGGAGTTGCAAATGCTTTATATCTGAAAAATCTACTGCTCCCACCAGTAGAGTGCAGAAGTCTACCTAAGATAGCTCAGCAGCCTTCTCCCAAATTACTTACAAGGACCAATCTGTACAGCCAGTCTAATCTCAAAATAAAGCAATCAATTTGAACAAAAAAGGAAACAAAAAAAAAGAGCTCTCTACCATAGCAATTTACACATTACTAAATTTATTATGCAGCTGCAAATTAATATGTCCACCTTTACTAGCTATCACAAGCCTCTTTGTCTTGGAATGTCTTGCTTTAATAACCAGCTGCACGTAGTGGAGAAAATGTGTAAACATCTCTCTTGTTTCTCTGTGCCATTGTGTCAGCTATTTTACATGTCTTTGAAGGTGCTCCAAAATCAGCATGGCTCTGCTTTTCCCTTTATTTCATTTTGGGAGGAGGCAGAAGATGAGAAGGAAGAACAGGCTGGCAACAGAGAGCTAACTCTGTGCTCGCTGTGCTCTTACAGTAAAGCTGAGATTGTTTAAATTCAGTTTACACACAGACTCTTCTGTAAGGACAAAAGAAACCACTGATGGTGGTTAAAAATGCAAAAGGTTTTAATTGTAATGGCTTGACAATCAGCCAAAGATATGACTAGGGGGAAAAACACACCAGACAGTATGACCAGAATGGAAGAAACAAGGAAAAACACATGGCTTGACTTCAGAGCAGAAAATTGACTTAGGCTTTGCATAAACGACAGCATACCTCCAAGCTTGCCTGATCCACAGCCTGCCTGGAATGAGAACATGTAGTCTAAAAGCAGAGCCTATTAAAAGGCATAATGTTTCTAAATGGCATCTGTTGCGTACTAATAAGCATTACTTAAAGGACACAGGCCTTAAATTGCTACCAAACGTGCACTTATCTGAAACTGCTGCAAGGCAATCATTACAAAAATGTCACATGACACCATGGGAATTTGAATACTATAAGATGTTTTTATTTAGTTTGGCTTGAAATCATTACACAGAAAAAATATGGAGGCATTTTCTGAGACTTGGAGACTGTGGAACTTCACAGGAATGAAACACTAGCAAGAACTACATCAGCAGAACCATTTGCCATCTGTTGTTGGTAATACTATAAAGACCAGCCACCAGGCAGCAGTTTCAAAGGTTACAAACACAACATTTTTAAGCATCCCCAGACCTCTCAGTAAGCGAGCGGGACACAGTTTACTTTGGATATGTGTGACCTGAGGGTGTGCCAATCATTTTGGAAAGACGACATGATAGAATTGTGAATTGCCACTAGAAATACAACACAGAAAATGCGTAACAACCTATTCTACACAGGTTCTTATAACATACTCATAAGCATAATGGCTGCACACCTCCCACTTCAAATTTAAACAGGCTAGGCTTTCTCTCCAAGAGAAGGTGTATGTTCACTGCAATGCTATTGTGAAAAGGGACTCTGGTTTCTTTGCCAGGTTTTGGAGTGCATTTTTTATTTGACTGAAGTATTTTCAGGGAGGTGGGATTTTGTTTCCTATTTTCTCTCCTTCTAGGCAATAACTATGCAAATATATTAAAGCAAGTTTAAAGTAACCTGCCTTCCCCATGGCACAGAAAGAGGCAAGGTTATAAAAGTCCTTACCTCTCAGAGACAAACACTCCTCAGTCTGAGTAAAATTCTACCTCTTTCATAGATGAGAGCGGTTATGCTGAAGGAATACAGCTGCTGATCAGACTTGGAGATTTGAGTAGCTTTTGTAGATGTGGGGACCACATTCATGATACAGAGAGCATCTACACTAACATAATTTTGAATTTGCACCCTTCAGGGTGCTGACCTCCTACCTGCATACTGTGACAGATCAGCATGTATTTCACAGAGAGCAGGGAGTTTTCTGCCTACTTGCATAGGCAGATGGAAATGTAAAGCTTCGTTAATGCAGCTGTTAGACTAGATGTACAGGTTTGTCATGTGGCAACTAACTACTTCTCAGGCTCCAGAGTCATATGAATGCTGTTAGTCATTGAACGGTTTTTTGCAGCTTTGCTGTTAGATGGTTAACACATACAAGTCTGAATCTTAAATGCTCTGAAATCAAAAAGGTCTTGCGAGAAGACTGAATTTAAAATGGGAATCTCAGGTTCTGTGTCAACATGCGGCCTGCTCTTCAATGGCAAGGTTTGGCTAGGACCTATGCAGGGGCTTAGAAACCCTGCAAGTAAAAGCAATCTTGCTTTGTGAACAAGTTACAGGAACAGCAGACCTCAGGAACATGTAGAGTTGCAGCACCTCAGTTACAGCAGGGCAGAAACTGAGAAGTGCTATTTGCACAACAACAGTTGACTCCAGTATTTTCTTTAAGTGTGCTGTATACTCAGCCTATTACCAATTGTTACATAATCACTTTAAACATAGAGATACACAATTAATTAACTAAGTCAAAATTCAGATAATACCGACAAACAATGACATCTGTTCCAAAAGAGGAAGGGAATGGAAAAATAGCTATTCTAAACATTCAATTTGAGATGAAGAAATCAGAGGAACAAATGTAGAAGTACCTGAAGTGCCCAACAGTGCATTATTTGCCTGGACATGAAAAACTAAGTCTCATTCATCTAGAGATATTTTATTTAAAAATGTAAGCAGAATTAAGAACGTATTTAAAAAAAAAAAAAAAACACCCACCCAATAGCATTATTACAAATGTTTGATTTTCATAAGTGGCTGACAGGAGGGGAAAAAATAGAGCAATTTGACTACAGTGCATTTAGCCATGAGCAGTTAGAGATGCAGTTAGATGAACAACATCATTATTTTACTGAAGGGGATGAAGTAGTGCTTTAGATAAATGGCAGCAACTTAAAATGCATTTCAGGAGATAAATTCACTTTCTCCCCATTTACCTGCTAGCGTGACAAATTAAGAAAGAAGAGCATAAAAACAGAGCAGGAGAGAAAGCAGTGCAAAAGCTAACTGAGGTGAGACGATGGGCCCTTATCCAAACAAGTGCACGAACAGAGATTCTTGGAAGCGCTCCTAGTCAAATATAAACCAGGAACATCACACACACTGGACTGCCTTGGAAATCCATGACAGAGTATGTGCAGAAGATCCACCTGTCTAGAATAAGATCCCCTACCAAGCACTAAGCTGTCATTCGGGAACACGGGGTCTCTTGGTTTCAAAGTGGTGTTCCACCTCCAAGCGAATCGCTGAGCTCTCTCTGCTGGCCCCTGCTGGGCAGAGGAGTTCTTTGGCTACTGTCAGAAACACCAGCAAATTAATCTTTGCTGAAAGCAGATGAGGGATGAAGGTTTTCTTCCCCCAAAATTAATTAGAAACAATGTATTTCTTGTTCTACAAACATCTCATGATCAACAAAGGAAGTATTTACTAAGGAAAGGGTAAGCACACAAGTACAATGCAGAAAGTCTTTTACACCTCCTCCCTATACCAAACAAACCCAACTAATTATTCCTTTGTGGTCAAAAAGCAACCTGTTTACTGCTTCTTTTGTCCCTGAAACCATGTTCTAACTCAGAGTACAGAGTAAACACTTTATCATGCTGTCTGCAATTTGGCCTTAAAGATGTAAAAGTGTCTTTACACAGTATTTCCTCTGCTCTTTATTATTTCTCAAATACTGAACCATTAAAGTCACAACTCATGCACCTGTGCCTCTACGTGCACGCTGGAATCACGTATTTGAAGACGAACCATTTCACTAGCATCACGTGCTGAACCAAATCAGACAGAAACCATGGGGCCAGGTCCCCTGTGCACCGAACGGGACCACCTCAGAGGCACCTCCTCACCTCAGCGATCCCATGGAAAACTGCGCGCTGGGAACATAGCAACGAAGAGCCAGGGCTCGTCCTGCCATGACCTCAGGCGAGGGAACAAAGTTTTCCTGGAAACGCCCACGAGTTTCCCAGCGTTTTGGCCGCTGCTGGAAAGCCCCGAGGCAGGCGCTGAGGAGAGCCCGCCATTTCGTAGCGGCGGGAAGAACAGCCGCCGCGGGCTCCTCACAGGAGGAGGAGGAGGCACCCCGGGGCCGGCTCCCGGGCGGCGTGCCTGCCAGGCGCCGCGTCCGCGTTTTGCGGGTGAGCAGCCGGCACGGCGTCAGGGCAAACGGAGGAGGGAGGCGAAGCGAGCGTGGCGGCTGCTGTGAGGAGAGGGGCGCGGTGCGAGGGGAGAACACGGGACAGGGCCGGCGAGGGAAGGAGGCCAGGCCGCGGGGCAGCGCGGGCC
>VXAV01012115.1:57385-91879 GCA_013399715.1 Alectura lathami
AAAAAAAGAGGTTAGTGGTGAGACTGTATGACCTACACAAAAAAATATTAGTCATGTACTGTAATGGCATGGTTGTAGCTCCAGTGGGCTGTGTGATCTTTCTCATCTAACTCAGCTTATAGAAACCTAGAAAAGAATGCATGGCTTGTGATTTTTTTATTTTTATTTTAAGTTGCTTCTGGGTGAGCATCTGAGAAACCAAACCATCAGATGAGGAATAATTGTTTCTCAAACTTGTTTTATTTCAGCATTTCCTTTACTCACTAAGCAAATATGTTTTTAATATTTTCATAAACCAGATCTGGTTTGGCTAGTTAAAGAATATTTAATCAAAGTTTACTGTTTCTTAATTCAGGTTTCTGTTTGTTTTGTTCTTAATATTTCAGGTATATCTGTGATTACACCTATTACGCTTCTCTGTATTATGGCAATGGAAGAGCAGCTTTCATCCATGTGCCTCTACTATCCAAGCTGGTAACAGCAGATTCTCTAGGAAAAGCATTACAGACAATTATCTTAGAAATGTTAAAACAGTGTGGGGAAGAAGGAGAGTAAGATGGAACACTAGAGGAAAAAAAAGGAGGATTTCTTAGAATGCAATTCCTTACCTCTTAAAAGTAGCAAATAAACCCTTACATAGAAGATTTTATATTCCAAGTTACTTTCAGTGAAATATCCTTACAAAAAACAAACAACTGTTTCCATCTCTAGTGTAAAAACCTTGAGATTAAAAAAAAAAAAAAAAGTGATTTGTCAGTTTGTATTGTTAACACTGGTAGGATTGCTTCAGATTTCAGAAAGTGCAAGAAACAGGACAAAAACATGGTTACACATTTCCTAAAATCTTTTAAAGGCAGGTTTTTAAAAACTTAAAGCAACAAGAAGAAACAAAATAAACATTTTGGATGCTTAATCCTAGATCTGAAGGGTCAAAAGACATTAGTACAGATTTGTTGAATCAAGATCCACGCTTACAGCCATAGGACATTCAGCACTGGATATAAGAGTTCCCTCTCAGTCCCTGTTGAGTCCAGTGAGATAGTTCGGCTAATATGAGGTGCTCATATAAAAACTCTAAATACGAGGAAAAAACAAAACACAGGCAGAGATCCCGTTAGTTGGAGTTTTCTTCAGATATCTCTATCTCTTTGAGGCCTGCTGTAAGTGCTGGCTTTCACATAAAGACAGAGACTATTGGCCTGAGGTGACTTAAAAGAAAATAAATGAAAAGCTGGAATCTGGCAGACGCTGTAATTTGTGTTTGGGTTTCAGCTGCCTAAAAACACCATTTCCCAAAATTCTCAGCATCTGTCCCAAAAGAAAACACTGTAGACCTTCCACCAAGCACAGCACAAAGACAATAGTCTTTCCGTACAATGGTTGTGGCAATTCAGGGCTTTATATATCAAAATCAAAAGCTAACTTGTCCGAAGGAAGGCAATCATTGAAGCACTGTGCTGTGGAATGTTATGGCACACTATCCTTCTTACAAAACAGGAACCAAATGAGACCCCAAGTTGTAAAGCTTGGGATCCCACAGTGACAGATCATTTCCCTGCTTCTCCCCTGGCAAGCCAGGCTCCCTGATGCCTCACACACAGCTGTGTGCAGAGGCACTGCACTGTTACAGCTGGGTAAGACAGAGGTCTGCAGCGGGTCCTCTCGAGCACACGGGGAACATCAATGCACGCTCTCCTTAGTAACTTTGCTAGTACCATGACAGACAATGATGACATAAAAGTAGGAGGTGGTTTTCAGGAACAGTCACTGAACAAAACAGCAGCACCTTACTGTGGACATCTGGGATTCCTCTAAGGGAAACAGAAGCTCATTCCTCACGGTTGTTTCAGTGAAAAAGAACAACAGCCAACAACAACCCAATGGCACAGACACCTGAACAAGCTCCAGGCCACTGTCATGCCTTAGACAAGGCTTCGATGACAAGAGTCAGAGGAACTGGAATTGCCAAGATAATGCCAGTTTTCTTGCCACTTTATTTTCCAACAACCTTTGCAGAACACTGATGACCCCATGCTGGATGGGTGAATGCTTCATGTATGGATTGTAGTAACAGTAACTGAAGAGTTTCCTTCAAATAAATAAATGAAAATGCTTCTCTTAGTCAAAGGAACCACCTACTGCAAAACAGGACTCAAAAGTCCTGAAAAATGGTCAATAAGCTTGGTATCATCAGATTGAAATAATTTTGGTATCAACCCAACTAATCTCTGTGAGGATTTTTTCCAAGTTGCTCAACTAAATGCAGCCAAAAGAGCAGAAGAAAAACAGATTTGCTCTGAGTTTTCTAAGCTGCACCTGCTTTGCAATAAGGAACAAATTCAGAAACAGACAGATGCATACAGAATTCTTTTATTTAACTTAAATCATGTAGTACTGAAACTACTAGAAAAAAGCAGAGTAAGAGAAACTAAAGGAGCCTTAGCTTCAGCCATTCAAAATAGACAAAGTTTCTTCTTTTCATAATGTAAAGAATCCCGAGTAGATCGCAATAACAGGAATAAATTCTTACAACAGAATATACAAAAACATTTTGAATTTTTTTTTAATCTACTGATTCATTTTAATATAAACACAGGAATTTCTTTAGGAATAATTTATACACAGCAAGTCTTTTTTATGTAATAAATTGGCCATGTCATTGTTTAATTTTCTCTTTAAAAAATTTAAACAAGAAAACTTGGAAAATGTCGTATTTGCAACTGCATCCATTCCTTAGCACTTTCTAGTTTGTTTTTGTCCCAGAGGTAGACAAACTCTGGCCAATCCTTTCATCTCAAACCTCACTGGTTTAGAAAACAGAAGAGCTGATTTTTAAACAACATCTAAATCATCCTAACACTTCAGAAATGCAGTTAGTCAAATTTCAGGAGGAAATAGGGATCTTCAGTATTCTTAAATAAAAATAAATAGGGACCCTGCTTTGCATATTTCAACAAAGCTTCAAATGGTACTCAGCATCTTCAGAGGCTGCATACAAACTTTTAAAGTGATAAGAAATATGCAAACAGTTCTTCAACAGTAATTACAAAAACTGCCTTCCCACCTTCTTTGACGCAGTCCTATCCTTCAAACCACCTGGCAACCATAAAACAGGGCCTGAACAGCACAAGCGAGACTGTGTAGCAGCAAAATCCATTCTGTTTCCCCAACCAGTGAGGTTCTTGTAATCCATTAAGTGAACTGCACTAGACAGCAAAGTGAAATGACCAGTTAAGATGATCCCACCCCAACCAGAGGGCTCTGGAAGACCAGGATACTGAAGATACAGAACATTTCCCCAACTTCCTTTCTCCTTCGCTATATACTGGGACGCAAAGCTCGGGCGGGCGGGGGGAGCGGGATGAGCCGCGAATCGGCCGCGTTAGCGATCCTTTTTGGCATAGTGTAAAGCTAGCGAGTAAACTGGTACCATCAAAGGAACTGACCGCATACAGACACACCCACACGCAGACACAGAAAAGTGCCCTTAAATGATATTTTAGGCATTATTAAACTACAAACATTTTATAAAATTATTCTATGTACTTACAAAATGCAATGAAACATTTAATTAGTTCTTGTAAACCAGATCTTCGTCAACTGACTACCCGTAATCTACTGGACTTAAAGCCCTATTGAAAATGCTAATGGATTACTGATCAATGGAACGCATACAGAAAAGATGGACACACACACGTGCACGCACACAGCCTGGTGATAGTCCAAAGGTACTTGCACAACAGACCACTGTAGGCTGCGACTGACTGATACAGACCGCTGATAACAACTGTGAAACTCCTGTGAATGAATTCACCCCTTCAGCTGGGAAGTCAACAGGTTTATTTACAAGTACCAACGATCAGAATGGTGACACCTGAGCTCTGCTGCTGTCCCACACACCGAGCTCAGCAAACAACTTCAAACTCCTGCCAAGCCCTGCGTCTTTGTAAATACCCATTTCTACGTCCTTTGTTTCCACGCCTCTCCATACAAACATTTCTCAATCCTGATTTGCCTGGCTGCACTCAGTAACGCAGACTGCTGATCGCCTCTGAGCAACCAGTTTTCTGAACTGAGGCAACCTGTGAAGCCCTCCTGCCTGTTTTCAGTTCTGTATCTTCAGCACCCCTGGCCACTGTTTTTTCTACACATCATTCTTAAATTCTTGTCTGCACAACTGCTCATGGGTTAAGTTGCAATATCTGGCTTTTATCACTGGTTAGTAAGGAGTGGATCCCTTGCACCTTCCTCCACTGTTGTTTAGCCCAGTGACTGAATACACTGTTGACAAACAAAATAAGAACAACAGGAAACAAGTGTTACTGGTACTAATGGAATGAACAGGGTTTAAATGTATATATATCTATATTATAGATGCACATCTGTGTCTATATAGATATATAGGGAGGGAGTTAGACCAACAACAGGAGCGTTGTCACTTAGACTCGGATTGTATGAACACCCCTCGGCAGCTCCCAGAGGACCCGACAGCGGTTCCACCTGGTGACCAGTCGTCCTGGGAAAACTGCGCTTCACTTGTTTCCAAAAACCAACAGGAGCATCAGTGCGAACATCCCTAGAACCATACATCACTTAGAACCAGCTTTACAAAGCAGAGGCATCACGCTGAGAAAGGCTTGGTGAACACAGGCTGGCCTCAAGCTTCCCATCACGCTTGGCTTCTGCGTCTAGTTTATGGCTCCTCCAAAAGCGCTTCTTAATACCAAGCAGCTGACACTTCTGTGTTTACATGGGAGCCACCTTCCTTTGCAACCAAACCACCTTCTGTGCCACTGAGAAGCTTTTACATGTGCGTCAGGTGAGAGCAATGGCCTGTGTGCTAGAATAAAGCCTCCCCCCACAGTGATGCCAATTTGTTATCCTGCCGCATTAAAACATCTTGGCAACATTTGTCAAAATGCTGGTTTTCAGGGCTGGGTGGGCTTTTGTTTTTAATTTACAAGCAAATTGGATTACTTTAACTTTATTCAAACATAGCTGAAGTTCTAAATAAATTTTCCAAACCAGACAAGCCAGTGGTCTCAGGAAAGAACAACGTAACAAACCATACTATGCCTCTATCAAGCCAACATTAATTCTCAGTTGTTCACATGCACAAACAACTTGATTTACTGTCCAAGGGAAGTCTGCATGAAAAACCCATGTGAATAAAGCTATTCAAAACGCACAAAACACAACAAAAAACGCTATGGAAACAAACAGAACAAAAAAGTAATTAAGCCTGAATTGCAAACACAGAACACAATGGTATCATGAAGGTGGTTTGGTCCAGGAGAGCTGACTGTCATCACACGTGTACTTTTAGTCCCATGACTGTCTTCTACTGAAGTGCTTTTTGAAATGTTTGTCATGATGGGCGCTACGTCATTAGTGTTTCTTCCTAATGCATTTTTTAACCACCTACAGAAAATTATAAAAACCAATAACTTGGACAGTTTTAACAAAACCCTCCTAGCCAGCTGAAAGATCTGAGGATCTCCAGTTGTGGTAATCAATATGTGCAAGAGAGGGGAACAGTCGCTACACCAAAAGGTCACGAGAAGCTTAAAAAAACTGAAAGACAAAAATGACATAGTAAAAGCTTTAAATTTGCTGTTTTTTTCAGGGTTTGAGAGAAGCGCTCCCTCCAAAGACAACACTTAACCACAGCGCTGCATATTCACGAGGCCGCGTACAACTCGCAGCAGCCAAGCACCGCATTATTCAGATACCACAACCAACACCTGCACGAACAGCTGCCTGAGCTGGAAAAAGAGAAACATTATACATCATGTCGATGGCAAGCCCGTGTTAGTCCTGTGTGCTTGTAAACCAGTTACACGCTGTCAGAGGGCAGTTAAAACTTGATGGCTGGTCCATCAGAATCCACAGTTATGAAGCAGATAAACTGGGTGAAAAGGGAACTGACTTTTACTGGCACATTTAAAAAAAAAAAAAAAAAAAAAATCAATGTTAGTTTTGGAAAAAAAAAAAGAGAAAAACAAAAACACAGAAGCAAAAAATATCAGTGCTCTCATTAAACAGAAGCAGCAAAGATCTGAAGCTGTAAACTCGATCTGGTATTCTCATCAGGCAGCTCACGACAGGTTTTTTCATTGTTTTGGTCAAAAAAAGCAATGCTATGCTGCACGAGCCAAACCATTGCTGATTCAGCCAAATGTCTTTTTGGTGCTTGTGGCATCAGAGGAAAATCTGGCAGGAGCAACTTAGGACAAGTAGAAAGACCATTCTTCTTATTCTAGCAGTTCTTCTGGACCTTCAAATAGCGTGAACAATTCATTTCTGTAGGAAATTTGATCAAATACTCATAATTTAAAGTTCCTCCATCAGGTCAGCTGCGTTCCACCCATCTGAACACACATTTTGTTGCTGACCTGAGGGCTGCCATGACAGCCCCTTAGAAAGCCTCCGTGTGTCCTTAAAGAATGGTCACCTGAAGTCAGCCAGCACGTGGTTTTCTCCTCACAATTGCAAATTGGAACCCAAAAGGCGAAACTCCGTGGAACCGAGGCAAATACTCTGAAGTAACCTTTTGTGATGAGCAGTGACTGTTCCCCTCCAGAACCTAGAGCATGTGGTTTATGGAGTGAGAGGTTACCAGTATCAACGGCATTTATTGGCTGCTGAGAAATGTGAGATGTATTTTTTTTTATATACACACATATAAAAAAATAAGAGTGAGGTAGATAAATGTTTGAAAAAAATCAAAAACTGTCCCCCTGTCATACTCAAAAACCCTTATCTCAGTATTTAAATTTATTATGGGGCATCTCTACAGTGATTTAAACTGATATCACAAAAATAAATAAAAAATCCTACATAGAATACCTTCTTAATTAACTTTTTTGTCTTTTTTCATTTTTAAAAGGGAAAAGTAACTATGGGACAGAGGCAAGAGAAGATAATGGGACCTAAACTACACAAGCAAAAAGCACTACAAACTTTTAAATATCTCCAGTCAAAACTAGCAATCAGTATATTTTAGTTCTTTGTTCTTACTCAAACGATTTAAACTCTTCCATCCCAGAACCACCTCTTCACTGCCATCATTTGGTTGGATCAGTGCTAAACAAAGGCTGAGAGCTGTAACTAAGACGAGCAACTGGTGTGACTCCTTGGTTGCAGACTTGATGACGGCCCCCTCCTTCCCTTTTCACCAAGGCTTCTGCAACTGAACAAACAAGCTCACTCATTTTCTTTTGTTCTGAGGTTTGGTCTATGACTTAAGCAACAGGCTTGGACTTGTACAGGTTTCCATAGCTGCCAACACTTAACTGTTTGCCAGCCGAGCCCCTGGCCCGGCTACGCACTCTCCACCCTGCCCCATGGAAATGGCATGCTGTTGGTTTGGGTTTTTATTATTTTGTTTTACCGGGGGCGCAAAGTGCAGCCCACTGTGTCCTCCACGAGAGCTTCCTCGTTAGGGAGGCAAAGAGCCGGGGCCTGCTGGAGCCAGGCGTTTCACGGCCACCCCGGGGGTGCCCGGCACTCGTACAGCTCTTGCTTGCGGGGTGGAAGAGCGACAATAGTCGTCGTTTTAACGATCAGTGACCCAAAAGCCTGGTGGCTGCTGCTGTACCCAACAAACAAAAAAAGTGTGTGTCTATGTGTGTGTCTGTGTGGGGAGTGTGCGTGGGGAGGGGTGGGCGGGTGTGTGCCACGACCAGAACAAGCGGGGAGGGAAGGAGGGGCAGGACCCTTGTACAACAATGAATACAAACACTGAACAAGAATGTACTAAATATTTAACCTTTTTTTTCTGACCTGAGTTTGTATCATGCCTTGCACTGTAACAGACTCGCATGCTGTCTGGGCAGAGGTTAGTGGGAAGGAAGGAAAACCGGGTTTTAAAACCACCACACCACTGCTGGAGCGTTGCGTGTGGCGTGTCCCTTCTTTCTCCATGTCCCCCGCTAAAGCCCTGTGACCCACACATCCAATATGTTGTAAAACAACTAATGGGGAAAAAAAAAAAAAAAAGGAGGAAATGTATTTATAAAAAGGCATTAAACAGTTCATGGCAAATCATATGAAAGGTATCAGTTACTGGGAAGGAAGAAGTAAAAGTTACACACTATAGTACAAAGCATAAGAAAATCTGTTGAAGTGGGAGGGAAGGGAGGGAGGGCAGACCTGAAGGTTTTCATAGATTAAATCCACAAAGATAAAGAACAAAAAAAATAGCAGCTTTTTTCTGTACAGACATATAGATGAGTATCTGAACCGTAAAAAAGTTATAAAAGTGACACAAAAGACAATGTGTATGCAAATGATCCATGGTCTAACATAGAACTGCAAGACCCTTCGAGAAGTCTTAATAATAAAGAGAAAAGGTCAACAAAGCATTATATACTTGAATCCCGTTACTGCTTTTTTTTGTCTTCTCCAATTTTTGTTTTCTAGGTGTTTTTTCCTTGCAAGCCTGTGAAGGAAGGCAGGCTGCAACGATGGAGATCTCTGCCGTTTTTTCATGTTTTTCACGTTTCAATTTTGGCGTGCGGTTGACTTTTTTGTACCAAATGCATGTGTTCGTTTAGATCACCACTGCCAGTTTTGTCCAGAATTCAGAGGGATGGGCACGGGGCTGGAGGGAGGGCTGTTTCTTTACTCCATCCCTTTTATCTTCTCCATCACAAGAAAAAAAAAAAAAATCACATTTTGTCCAGTTTTGAAAAAAAGATCTAGACAATTTGATTTTTTTTTTTTTTTTTAATATATACCAGTGTATGATTGAATAGAATGTATTGGTCAGGATCTCTTTTAAACAGAGCAGTTGATTACTGTGCTCCTTCCATGCCTACAAAAAAAAAAAAAAAACAGTTCATTTTTTTGGCAAAATTTGGCAGCGTTGAAAATGGTAACAACCTCGGACGAATGATGGCCCTTTTTTATTCTTTTATGTGTTCCTAAAAAGATTAAAGAGCAACATTAAAAATCCAGTCTTTTTTAATTTTTTTGTCTTTTTTGTGATTTTTTGTTTGTTTGTTTTGTGTTGTTGTTTTTTTTCTTTTTTTCTCTTTTTTTTTTTTTTTTTTAATAAAGACCTACAGTGTTAGGCAGGTGCTTGCAAGGGTACTGGGGAGCCACCCGGCCTGCGATATCTTTGATCTGATAAAAGTGCTGTACGGTTGGACTTGCACGCAGATATGTTTCCCATTATGAAGCAAAGACAGACAGAAAGAGATAGAAGAGAGAAGAAAGAGAGAGAGAGACATCAAATCTCAAGTTTTCTGTTGCTATTAAGTGTTAACATTAGAGTTCTAAAAGGCCAACTGTGTGCCCCATGAATGGAGTCCTTTACTGAAACAAACATCTGCTTGCATATTGAAAAAGAAAAAAAAACGATAACTTGTTTACTGAAAAAAAGGGTTCTCCCAAGTGCAGCTATGGCAGTTCTGAAGATCCACTGAGGTACAGTAGGCTTTTGAATATATTGTAACTTTCTTTCTTTCTTCCAATACATGTGTTTTTCTGTGTTCTTTTCTATGAGATTCTGGTGCTAAGGATCAGCAGGCCGAAGACTGGGGCAGCGGTAAGGCCCTCTCGTTCTTGCGTCCCCCGTTCATGTGTGCGTACGGCTGTCGCTCCTCGAAGCTGGCCCGAAGGACCACCACGCCTGGGCCGTTCTCGGCTTTGTGTCCTGAGTGCTTGTCAGTGGGTTGGAGGGTGGAGGAGGGATCTAAAGGAATGCTCTCCATGTTTTCAGTCTCCAGGTCAAGCTCCTCCGTATCCGGAGGCTTGTTCTCCTCGCTGTAGAAGAAGGAGACCTCTTTGAAGGCTGGGTCCAGCTCGTCCTTAATGCTGCCGATTATTTCCAGGAAGGAGGGCCTCATCTTCGGGTTGTACTGCCAGCACATGCGCATCAGTTCAAACCTGGACGGGAAACACACAGCAAATCCAGTTACCGAGGTGTTTTACAAGCCCCGACTGGAGTGCAACCAACCGCGACGGAATCAGACCCAGCACTGCAGAAAATCGCCTGGCTCTGATGGCAGATGAAGTGACAGAATTTTTACAGGCCGAGATGCCCGTGACACACTCTGACCTGCTTTCCAACCGCTGATTTATTCCACAGCTCCTACCTAACCCTTCCAACCCCCTGCCGCACATGCCTGCTGATACAGCGGTCTCGGGGACATCTGACATCCAGAAGCGTTTTGTATTTTTACTCCAACTTGGTATTTCCCTGGTTTTCCTCCAAAATATCCTGTACTTACTCAACTGCACAGCAGCAACTTGACAGCACCTCTCACAGCATCATTTTCAAATAACCCAGTCCTGACTTTATCAATATTGTCTTGGGATAAAGAATTGAAACAGGAAATACAATGTAAAGAAAAAAAACTTTTTTTTTCCTGAAAGAAGAAAATTACGTTAAAATTAATTGTAATATCCAAAAGGTATTTGCAAATCTCAAAGACATTCTCTAATCTCTTATTTTGTTTTCATTTATGAACAGGGATGCATAATGCTTTATGGAGTTTGAGATCCTTTGTTTAAGCACATCCATGATTAGATCTGTACAACATCCCGTGCTGGCAAAACAAAACCACAAAATCAAACCGTTACGACGCACATAATGAAAACGGCATTTTCATGACACAGCAAAACTGGATATTCCTGAGACCGCCCTGAGCTTCAAACACAACACCAAGCAAGGATTTCTCTCTGAAGGTGGAATAGAGGTGTCTTCTGTTAACAAATATGAGACGTTTAAACACGAAAAGGAAGGTGAACACTAATTCCTCGAGCCCACCCTCTACGCACACAGCGCTCGGAGAGGCGTGCTGCGTGTTGGACGGCCACAACTTCCGCTTTCTGCGCTGGAGTAAGAATGAATTTAGGAGGAAAAGAGATCTCCCCATGAGGGCAACGCACTGCAGAACACCTCACGTCTCTGCCTCACCTCCCAGCCACGAGATCTGTGGTCCTGGTGCGACCCCTTCCTGTGTCCCCACCTCTGCCCGCTTCCCGTGAAGCTGAGCCAAGTCACCCACCTGCTGGCTCTGATCTACAGACCATCACCACTTTCCTGACTTCCACAGATGCTCAGAAAGTAAGCAAGCAATTCCATTTTGTTCCGTAATTACCTTCCACTGCCTTATGCCCTTGCAGCAGTTTACTAGATCTCTGCACTAGTGTGTGGATTTTATTTTAAATTAAAAAAGGGAAAGCCAAATAAAAACTAAAAAAAGCTTGTTTTTTGGATAGCTGCTAAGTCCATCACAGACGAAGGTCTTAATTTCACCTTAATTTCAAGAGGGTCTTTGCTCTAGAACAAGCCTTGCAACATGACCGTCACCGTGCTGGAAAACCCTGGTCCCTGGACGCCTGCTGCACCAACGCACAGCAGGGTGTGCGGCGCCTGGGAGCCCTGGCCTGAAGCAGAAGCAAAGCAAAGCAATCCCCCCCAGCAGCCTGCTCCCAGGGAAGCGCTGTTCCTCCCCTCACCGGGTGCAGCACGTTCCCAGCCGACGTGAACCAGCAGAAAGGTGGAGAGCTGCTCTGTTTGGGAGGCAAACACTGCCGAGAGCGCTTCAACCAAAACAAAAGCCATCTTAATTGAAGTGCACTTGAAGTCACAAATATTCCTGCTAGAGCTTGGCTGGCGCAACTCAGCGTGAACAGAAGCCAACCACCTGAGCACGGCCTTGTGACACCCAGAAAGAAGCTGGCAGAACCGGCTGTGCCGCGAGAGCTGCCCCGCTCCTCAATGCCATGTTGTAGCAGGCACGTAGACGTGTGAGCACCGCTCAAACACTGCTTGTTCCCCAGTCTTCAAGAGCCTTTCAGAACGAAAGTGAAGCCAACCTACAAAACTGTATTATACCCTCACCCACAAGCGAGGAGGAAAGCTTGAGACATAAATATATAAAATCCATTTCTGTTACTTCATTGCTGTTTCCTTTCCAGCTGACTGCTGCGTCCCTGAATAGAAGCCGTGGCTGGAGCCAAGAACACTGGATATTCACTGGCACTTCGCCCTGAGGCCTAAGGGCAATGCTAAGGAGATACCACAAGCAGTGGAGTAATGCATGTGACATCAGCACAAACAAGGACATGTGATGTTTCTTTTAATCCATTCCAGATTTAAAAACCCTACAGAGTTCCCATAAAAGGATTTATTTTTTTCGTATTAACTCTGTGGGCTCTAAGACATTGTTTACATTATCTTAAACAAAAAAAAAACTTTCCAGCAGACAATGGAAGAATTTACAGGCTAATAGAATCTGAGTAGTTGTATAAAGCATATTTCTGACTGGTGGGGAGCGAGCCTGAGGAAGCTGGAGGTATTATCATGAGATCAGGGAATAACCAGTGCCATTCTAACGCATCTTTTGCTCAAAGAATGCCACAGAAACTGAGTTACTTTTTGCACTGAGACGTTAAAAAACACAAAAATGGAAAATGACTTCGGAAGTTGCATTGAGTGTGCACTTGTGATTTGCATCAGACTTGATTTGACGGAGAAAAGAGCAATGAGCTCTCCTGGCCTGCTCTTGCCACATGCTGGTGTTACCTCTGGATAGCAGACCCCTGCTTTCAAACCAAGCGAGCGCCAGGAACAAAGGAAAATCAGCACTACGTATGTAGTCTAGTCATCTACATGTGGGGGAAGCAATTTTTACTTCAAAAGCAGAGTGGAATTCCAGCCTCCACAACTTTTAAAAGCCCCATGGGAACACACTGTCTGAGAGCTTCAGCTGTACCCTCCTCGCCACGCAGCCATCACCTGACGAACGCTGCCTAACAATGGTAGTGCATGAAAACATTACTTCTTACACAGGAAGAGGAGAAAAACAGCAAAGCTTCTCCTGGCACCGTTGTACCGAACCATCTGTCTTACTGCATGGTTCTGTCTGTAAAATCACGCAAACTATGCCAAGAGGGCGTAGCATACACAGAACTGCGTCTTGTTTCACCCTGTGCAAGAGCAAAAAGCCTCCAGAAATCTGGTCCTCTGTGCTGAGCCCCTTCACAGGGATTTACCACCTCTCTAACCACAGGACAACTGTGCCATGAAATCCACCTTCGCGCAGGCGTCTGACACATCCAGGCAGCAGAACAGAACCTCTCCAGCTCTTCTTCAAGTGTCCTTGGTCTCTGATCCATGTGAGAAGTTAATGGCTGTCTGCTACCAGGGGTTAGCAAAGCACGGCCACTAACAAGCATTGCTAGCATTGCAGTCCTGGGAGAGATGGAACGGCCAAGACCGCTTGCACCACGTAGCATTCATGCAGGGGGGCAACAGGAGGCCCTTACGAGAACTACTGCACCGTGGGCTGGAGCGTGCTCGGCTGTGTCAACACTCACAGAATCTGCAAGGTTAAAAATAGTCAGTTCGGTGTCAGTTGCAGAAAGATTCTTCCCTCCATTCTCATCTACGCTTCCCCACAGCAATCTACCTGCTCCACCTGTTCTGGAGGCCTGTGCGTGTCAGTATATTCCCCCTTCTCTTCAGAGAGGTAAACTTGTTTTCTCTGTTAGGCACCACCCTCCCATGGTTACATTTCAGCTGTTCACATGTCGAACTAATTTAAACAACAGAGGACCTCTGCATTCGGCTCCTACCACATGAGATGTGTAAGGGCGCAGCTCTGAGCTCCATTTCTTGCTTGCCATTCACGCTACGCTGAGTACAAGTATGCTGACTTTCCTGCAGCAGCAGACTTGGCTTTCTGGACATCTTGAGTTATGTTGCGAGTTAAAGTATCACAGACCAGTACGACTCTAGCACGGGGAACACGGGCTGAGAAACCACCTTTCACTGGCACAGACACGGCAAGAAGCTTGTCTTTAGGTAGAACCTTTTAGCAACCTCCACAAAAAAAAGGAAGGGGTTTGTAAAGTGCTTGTGAAAGCGGCTGCCTGAAACAAACTGGGAAGGCATGGTAAGATCCATGTGCAACTTGGGGGCTCTTTGCAACTCTGTTACAAGCATCTTTCTGCAGACCCTCTAATATTCTTGTTCTGCCCCATGCTGAGGAGCAGCTTATCAGACAGCTGGAGAGGGGAGAAGGAACTTCGCCTGCCAGCAGCAACACGTGTGAGCTCCAAGACTGGCACCAGCTGCCAGGCTGCTGAGTGCTGCATGCCATCTTCACAGCATCTGGGACCAACGGGATGGAAAAGCAGTGAAAAAGTGCAAAAAAAGGAACCCAAGCACGACAGCCACGTGAAGGAGGTTCTTTGAATGCCAAATGCATGCGCGTGGAGCAAAGGTAAAGATCATTCCTGGAGCTCCCTACTGCTATTTCTCTTAGCAGCCTATGTGAATTTCAGCAGACTTGAGAGTCTGTCCTAATACAAAGACAAAATAAGCTGGAAGGGAGCTAAAGCAAGTCACAATAAGCTTTTAAGGCCAATACATTCTATTTTTTTTTTTCCTGCCTCTGGACAAAGTCAGGACATTTTTTTCACAATTCTGACAGAAAAAGAGACATCACCGAACTGGATTTGCCTCAGTTCTGAGCACAGCCTTGCTTCTTGTTCCAGTAGAGAGAAGCAGCTGAAGTCAAAGGAAGGCATTTCCATTCTGCCCCTCTCCCATGTCAGACTGAAGTCTGGTGGCCGTTAACGAATACGTGAACAGCTTCGTCATTGAAAATCAGCCCAAACGAGGCTTTTGCTGGTTTGCAGTTGCGCAAGGATTTGTTAGTTACCCTGAAAGTGGACCCAGCGAAAGCATGCAGCGAGCACAGGGTTAGCTCTGAGGAGCAGGAGGAGAGTGGGCCGGGCACGCTGCAGCAAAGAGCTTCTTGCTGCGAGCTAACTGTGACTCCCCTCCCTTCCCCCTGTTCATACCGCACATGCCCCAGGTTAATGGGGAATTTCTGATGCTCAGCGTCTTGCCAAGTTTGTTCTCGCTGTAGAGCTGGCTTTGCCCTACTGACTCAGGCAGCAGAGCAGCCTTACCTAGCTTCCTCCACACCCCCTCCTCTTCCCCCGTTCCTGCCTCCATTACGCAGCTCCGACCACGTTTAACAATCTCTGGTCGATCTGCCTGCCAGAAATTCTCCACTGCATCGTGGAAGGGAAAGAATGTGAAACTGAGGAATCACATGGCACTACACCTCCCCCTGCCTATACACCCACCCCCTCCAACAACAAAACAACGCTGCCTGTCATCTGAAACCAGAGCCAGCGGCCCAGCCAAAAAAGCTCTTTTCCTAAGAATCCCAAGCAGCTGAGGCCCTTAAGTGATTGTATCCCTTCTGTGGGCCTCCAACAAATTTCAATAACTGCAAAACGCAGTATTTCCTTCCCAAAAGCCAGTTTGGGAAGTATATCAAAGTAATAAAGTCTGAACAACTGAAACTGCTGTACGCAAAAGCCAGCAGAAGTATTTCAGCAATGTAAAGCTAAAAACCGAAGCCTGCTGCACTGCACGCTGCCCCGCTGTACGGCTCTGTCATGGTTCTAGGGGCAGACAAAGGTTTTTCTGCATGCCCCTTTCTGTGCTTACAGGGAACTGCTAGCAGGGGACACTTGTTTACCTAAATGCAGTGAGCACTGACTGAAATAGCAGATCCAGAGCTGCTTCAGACAAAGGAACAAAGGATTCATTTGAATTCCACGGAGTTTATGCACAAGATATCTGAGCTCTTTTTTCTCTTAATCCTCAGACAGACAGACTTGAAGCAGAAGAGACAAAATTTGGGTACAAAATTTTCTGTCACAGCGGATGTCACTTACGAGCTGTTATTAAATGTAAATTTAGCTAGGAACACAAAGACTGGGTTCGGCTTCCGTATTAAAGAGGGAGAGCCCAAAGTGAGATTCTGGCCACAAGCAAAGGTGTTTTGTGGCAAGCCGAATTACTACAGAACACCGGATGGCCAGCGACTGTTCAAGCAGCACCTTGCATTGCTGCCGCACCCGAACAGCCCCGCCTGCCACAGACAGAGCAGAAGCAGACACTGAAGGGATTATGAAGAGTGAGTGAATGTGCGCTGAGAGCAGCAGTGGCTGCCGACACTTACAGCATATCGGGGCAGTTGTCTGGTTTTTCCAGCAGGCCTCCTTCCATCACAAAGCGGAGCACTTGCTCATTGGTCATGCCTTGGTACGGCTGCTCCGCCAGCGTTGCGATCTCCCACAGTACAACACCAAAAGACCTGCAAAACAAATCAGAACTTCAGAAAGCCAAGCAATCTTTGCAAGGACATTTTTCTTACATGAGACCAGGCAGGTGCGTGTGGGTGTTTTCTTTCACAAAAAATTTCTGATTGCTCAGAGTATACAGCTAGGGTGACACCCAATGACCTAACTGTCTATGGCTGTTCACTCCAAACACCCCTCATCAATGCAGAGAAACACGCTCCCAATTCTATGACTTTTCAGAATGGCCTCTCTACTGACTCTGGAAGCAAAGACTAGAAATGTTCCATCTGTTTTCCACACCATAACCCACAGGCCAGACCTACCATGATCATTCAGTGGTCCAGCACTGCTTGCTTACACTGGTTCTGTATAGGTCAATCAGCAAAAAATGCCACCACAAGCTCCCTGCATTGATCAGAAGCCTCCTAATTCAGAGGAGAGTTGAGCTGGGAGTTTGCCTGGACAATATGCTCAAGCCTCACTTCCCTTTCCCACAGCTGTGAGTTCAGACTTATGGTGCCCTGGGAGGTAGAATGAAAGGTGGAGAGGGGAAAAGGAAAGATAAGGGAAGAAGGAAGAAAGAAACAAACAAACAAAAACCCAACCCTGTTCCTACACACCTCCTAAGCAGGTTGAGAAGTTGCAGAGGCTGGCTGTTTAAAGATGGCTCAGCAAGTCCCCAGAGAGGCCGAGACAGTAAGAAAAATACCTCTGTGCGTTTAAAAACCTAAGCCGAAAATCTGCACGTAACACCTCTCTCAGGTACTCCTGATAGCAGCTGAGAAGACAACCAAGCAGAACTCTAAGCTCTTGTTCCAGTGCACGCTGCTTTTTGTCAGAAATACCTGAGTCACACAAATCCGATTTAAAGCTGCATTTTTCCCCGCCACTCCAGCCAGCTGAGAGCTGGACAGTAAATGCACCCCACCACACCTGTGTATCTCATCTGACTCCCCACCAGAAGCAAACAAACCAACCTGCATTCCCCAGGCACCAAACACTGAGCAATACTTGCCCTTTATCACTCTGCTCTGGTTTCTTCCACCTTCTAAGTCGAAGGTGCAAAGGAAGGATCGAGGCATTCAACAGCCAGCAGCAAGCAAGGAAAGCAATTTGTGACAAAGGCACAGAAGCACAAATGTTCTCCAGCTCCTTGTACAAAGACTCTGCTTTGCTGCTCCAGCCAGAAGACATTTAAGCCCCAAAGAGAAACTCAGCTACTCCTTTTGCAAAGTGCATGCAACCATCATCTTAAAACAGAGCTCCTAGCTCTTCCCAACTAACTACAAAGGACAGCAGAAGTGAAAAAAAAAGTTGGTCTAATAATAAGAATTGATTACTGGTGAATAAAGATAAGCATAATTATGCAATTGGATAGGTTGGATGTAAATATGGACACTTTCTAAAAATAACTCAGCATTAGTTCATTGAGCAGACAGATCAAATTGTCTGCCCTGCATTAAACAGCCATCTACTTCCAGACCTGCTGCGCCGTGAACAGAGCTAGATGCTGCGGTGCCTTGTGCGGCTAAAACGCCGAGTCAAGACTGGAGACAGAAGCGCAGCTTCAGCAGGGCACTGTTGTGAAACCAGGGGTCCAGCGCTGTCAGCTGGGTATGGCCGAGTGGTTTTTATCTCTGTTATCCACTGGCTCTGAAGCGGCTTGCAGCCGAAGCCAGAAGCCACAGACAGACTTGCAATTGTTTGCCTTTCAGGGGAGGGAGGGACAGAGGGTCAGCTCAACAGTTTGGTGCCTTTGAAGCTGCTTTGATCGCTGCAGGAATAATGAGACCAAGTTCTGTGCACCTCCCAGCCATATTATCATAACAAGTACACTTCTGTTGCTCCTCCAAGGCAACTACTATCTCTGAAAGGATGCAAGATGCTGAAGACTTATTTATAGAAGTACACCCTTATCCTGAGCAGCACTGCATTCATTTTAAAACGTTCTCCTTCCCTAACTACAACAACAGTCGTGTCTAATTACCTCATTCCTCAGCCTGAAGAGCAATAAAAGAGTGAACTGCCAAAATCAAGCTCCACCCTTCAAAACCTCCAGACACTCTTCTGCAGTTTGCCATTTCACCTTACAGCTTATAAATCCTGCACTGACCGCTTGCACAGTTTTGTCTTTCTGACACTTTGGCTTCTAAAACTGATCTCTAAGAACATGGAACCAGATGTCACCAAGAAGGCAGGAAAAGCAATCTACTTATGCTTATTTATTGTTTGAAGAAAATAAACGGCACCCCAAAAAAGCCCAACAAGTTTTCATAAAGCAAATTCAACACAAGGACTTGGGTGATTCTTCCTGGCATGAAGAGACTTCACCACACAGTGTCTGGGTTTGGACGTTACTGAGACGTGGAGCTGAACGATCCTTCCAGCCAGGAGCTGACCAAGTAACCAGGTAACTTCATAACAGGGACAAGCTGACCTCCAACACAGTTTGAATTCAGATCAAAATTTCTGAACCTATGGCTGTTTTGCACCTCAAGGTGGTACACGTAAGTGAACTGAATTTCAGAAATTCCTTCTAACAATTAAGACCACAAAACATCCCAAGGAGGAACTGGAATAGTGGTGAGATCTGTGCACCTGTGACCCTACAGACAGCTTTCTTCCTCTCTCTGTGCCTTCAGCCATAAATCTGTCCAATTCGACTTTCTCCCCTAAGTTTTCCAACATGATCACTGGTAAGCTGCTTTCCTTTCTGTGACATCTGCAGCCTGGCTAGGGTATTTTGCTCAGGGATTCCTGGACGGTCCCACTAACAGAATGCACCAGTGCTCGATCAGCCTTGCTTTGGACTGAATGACTGATGAACGCCACACCTTGCCAGCTCTGAAGGGAGAACACAAACACCTCCTGCAACAGCTGGAGTACAAATTCAGCCCTGATGCTCAATCGAGCATCTCACCTGTTGGGGGTTTTTTTCGTGTGTTTGGAATCTGGGTTAAGCTTAAACAGCAATATCACCTAGAGGTTACAGTGAAAAGGAAAATTTGCACGAACAACAGCGCTATGTCAAAGCCAAACACCTGATCCACTGCAGCCTTCAAACAAAGGCTGGAGACGATTAAAAGTCTTAAAAGTTACTGCTTGGTGGAAAGAACGGGCAGCCCTGCTGGCTCTTCACTCCAGGTTCAAGTCAGTTCCCAATGCAGGGATTTTCCTAGCAATGTATTTCAAGCTTGTCTGCTTTGTGGAGCCACTACAGGTCCCACAACAGTTCTACTACAGAGGGACTGCCAAAAGCCTGGTTCTGTTGGGTAAACGGCGATACAAGGCTTCCCCTTCAACTCAGACTGGGTATTTTCATCTCCTTCCAAGTTTGAGGGTTACTGGATACATAAGCTATTAACCATATGAAAAAAAAAAAAAAAAAAAGTAACATTCTGATGTTTTGCCTTTTCACTTGTTTCTTGATTTCTCTTGAGGAGCTTGCACTCAAAGCTGATGCTGTGGACTACAGTCCACCAACTCCCAAATCCTCAAGCTGTTTAAAGAAAGCGCAGTTTACCACTAAAGAACCATTTCTACTGACTTTCAGCCATTTGGAGGCAATCAGCTGCCAATTCTGTAACAAATCAGCAGTAAAAACATCTTGTTAGGAAGGCAGAGAAACCATAAAAGACAGAGTAGGGGTTTTGCCAGAACATCTTCATCTTTTGCCAAGTCCTCCCTATCTTTCTGCAAAAGCTTGAGGGGGGGCTAGAGAGGGAGAGAGGAATGTTCCAGAGTATTATTTCTACTAGGAAGTTTATTTTGAAATTTCCTGGATGCCTCTATTAATAACTTCACAGATACAGCAACTATGCAATGTGCTTTTAAAGAAAAACCTATTTCTGCATCTTGTGGTATATAAAGCAAGCAAACAAAGCCCCAAATGGAGAAGAATATACACAAGAGAGAACTCCAAAGAAAAAAAATTGCTAGTGTACACAAACTGTCTGCAGCAAAGTAGAGTTATTTACACAGAAGGTTTTGACAGAAAAGCAGGTCAGCCCTGCGAGCCTTCCCATATTCTTGGCAACTTTTAATGCTTTTCTTGAAGAAGGGCAATTTGAAAAATGACAACTTGCTCTTCCAGGTGAAGGTAATGTTTTGCACTGCACAAGTGATTTTACAACCCACAGCAGGAAACACGCCGCCACCTCCAGTTTTGGAAATCCATTTAAGACTGTCTCTGAGAGCAGAAACTAACCTTCATTTCTGCAGTGGAAACAACAGAAAGCAGAATATTTCCCAGTGGGTACCGAGAGCTACCTTTGCAGAGGCAGAAGAAGCTGTATACTTAATTAAATCTACGAAAACAAGGAAAGAGACTAGAAACAGGAGGGCCAGAACAGTTTCTCAAAACCCCTTTTGTTACCAGACGTCAGAGTGCGTCGTGAAGACTCCATCCTTCAGTGACTCCGGGGACATCCAGCGGACCGGCAGCAAACCTTTCCCTCCCTTACGGTAATAATCTGTCTCGTAGATATCTCTTGTCATGCCAAAATCTGGAAGGTACACATTTAGTTAGTTTGCACGATGGAACGCTGAACATTTCACCTTACTACAAGCCTCTGCAACCAGCAGACAATCACAGGTTGGTGCAGAGAATCCTCCATCTGTTAGCACTGCATTTTGCTTTGCAGAGACCTCACCTGCTCTCCCAGCGCTCGTTAGCTTCTCTCCCAACAAAGCCAACAGAAATTTTTACCACTGGCTTCAGTGGTAAAACGGTCAGTACTGGATCCAGATCATGTCTGAATGAGTTAAATATATTAATAACAAAAGTTCAACGATTTATGTTCGAGCCTTGCAGTAAGCTAAGCTTTTTGGAGCTCAAGTCATTCACTGATCTGCTCTCTAAATTCAGTGTTTTTCTTTCCTTTTTAGATTAAAGAGTGCAAAGAACTCCTTTACTACTTATCCTGTTGCCTTTAATTAAAGAATCTCACACTTTGAGGGAAATGCTTCTCTCACCTTCTTCCCCTCTCCAAAGTGAGCTTTCAGTTCCTATGTAAAATTCTATCTCAGCTGCTACAGAGGATTAGGCTGCTCCTCTGTGACTAACACAGGTCAATATTAAAGCTGTACTCCTGCTCATACGTGTCTTTAGCTGTAAATACATCACCACTCACAAGACCTGTGCCTAACCACGCCTGACTGCCACCCACACTCATCTCTTACTAAGATTAAACGCTATCTGCTGACACAGAAGGGCTAGGACAAATTTTAGTGTGTTTTTCCTTTTTTTCCTGGAAATGTGGAGTGAAAAAAGCGAGGTCCTCCAGCCTACGCAGTTCTCACAGTCATTCTTACTAGCCTACGGCTTGAACGAGTGACCACTGATCCTTCTCATTACGTGACTGCTAGGACACTGCTACCCCAGTGACTGCGACTAAATCTGTGCAGCTACTCCACCACTGCCACACACCAGGCCGACTGTACCCCAGTAGAAAGGGAATTCTTCTAAAACATAACGTAAGAAAGAGATCTGCAGTGAGCACAGGACAACCTAATGTAATGCTCCTCCTCTGAGATCTACACCAGCTGTGTTGGCATCTTCCAGCCAAGATGCTCCTGAATTGTTTCTACACAAAGAGATTTTCAATACAGGCCCATAAACAAGAGCAGTGCAGCACACTTCATGAAATGCTTCTGGGGTGACCATGCACCACGCTGAAGGGAAGAAACGCACCATCTTCAGTTCAAAGAACTGTAAAACACGCCAGAGTAAGACAACCGGAATGGGAAGGATTCAGGCTGACTTCCTCCAAACCTGCAGAAAATGTACATAATCCCCCAAAGATCTTATTTCCTAATTAACTGACTCCAAATGAAATCATATTTTCTTTCTCCCAAATGACAGGATTACTTACACAAATTATCAAAATAGCTGAGTTAAGCTCAGAGAAAAAGAATTAGCTTCCTAGAGCAGAAGGCTGTTACCATACATGCTACTTTAATATGCACAACTTAAAAACAGCCAAATGCTTAAAATCACCCTCTGGAGAGAAGGCTGAAAGGACTCATCTGACACTGTTCTGGAGGGATGGCGAAGGGGGAGAGTAAGTGGTGTTCTAACAGCAGAGCAGAGGCAAAGCCAGCCTGTTGTCTGGAAAGCAGAACTCCAGTTCACACTGGAATGCATCCAGCTGAAATTGAGCCTTACATCCCACTTCCAAATCAGATATGCTTGAAAGTAATCCTAAAATTCTTTTTCTTGAACCAATAAACAGGAGGTAGAATTATTTTTGCGCATTAACAGAAAAGCAAATGACACACCAGTGGCAACTGCGCCATCCACCCAGATGTCTGCAGCATCTGCACCTCACGCCGCTGCCTCACCAGCTCCTCCTAAGCCCACACATTATACTACTGCCTCACTGGAACAACAGCAAGCAGAGGTACTCCAAGAGTTTCACTTCAGTGTTGACTGCTCACACGTCTTAAATCACAGCTAGCCTTCCCGAGGAACATATTTCATTCTGCAGAAATTTAAACTAGAGCTAAGTTTAAAAGGATTTTAGAAACAGCTTTCAAAAAACTGAAGTGCCTTCTAAGATGCTGATTTTTCAGGACGATGCTTTTCATTTCTGAGACCATCAAAAAGCACACCTCCAATTTTCACCGTGAAATCTTCTGCCACCATGCAGTTTCTCGCAGCAAGATCTCTGTGCACAAATTTGTTGGCGTTGAGGTATGCCATCCCATCAGCAATCTCTCCTGCCATTTGAATCATCTTCTTCAGAGTTGGAGGTGCTTGGCCAGGATTATTCTGAGCAAGATTAAGGAGATAAAAACAAGTTAAGAGGAAAAGAAATATATATATATATATATTTTTAAATAAATCACACTATCACAATTCAGCCATCAAGGTGGTTTACAAACAGAAACCCTCAAACAGCTCTTTGGTAACAGGCCATGCAACTTCGGGGAATACAAGCAGGAAAGACTTTTGGCATATGGCTGTTATAACTTATACCTAAGAAGTTTAAATCGTTTATTCAGTATGGATATTTTCATTTCCAATCACTTTAGCAATCTGATACGTGCAGGGGTCTCCATTCACACCATACACATTCTCTGCTGCACATAGCACGTGCTCATGTTCCCTTTCTGTAAGTTGCTCACGTCAGAAATTTTAGATCATGGAATCAGTGGCAAAAGAAAACTGTGGGCTCATTCTCTACAGAATCTACTATGATTTCAGTGGCAAGTGTCACCTTTCAGACCCTGTACCCTAAGGGGCAATTTTAGCTGTTAGACTGATGGCCCACACACAAAAGTATGTGTATTAGCAAAGACACCTGATTTTTTTAACTAGACAGCCCTGATTTGTATTTGTTTTCCAACAAAGACAACAGGCAGGATATACAACATGAAACAATTATCCTAACATGCATGCTTCAACAAGCCAATTTGTTTGTTTTACCACCTTGACAAGAATTAGGTTAGGCAGAGATCTAATTCAACCATGGGAAGCAGCACTCAGTACCACAAGATGGGGCCTATTCCATACAGTACAGCAGGCTATGTGCAGTCACCACCTCATCAAAAAAGGTGCTGCAGATCAGAGAGCAGCATGTTTTGTTCTTAGAGCTTAAGGAGAAGGGCAAGAAAGGCTAATTGCCTGCTGCTTCCAACATGATGCCTTTTTGCTCAAGATGAAAAAATAAAAAAAACATCCAACAACTCACGGCTCACCTCTGTGTCTGGCCTCAATGACCTCAGATAACTTTTGAGGTCCCCACGAGTCATCAGCTCCATGATAACTAGGGTAGGCTGGCCCTGAGAAACAACACCAAGCAACCGAACCTGGAAGTGGAAAAACAAGTGCTCAGCTACAAATCCTGCTACGTGCCTTGCAGTAAGCATTTATTCACACTGGTACGAAGCCCCAACACCCACAAACCTGAGGGCAAGGTCTGGGAGTAGATCTGCTTTCACTCTGACTCCAGCTCAACAACACTACTCTAATGCTGCAGAGTTTCAGGTAAAATCCCAGGTCCCCCCCTTCGGTCAGGGAGGATGTGCCCTGAACACCCTCCCGCCACCAAAGCGCCAGCCACAGCCATACCAGCAGCAGCCTCGTTCCGTTTTCCTGGCTTACCACGTGGTGACAATTGAACTCCTTCATCACCGAGGCCTCGTTCAAGAACTCGATCCTCTCACGCATGCTTGCGGACTCGTTGACGGTTTTGATGGCCACCCTGGTCTCGGGCTCGTCCTTCACCACCCCCTTGGCTATCCCCTCGTACACCATCCCGAAGGAGCCCTGCCCAAGCTCCCGACACATGGTGATCTTCTCGCGGGGCACCTCCCATTCGTCCGGGACGTACACTAAGGGGAGAGAGAGCAGGTCATTGTGCTCTGCTTTGCCAAGCGGTGGGAGCACTCAGAGCTCTAGGGTAGCAACTGCCTGAAGAGTTTTACTGTAAGCTACACTAGACACCATGCTGAGACCTTGCATATGTATACAGATGTTCCACAGTCTTTCCCACACAGAAGTGGGAAGATACTTGGCATACAAATAAATCTTAAAGAAAAGTGTAGATGGGTTTGAAGGAACCTCACTATGGTACTGCCAGAATGGGATAGAAATAAGGGTGGCACAAAGCTCTGCAGGAAAATGACACAGACATACACAAAGCAAAACCAAAAGGCACACAGTTCTAGAACTGCTTTTCTTTGAGTGTTTCCTGGATGGTTTTAAGGAATATCATCCTGTTCCAGATCAGGAAAAATAAATTCCATTTTTCCAAGGCCTGGAATTTTGACAGACTTATGAAAAGTACACAAACAAGAAGTTAAAACTAAACAACCCCAATGAACCATAAACCTTCATCATCCTGAAATCAGCTTCAATTCTTGTTTGGTTGGTTGGTTTGGCACTGGACACCTCTGCCACTGTCCTGCTGGAAACCTGCACAGCCTTCCAAATCACTGAGTGCTGCTGGATCTTCTCAGCCCTGCTGCCAGTCACAGGAGCCCACCATCTGATCCAGCGGGTAACAAAGCCAGCTCCCAGCCAGCACCCCACACCCTCCCCAGATGGTTCTGACTTCGCAAGAATCTTTTTATACCATTTCCCCTAAGCTTTCAATGCCCACATTAGATGCTTTTGTTTCTTTGTTGGAAGTGGAATAAAGGAAGGAGGAGTTACTTTTTGCTACAAGTGGCAAACAATCTCATTTTGAGGCAACAACAACTATTTTAAGCAACTTCCCAATTTACTAGCTAAGAAAAGAGCCCATTAGCTGCCATTTCTGGCATCTTCTTCCATTTTTATTCTTACACTCAAAGAACATTATCCACGTTGTGTCTCTCACAGAATGCTGTACGAAATTAAAGATGCCCCCCAAAGCCCTACAGCTGACTTCAGAACTCTGGTTATTACGCTGTTAGCATGGCACTGACCACAAACATATGGGGTCTGAATGCTGCCATCCTCTAATACCTCCGAATACTGTCATTGCCAAGTGTTCACATCAAGCACAAATACCTTAGGTCAATTTGAAACCAGCTTTAAAAAGCTTTTTAGTTAGCCAGAGACTAATTGGCTTACCTACACTTTAGGTATCAAGATAAAAAATGTATTACATTAAATGTCCATGCTCATTTTAACACAGAATTACCACACACTGTATATCTGGAATTCCACATTAGTACTTTTCTCTAGATGTGAAAAATTGTTGCAGAGTTTTATTGGGATGGGAAGCGTGAAAACTGCATTTTTTTTTTTTTTTTTGTAAATGTTACTGTTTTCCACATGAGAAATACACAGAAATTAGCAGTGAGTTTGTTGCAATAGGTCAGAACAGGGCTTGAAAGGATAAACATGCAAGACAGTAATTCACAAATTCTTCTCTCATTCCAGTAACAAAATCACCGTGTAAGCAGACAGCACTCAGAAAGGGAAACCCATCCGAGTTCATTTCAGCTGAACAAACTACAGAAAAATTTCAAATAGACAGGTGACATTTCTGCATGACTGACTATGATTTAACTACAGGTGTGCCAATCCGGTGACGAGAAAGGTTTTACCACCTCCCTGTAAGCGTTCCACACCTTCCCAAGTCAGACTGTCATCCAACAGTGAGCACGCAGAAGGACAAGGCCACACTTACCGTCCGAAGCACTGAAGTACTCGGGGTTCACAGAAGCATACAGTACACCGTTGCCCAGTCTGTCGCTGTTCCTGTTGAAATATTTTTTTTCTTTTTTAATCTGTAAACTTCAGTGCATTTCAGACTGCCTCTGCTACAGCTTTCCCACTGTTTGCTCAGCCACAACGTATAATTCACTGTATACGGGGAGCTTTTCAGAGAAAGGGGACAAATCAAGTTCTGATTCTACTTCACACCATCAATGGGAAAAACAGCCCGGAACAGTTTTCCCAGGAAACCTGCAGTCCTCTCCCGTGCTGATGTGGTACGGAGCAGTGTAATCACACAGCCCTTCCAGCTGCTAGGCACGTTGCCCTTAAGAAAGGCGTTTGTATGGTGATACACACCGGAGACTTGTGGGTGAGAGCATGCCGTAACATCACCTGCTCTGCTGTGAGAGGGAAGCGGTCTAGCAAAGAACAACGCTGCTTTTATTTGGAATTCCATTCAACTGTTCTATAAATTGCTTCTATTGTTTTATTTTCCTGGTATGGTTCTCAGAATAAGACATTTATTCAGAGTTGTGAGGGCTCTTGCAGGGGCCAGGCTGTACAAATGAAATTATTAATCAGAAAACCAAAGAAAATATTTTTGTGTGCTACAACAACAGTTTAAAGAAGGATGAGTTGTCAGGCACTCCGCTCTGGAGCGCCCACAGGAAGGTCACGCAGGGACTTCACTAGATGCACAGCCCTTTCTGGAGGGCTGGAGGAGACCTGCCACTACAGTCTGCACACAAAGAAATTAGAGCTGGAAATAATGGGATACTCAATGAGCATATTTATATGAGAGTGTAAGAAAAAAGCTCCATCCATAAAAGTTGCAAGACTGAACATTTGTGCTGAGTTCTACTAATCTCTTATTACGTATATCAATTAAATAAAAAATCACTAGTTACAAAGGATAAAACAAGGAAATCAAATCAATTGAACAGCCTCAAGACTGCTCTGTCCATCACTTTTTTTTTTTTTTTTTAATTGGATGGAAAGAATTCAAAACAACCCTTAGATTTTGCAAGAAACCAAATTAATGCAACTTGAACCAAGTTTTCATGATTTATAGAGCAACCTGCATTTCAAAGCTTCTCATTATAAAGGCTCAATGTCTGCCATCACTGTCCCAGTGGGCATGTTCCTGACAACCCTCCTTCTTGCCTTTCAAACATGATACTGTAATAAAAAGCCTCTTCACATCTCCAGCAGCAGGCAGATACTTGCTGGTAACTCTAAACCACCTCCTTCTACACATCAACAAGGCAGTATCTACTTCAGCTTCGCAAGTGCTCTGAACGCCATTTCACTTTTTAATTTCTAATTTGCTCCACAGTCACAGATTTGAAAATAAACTCTCACAGTTCAGCTCTAACCACAAGCATAAACAACTCACCTCTTTTTGTTAAAGATGTACAGCATTATCAGAAAACCCCCAATGATGAGCAGGGAAGCAATGGGGAGCACAATTACCAAATGGAGGAAGTTGCCATAGTTTGCTGCTGCAACCAACAAGAAAACAATTGTAGCAGGCTTTCTATAAAATCTCTATTAACGAAGAAACATTCAAAACCCACTCAGTATATTTCCATACAGGGGAGAAATCAAAGTACTCATTTTCTTGTCTGACATGGAAAAATGTACTCAGAAACACTCCCTGACTGCAGATGAGTGGAACAAGAGAGCAGACAGTGAAAAGCATTAATTTCGTACAGAACAGTGTCTGTCTGGAGTTTGGTTTCACGTGTTATGCTCAAAGACCCACATTCCTCAGTGCACAATACCCAATTGTTCACTTGTATAATGCCCTTTCTTTTCCACCACCTTTTGTTCACCTTGCGCTAGTACTTCAGAATACATTCACGCTGGTCTCTACCTCAAGCTCATCAAATTCTCGCAATCAGAAAAACAAGAATGAATAAAAGATGGAGTTCCAGTTTTCTGTGGATACAACTGCTGCTTAGCTATTCTTTCAAAACCTAAATCAATCCCATTGTCAGGACCAGTACCCCCCTTTCACCAGTGTCATCCTTACCACAGTGCCACTCAGACCAAGTCGGAAATATGAGCGAACATATTGATATTTAAAAAAAAAAATGCCGGGCAAAATCTTAACAAATCACCTGTTTCTTACAGAATTTTGCAATTCAAAGTAGGTGTGCTTAATTGCCACAGGCTTTGCACCGTTCAGCTCCACACTGCAACTAACAGCACACTCTCAGCTGTGAGGTGGGGATCACAGGGAGCCAACCGCAGTGTTTGGCACAGCCACTCCCTGGCTGCACCTCACGTACGTACAATGCATGCAAAAAGGGCCACACCTCCAGTACACCCACTGCTTGTCCAAAAACACGGAACAGAGAGGAACTACCCAAAAGCAGGTAAGAGTATTCAGTGCACAGGCAAGAAGCTTGTCAAAGCAGCAACACACACAAACGTCAGGAATTTTGAAAAAGGCAAGTGCCCCAGTCTGACACCGCCTACAGATACGTGTCTTACATTTGGGTTGTACATAGAAAGAAATTGGCTCCGTCCATGACCCATTCCCAGCTAACGACGTGGCCTGAACTCTAGCAGAATAGTTCCCAGGGTTCAGATGAGTTAGCTTAGCTCCTCCAAGCTTCTTGTATTCCTGTCTGGAAACACATTCCCGCTTCTCCTGGAAGAAAAAAGCAATTTGCAGCTTGTGTTAGGATCTTCGTATTCTTTGTTCTTGAGAAGACGACACAGCTGCAAGATAAGCTCAGCTTTATAACTAAAAGCCCCCTCTGATAGGTTTTTCCTCCAACAGCTTAAGGAGATGTGGAATCCAAAAACTGACAAAATGAACCGACCCAAGGAACGAGATGCTGGTTGGTGCAGGGTGTCTGAGATCACCGTTTCTATCACCGCTGTGCAGCAGCGCTCAGAAGCACGTTAAGGAAGATCCCGTTCTGTGTCCCGGCTGGCCCACATGCAAAATGGGACTATGCTGGACAGCACTCAGCGGCTGAAGCCTTAGTTACCTACAAAGCTCTGATGAAAGCTGCTACCATAAACACCACACAAAAATTACTTTTCTGAAAAACACAGACAACAGGTCCGTTTTAAACATGACACTGCAGGTCAGTGTCACAAAGGAAACTTTCTCAGTATTACCGGATCTCCAAGCTTATTGTTACAGCCTGCATTGCAAAGGACTACAGAAGTAGTCTGCATTTTTAAAGACAGAATATACCTAAACATTATATCCCCTTCCTCAGTTTTGAGTTAGATTTGGTATTTTAAAGCATAATAAAGGTCCTAACTTTGAACCCCTTTCTGATTCTTGTTTACAAACTGCAGGTAACCCCTTTGGGCAGTAAGACTGTAACCTAACAGGGCACCACAAAGATCACTCTGAATGGCAGACTAGCTGCCAAGTCATCCTCTGTGGCATCAAGAGCTACGTGAGCCTCAGCAAACTCAAGTGTGATGTCAGCTTTGAGTGACTGAGGCCCTTCATATAGCACCATGTCTTTCGTAACATAAAAAGTCAAAGCAATGAAATATTCTAGAGTTGTACTTAAACCTGGATACTCTGAAACCAAAAAAATGCAGGCTGAAAATATGACCCTGATTAGCCCATCAGATGTGACAAGACAGAAATAGAAATCAGAGTTACAAGCAATAACTCTTAACAGAGAAATGGCAAATCCTCACCTCTCCATGCTGCCCGTATTTGATCTCATACATCAGTATCAGCCCATTTGGATTTGTAGGCTCTAACCACTTCAGGTAGACAGTATTTTCTTCTTTTGCTTCCCATGCTACTGTTCCTGGAATGTTATCTGCTCCCTCTGTAAAACATTCACAAGTGATGTGAGAACACCTGTTGCTAAAACAGGAACACAGGCAACAACTGATGGCGAGGAAAAAAAAGTAAATAAAAGTTCATACTGCCCTTTAGGTCTGCAAGCCTTGTAGTAAGCGCTATTTGAAGATCCAGAGAATAAAATTCATCAGCTAGGGGCTGGTTGAATAGATTAGCACTGCCTGAACTGCTGATTGCCAGAAACCCTGCAGTATACCAGGTATCCCTGCTGTTTCAGTAAGTGTGCTCTATTTGCATGACAAAGAGCTGTTTATCAGCATTTGGTTCTGCCTTCCAAACCTTCCACTACACCAAAGCCGTGCAGACACAGCCAGTCCCACCAAAGGGCTGCAAACAACAACCTGTTTGCAAACGGCTGTAAAGAGAGTAAAATCTGCCCAGCTGACACCCCTTCTCTATAGGCAGTCTTAGGAAACCTGCCACAGTTTAAAGCAGAGTCCCGTCAGCAATCCTGCAATTGCTTTTATCCCCAGTCATTTTCATTCTTGGCAATTTTATTATTTTTATTCAAATTCTAGCAACAGTATGAAGACAATTTCAGTCAAAGAAAAAAAGGCTTCTTCTTCAAAGATACAGAGGCTAAGTTCAGAAGAAAACAATACTGTTTAGCTTATAATTTTCAGAGTCATGCACTAAAATCTGGGAATGCTTATTTCCTCCTCCCTGATCTCACAGATTTCCTTTACTTTTTCTTTTTTCTGATACAGCTGAATCTGGATTATCAGAGAAACAAAGTAGAATTACTAGCATTCTGCATCAAATATTCCCACACATCTGCTGGAGTCAGAAGCTGTTTGCTGGATGCATATGAGCTTACACTAAAATCATCTCTATTCTTCTCTGAAGAAGAACAATCTGTATAATTCCCAAACACGAGTAGGGCATTCAGCGTTTCTCATTTAAGTATTCTAGATGCCCGTGACTGGACACAAAGCAACTCAGTACTCATTCATGTTTCCAGGCTGGACAAACGCTTGGTCATTCTGTGACAGAAGAAAGACTTGGCAAACATTCCCACCAGCAAAACCAACATCTGTGAACAGTTCAGCATGAACACAGCAAAACTCAACACCAGCAGAGAAATGTTCCCCTGTCTCTGTTCAGCAAACAGGGAACTGAATAAAACCTTTCAACCCATCATGTCTGTGGCTCTCATCTACAAAGCTGGGAAACTGATTCTCTCTTAGTCATGTAGGTACTGAAGGCACGGCTGCATTCCTCCAGATCTCAGGACAGCCTCAACACAGATCACTCAGCGCGCAGGAGAGACCAGACAAAGCAATTAAACTACTGCAACGAAGTTCCACGTGGTTCCAAATTCATCTTCTTGCTTTCAATTTTTATATTATACTCCAACACTTCTATACCTGATTTTCAAAGATTTGCTCCTGCTGAGATTCATATCTTCCCAGAAAACAACCCAAGCTTTATGCTTGTGAGAGCATACCTGAAGGCATGGTTCTTGCAAAGACAAAGTTGGAAGCGCTGCAACCAAGCGTGTCAGCTTCATGGTTGCAGCTGTGAATATCAATGCGGTACAGAGTAAAAGGCTGGAGATGGGAGATCACAGTTCTCTCCTTGCCATCCACTTTGGTCTCAAAGAAGGGGTATTCCACCTCGCTCTCCTCTGCGTCAGAAGCGTTGGTGAAGTGCTCTGCCCCAGTCGTGTTCCTGTTCCGAGTGGCCAAAGTGGCATTTGCGATTCGGAACACGTCCCTCCGCTTCCGATCAGGTCTGTGGAGCAGACAGACAGACACAGAAAAAAAGGTCTCTTTAGAGAAAAGTCACTTTTCCTCTAGCTTTAGGAATACCAGGGAAAAAACACAGTAAAACAGGAAATTGCTATTAAGAAAAAAAGCTACATAAAGGAAAATGCAAAACAAGAAAAAAAGCTCTCTCAGTCTGAACCTGCAGCACGCCAGCACATCCTATTGCTCTCTCTTTTGGCTGGAACACAATCTACATTCTGAAGCTCACACTGAGCCTCAAGATGAACGTGCAAACTTCTGGCCACCCTGGTGCTGGCACAATAAACTGAGCAGCCCAAACGGCTTCACTGTTATTTAATAAGCAAACTGGATTTCTACTTAATGACAGTAATACTGAAGCATAAAATAAAAATCAGATGTTAAAGGTTCAAAAGGCTAGGGAAAAACTGTTCTGAAGTCTGCACGATTAGCAAAGCTAACTCTCAACAGGCTTAACTTGTTTTTCTTTTCAGTTGCAATGGAACTGTAGAACCTCGAATGCACTGGACTGAGAAAAGAGACCTTGGACAGCAGCTGAAACCCACGGATGTCACCAGCCACTGACGTGTGGCAATCTGTGTCTGCCTCACCTGAACAGAACATCTACAAAGGAACCATCCTCCTACACGAGAAAACACAGCACCAGTTTTGTTTATAGCAGAGTTCACCAAGCAACCTCACTCTGCCTTGCAGGCATCTGTATGGGATTTATGCACTGAATTAAAAACCTGAGGATTTACAGCAACACTGCTACTTTCTCAAGCCTAAGAAACAGCTATAATGGCCAGCCCTGAGCATCAGTGCAAACACCAGTATAAAAATCCCCTATAAACATTTGGCTGGTGTGAACTAACCAACGCACTATTGCCGCTAACAGACGCCTGGCCCTGTGTCAGATCCACGTCTGTTTTACATGGAAGCACTAACTGCACAGGCAAGAGGGCTTTGCCTCCCTGCAGCCACCTGGACTGCTCACTCCTGGAAAGCAAGGCACCAGGGCAATTAAAGAAGCATTTAAAGAACAACAACAGTGCTCACACAAACATTTTTGGCTTGAATCCTATCCCACCTGCGATCACTTAGCCAGCGCCCATTTAGCACCTGGTCAGTGCAATGGCTATCAACAACACAGGTGAAGTCTAACACATTTCTACCAGAGTGAGTTGCAGGCCAGGTGACTCAAGTCTCCCCCAAACACACAATGTCAAAAAGCTGACGCAACAGGAGAAATTAATTCACTGTCAAAAATACTGTCAAGTACATTCGGTCAAAAAGCAGCATGTTGCAGGGCAAGCCAAAAAAAGGCTGACTTGGTTTTGAAATTTTCTGGCAGAGAGTGGATGAATTTTTTTTTTTTTCAGGAGTTCACTGTGAAATCTTCCAATATCCTTCTACTACGTCTCGACGAGTTGTTCTGACACTCTCAGATGCCACGTAAACCACAGCACAGAAATAAAGACAAGAAAGAAGCTTCTTCAGTTACCGACCAGTTGTATTAAGAAACATACAAGTCAATTTAATTCCTTGTCATTGGAATATGGAAGAATTCCATAGGATACGTAAGCATTTGCCTCTCCTCTACAGTGGTATTTATGGAAGTCACTACAACTATTCAACTTGCTTTGGAAGAGTATTCTTTGGCTGCTTTAATTCAGTGGAATTAAGCTGAAAGCACATGGGATGACCATCACTGAACTGATGAACAGATTTTGTGATAAAAGCAGTGAAAGTACATTTGTTTCCAATCAACCACAGAGGCACATACCAAAGCATGAACACAGAGAACATGACTTAATCTACCACTGCCTCTATGGGATGTGAGATGTTTCACTCTTTGGTGGTATCTCAAAAAAAGTACAGTGCTACCCTGCCTTTGGGGAAGAACAAAGAGAAAGGAACACAGAACTTGTTGGCAAAAACTACGGTCATATCACGGAGAGAAAAAGACCTGCAGGATGACAAGGCAAACATGATTAAAGCATCAAGAGATTGGACACCGCTGCTTTTCTGTCAAGCAGTTTCCTGCTTTGGTGAAAGGCGCAGATAAAGACAACAAAGCAAGCATCCAAGAAAATAAGGAAAAAGCTAGAGATAAAAACATGAATTCTCATCTATTCTGCTACAGGAAGAGGAAGGAACAGAAATGCAAGAAAAAAAAATGAAGGAAATAACACTATGTAAAAACAAAATTAAATTGACATCAGAAAAAAATGGAAGCCACGTAAGATGAAAGCTAACTGTTCCTAGACTCTCTGTCAATTCTGAGATTACTTCTCAGGTACCTCTTACTATAAACAGCATGCTTCTCATCCTGCTTGTTACTGAACCAAGAAACTTGAAGAGTAACTTGTCTTACTGTGGTCACGAGCGTCTGTTCAAGACTAACCAGAGTCCTAATGTTTGACATCTACCTCACCGCTACAGTAATACACTTGGGGTCATCCAGAATAATAATGTTAGATCAACAGACTTTAAACAACCTTAAAACCACACAGTTGAATATTTTCATACTGTACTACATGTTGCATTTCTTTTGTAACATCCTAGAGACAGGCAGAACGCTGGAAACAAATAGCACTATTGAGTTAACTTGTGTTAACACACTAACACCTCCC
>VXAV01012115.1:94815-105107 GCA_013399715.1 Alectura lathami
CCAGCTATTGGAGCCACACGCATCTTGCCCATCATACTCTGTCACATTTCTGAATGGCCTGAAATATCAAAAGAAATAAATTGTAGAAGATACATACCTTCTTCTAAAAATCGTCCTCCATTTATGAGAGTACTTCACTTCAACGTTGCTCAATGAAATAAAAAAAGCTTACTTCCACACAAGACAAACGTGCTTACACAGGCATACAGTTCTGCTTCCCACGAATTGCAGCACTGGTGCAAGAACAAATGAAGGACTGTTCTTGCTTGTCACTTACTACAGACTCATCAGCTCTGTCTACTGCATCACAGCACACCATCACCACGACACTTTTTCAAGCAATACTGCACAGTAACAAGTTTTGTTTTGGGTCTCACAGCCTTCCACCTACCACCATTCTGAACCTCCCTTTCACCCTCCCTAAACTGCTTGCTGAGTTACTAGCGTGCTCATCCGTATTTTGACTCTAAGTTAAATCAAGGTGATAGGTGAAACTCCTGATTTGTGATCCCTTCTAGTACAATGACTACAGAAGATCTCTGTAGACATAACTACATGATTTAGAGAGCTCCAAACTAGTGCCCTGAAAACAGCCCAGCTATCCAATTCATTTTCTCAAATTTGAAACTACCCAATGGATTTGCAATCCATTTGTAGTCTTCAGTCAAGACAGTCCTCATTTTAAAGGGTTTTTTTTTTGCTCAACCAAGGAAATAATTTGAATGAAAGCAGGACTTGAGGATGCAACGTGTGAACTGCATGAAATGCACAAACTGCATGAAACAGCAACTACCTGAAGGACTGTGCAGGCTAACTTTTCTCAGCCAGGAGAACAGCAGTCAGAATAAAACTGTCTACCATCCCCTGGCTACCTCTGTTAGTCTCTGAAGCTATCTACTCACGCTTCTTTGTAGTAAACAGTGAAGCTAATGAGATCTCTGTAATCCGGAGGCCGATACCGTTCCCACGTTAGCTTAATGCGATTCTTCAGTGTCGTGTTGGAAACAAAACGCAGAATGTGGCTTTCACCTGCAACACAGGAGGACATCACAGGGCAGAGTTATCACCACACTGCCTACCAGCTTTTGCTCTTTCTTACCTATCAGTTTTGGCTAAGTAGCCTTTCCAGCAGTGCCTACGACACCACAACACACAGACAGCCTTTGTCTCCCTACACCTTGGTATTTCATCCTACTATATCTGAGCGCTTAAGGGTAAGCATTGGCCTTGGCAATCGTTTCAGTATATGTTGGAGCTACTTTTTTCGTTTTGGAAGTATATTTTCTTTTAATGCATCATCAGAAAGCTCTTAAAAACTACTTCACATGCCCTGAATGAGAAATGGAAGTCCTGTTTATTCACAGGACTGGCTTAGTAGTGCTAAATTCATCATCCAACTGCAATGCACAGGCAGAGCAGTAACTGGCCTTTGCAGTCTCGCTTTCCAAGACAACTTTGGACAGTTACAATCTGTTTTTCTGAAGAACAGACAACACAGAAAAGACAGAGAAGTTTACATTCCTGTTCATTACAGGCTGGACAAAAACCCACCAAAACTCAGATCATATACTGCACAACCATTTGATGGCAGCAGCTTCCAGCTACTCTTCTGAACAGAGCTGGATGGAAGCCGGCAGCTTTGAAATGAATGGCTTCCCACTACCAGGTCACTGAGGTTTCCAATCCAAAACAAAATAGCATTTTTAAAGCTTAGAGCACGATTTCTTCATCTCAGCATTAAGTGTCAACTGTGAGTCAGCTTTGAATGTTCCATGCAAGTCTCCGAAAAGAAAGGGGGTTTCACCCTCATGTACACTGGCACTACTGGTGCTATCTTATTAAAAGCAGTTTAGCTTTTGTTGATTCTTTTCCCCTCCTCAGAGTCAGAAAGCTTTCTGTAATGTTTTTTTTTAAAAAAAAAAAAAAACAAACAGGCAGCGGCTGGCACTTGCCTCAGTGGTAGTAAGGACTGGCTGTGCGTCTGTAACTCCTCCAGGACTGCAAGCCATTGCTCTATTGAATGTGCAAAGAATGGAGCGTGCTTACAACAAGGATCTGTGCCATCTGCACCTATGCATCATGCCTAACGAGACGTTCAGCGGAGTATGTGTCCTAGTTTTGTAAATACCATCCCGAACAAGGGGACTTGACTTATACACAAGGTACATTCTAATTTACTCAGCTCCAAGAGCACCACAAACAGACCAAAGACAAATGCACTGTCAGTTCTAAGAGTCTGAGGTCAGATTTGTAAGTGTTCTGTCATCTTAATTCCTACAGGAGAGATTGCTTTTAAATGAGTTGGTTACACCTGGACACCTGATGTGAAGACCACCAAAGTCTACAGAGAACTTTCCAATAACTTTGACAATTGCAGAACCTGAAATTAAATGCAGGGACACTGAAGTTTAAGCATACTGTAGAACATTGAAACCATTTTGCATATCAAAAGCAAATAATGTGAAAACAAAGCACAGAAAATTGAGTTCACAACAAGCATTTCTAGCAACAAGATACAATATTTGGCAGGAGCTGAAAAGAAGCTTGAATGCAACATAAATGGTTTATTTGAGTGTCTATGAAATTGTTATTTCAGCAGCCTCCTTAGTATCAAGAAAGGATAAATAACTGTGCAAGAAAAACACCAATCACCATGTAAATCTGCAAAGGAAACAGAGCAACCGCTCCTCACTGGCCGTAACAAAACCCAAGATTTTACTTGGTATGTATGTTCCTATTGTTACAGGATGCTGCCGTCATAAATATATATATTCTGATAGCAGTTTTCTCCATTGGTTCTTACAGATGACGTAGTGACTTTGTAACCACAATTTTCCACAAACACAAGCATACTTTTAGGTACATTTACAAAAACGGATCAAGTAAAATGACTGAGAGCCTACTGTAGTTTCTGACCTCTACACGTTGTAACAATCAGCACACGGCCAGGAGGTGAGGGTTTTTTTGGTATTGTTTTCGTGTTTTAACTTACAAGAGGCTCTCTCCCCATTGTTCCTTGGATTTATATCTCCTTTGCTCTGTCGCCCTTTGGTTCCTGAAACTTCCTCCATACGGTAGATCTCAGAAACACACAGTTTAGGATTAAATGCAAAGTACATTTTCCCCTCCTTGATCGTCAAGTTATGATGGTTCCAGTCCCACAGCTGCTGAAGATTGTGGTTATCAAGCACATAAAAAGAGTAATTCCTAGAAGAAAGTTTTTGAAGAAAAATGTTAGTTTTAATTCATAGCCAATTCCCACCAAGAATACCTTAACCTAAGCAAAACTTTAAAACACTGCATTTCCTCTCATTACTTCAAATTTGTATTCAGCAGAGTAAACGATTTTCTTCTCCCCCACAGAGCAAGTTTTCCCCGATTTTTCATTTTGGTCAGAGGGCAAGGAGACGACCAACACAAGACTCATTTAGGCACATTTAGAGTTGACCTAAGGAAGAAGTTTTTAACAATATGGGTGGTGAAGCACCAGAACAGGTTGCCCACACGTGGTGGATGCCCCATCCCTGGAGACCTTCAAGGTCAGGCTGGATGGGGCTCTGAGCAACCTGACCCAGCTGTGGGCGTCCCTGTTCCCTTCCAACTCAAACGATTCTGTAATTCTATGACTCCAGGGCTGACACCCCACTGTGTCAAGCCCGCTCTGCTGTACGGTTTAGTAATGGATAAATATGCAGGCTGCTAGAAGGAATATAAATTCATGTCCTCTGGACAGCAGATCTCTACAATAGATTTTCCATTTTGTGGCAAATGGGAAGCAATAACCCTGTACACCTTATGGGAGGACAAGCAAGCTGCAGTTCTGATGATAAATAGAACAGCGAACACAGCTGTCTTGCTTATGTTTACAAAAGCAACTGTAAGAGTGTGCATAGCGAGGCTTCCTTGCCTCTGTGTCTTCGTTTACCTTTTGGCCCAGTGAAGACTTCCTACTTTGTGCCAAGTACAGTTGCGCCTACACATCAAAACCTGACAGGGAACAGTTGCACGGACTGCACAGCGCAGGGTGCGCACTTCAAAGCGCACAGCTAGCGAGGCAGGAGGCAGCGGTGTGTGCTGAGCCTGTTCCCTAAGCACAGCAGGGGAATAATACCAACATCCCTTGTTTCCACAGACCTTAAATGCAAAGCTGTGTGTGTAAATCGTACAGTAACAAACTCCCAGTGCCACTCAGTTGTGCTGAGCTGAAAGAAACAGGTGCAGCAAAGGCAAGAGAATAGGCTCTACCCCAGCAGTAAGACAACACCCACAAAAACACATTTTGGGATAGCAGGGACAGGAAGGCAGTCAGGAAACGAGGGAAAGGTTTGTGTAGCTGAGGAACCTAAATCAAAAGAACCTATGATGTGAGCATTTATTATATGATTCTGTGCAAAGTCCCACCAACCTAACTATATCAATGTGCAGTCCATTGTTAGCACAGTAAATCTCTGCATGACTGTAAGTCATTTTGCATTCGTAAGCTCCCATCAACACAGCTGAAACTACACTTTCTATGTATCCTTTAACTACTGTCAAACTTACAGTCAGGGTAACATGGCAGACAAACCACGGGGCTCATGAGAAGCTGACACAGTACTCATTTATGGCTTTCTTCCCACTATTTCAACCAAAATTTAGCATTAATTCCTCCCTCACCCAACCTGAAGTGAAAACTGCATTCTGGTTGCGATCTGCACAGAACACAGCCGCACTTTCTCACAACATACCCAAATGCTCAATGTGTTTTCCAAACATGAAAAAGAAGCGGTTTATCCTATTTCCAAGTGGCCCCTAAGCACCCAGGCCTTGATTACTAACGGCATTGATACACCTGGTACCGCTGCCATCCGACGCTGAGAAGAATACGCTCTGGTGGCTAACAGTTGAAGAGGGAGCACGTACACGTATGTATTAAACGCATCTTGCCAGGAGAGAACAACGATGCTATGCTGCTTGTGGGATACAACAGAGACCACCAAAAAGTGTGCTTGAGACACCTATTACTTTGTTACAGACGACTAAAATCCCTGCAGCTCTCTGTGCACTGCTCAGAAGATGACACTTCACTATAATTAGCTGTGTGACTAAGCGATGGCAACTAAGATTTTCAGCAAAGACTTGAAAAGCTGGACTCAGATTTAACACAACAAACATGTGTGGCTCCATGGTTACAGAAACCATCTTAAATATTTAATAACAGCCTAGCCCGTCTCCTGCTCACAATACTGGCAATTACACTTTAGAGACAGGAGATAATTCTTGTGCTAAAGCAAGGTGGCTAAGCTTCCAAGAGTTGAATAAACGGGGCAAATCAAGCATACACTGGTGCTTTACACAACTGCACGCTGACTGGGCCAGAGTCCAGGATTTCTGTGGATCATACTTCTAAAGCCATCTGCACGAGTTTGAGAAGCAGTCTGAGGCAAGCAAACAAGTCCTAAGGGTTCCTACATGCACTGAAAGCATAAATTAATGGAAGTTATTCTGGCACCATTCAAAACACCAGGGAACCACGCTCAGAATGCTAAATCCAGTCCCAGGCACAGCAGAGGTGCAGTGCTGCGTGGCTCAAAGGTGGAGCAGAGGGCAACAGGAGCACGCTTAGGGCCTCGGTTATAAATAGCGATTACATCAGATGTTGGCACCAACAGCTGTGGAAAAAATAGGGATGCCAAGGAAGATAGTATGGAAAGAATAAAAGATTCAATGTAGGAAAACAAAGCACTGCCAGTCAAACCCTAGAGACTGTACCTTCGCGAACGACTGGAGATCATGACCTGAAGGACAGGCTAAACCTCTGAACAGGAGCTGGAGGCACATCTGGTCTCAGGCTGTGCCATAAAAAGCCTCAAGGCAACCTGCGTAACCCGTGCACACCCACAGGAGAGCATTCCCAGAACATGATGAGTATCCCCAAGTGCAGAGCACCCACAGCTACTTAATTATTGACTGCATACATTAAAAACCTGCTGCACGCTCTGTATCTGCACGCAATGCTACACCTGCCCACATCCACACATCATAAAGCAATGGTGCAGAACACTACGTCCGTAACCAGAGGAGATCGGGGCAATGGAAGTGTAATAACAAGCTTACCATCACCTTTTACCCCTCTCCACAGCATATACGACACAAAAATCTCTGGAAAGGGGTAATGACCAGATAAGTTTGATGCTAAAAAGAGGGCAACTCTGTACAGGCAGGCGACTTGCACCAAAAACGGAACAAGAACTGCCAAAGGTCTGTGAACAGCTGCAGTGGACGAGCTGGCTACAGAAGACCAGGCGTATGGCAGACAGAGCCTGACAAGCCTGGAAGGAGGTAAGTGACCTGTAGGACATACAGAGCAGCTGGTCATCTCTCAGTGCTACAGTGAAGCGAAAAAGAAATCCCACTAGGTCAGCTTGAACATCAACCATTACAAGACAAGCAGAAAGGAAAACCCTTATTGCTGTAGACACACAGAACACCAGCTGAGAAGCTGCCTATTGACGTGGTACGCATTCCACACCTGTGTGACCCTGATCACGGATGAGAACCTGATGACAACAGAGCCAAAGGTGTACAGTAACATGGCCAACAGCAGCCATGCTGCAGCCACCATCTCCTCACTTGCTCCTTAAGGCCACCAACTGCTCATGTTCCAGGTATCCAGCACTCGCTGCCCACGTGCCACCCGCTCATGTGGTGGCTGGCACTGCAGACAGCGATGAGCACGCAGCACCCCAGCAGAGGACAGAATGGCCAGACAGAGCAGGCCCCCAACGAGGAATGAAATCTTGCAGGGGAAAGTTTTTCTGCAGTGGGAACACATTCCTTACTGATGTGGTGTTCAAAAGAGGTAATGAACACCCTGAAAACAACTGAATAAATTTAATTCCCTATAAGCTTCTCATGTTCTGTGACAAACAGGGCAGACATCAGTAACTGAGTACGGAAGAAATACTGAAGCACTGTTTCGTTAGTCCTGTTCAATAAAAAGCGGCAGTGCAGCAGGGTTGGTCATGTAATGAGCAACTCCTGTAGCGGTGCTTTATTTAACCTCCCTCTCACCCCTCAAGGCAGCACAGCCATAAACTACTGTTCGAGCAGACCAGGACTTCCAAGATTAAGACCCTATTCCCATAGCTCTGCCAAAGTACTAGTTCAAGCTCACTTCTTCCTTGCCAGGTGTCTACTTTCATCTAAATATTTTTGGAAATGTTATTTAGATTGTGGTAATGCCTAAATGATGCTAGGCATTTTCCAGGCAAAGCGCCCCTGACCTCAGTATGTAACTGCAGACACCTCCTAGCATGGGCAAATTCTGGGTAATTTCACTTCCCCCACTCAGCCCCATTCTCCTCTTCAAAGCTGCACCGTTTACTTTTCTATTTGACAATCAGGTTTAAAAATCTGCCATCTGTCTTCATATCAGCTCTACTTGCTGATGGGCAAGGTACCAGAAACATATTTACTACTAAAAACACAAAGATGAACTCGAATTTAAGGAGTGCAAGAGAGGGAGAAGAGGAGCAGAAGAAAAGACAAACAGGTAATTGGAGTACCTGTTAGAGCACACCACAGCCTAAGCGGCTGAATGAGCCTCGTGCTCGGCAAAGCGGCAAGCTCTAGGACCTGCAGTTAGAAACAAGCTGTTCCGTAGAGCCAATGTTCGTACTGACAAAGACAGCCTGCTTTCCAACTGCAGGGTGAAGAGCTGCCCTTTAACTTGCTCTGTCAGGTGGTGGAATTTGAAGAATTTCAGGCTGACCAAAGAGTAGCCTGAGAGAAAGTGGGAGGTTGCGAAGAATCCCTCATGCTGTAACTTTATCCTGTCAGGGCAGATAAACCAGGCACGAACAACCTTTCCCATGACCTTCCCACCACCTTTTCCTATACGATTTACCAAAATTCTTTGTTTAATAGTTCTCTCTCTCATTACTGATGGAGAGCAACTTCTCCCACAGAGTATTAACCTTGGCCTGTGACTTGACTCAGGAAGAGAAAGGCAGTTTGCTGAAGGTACACCAACCCACCTCAGTGCTGAAAGTTCTACGGAGATTAAAAACTCATGTCTCTGCTACGTATCATTATCATGGAAAAACATGAGTTGTATATAGCAACTGCAAAGTACCAAAAGTGTTGTGCATTTTATATACATTATAGTGGCAGAAGAACCCACAGCAACCACTTCAGGAGGAACAACTTCACCCTTCCTGACCTAGCTACATTCTGCTTGATAGGTAATTAACTGAATGTTAGTGTTTTAAGGAACTGCAAGCAGTTGAACTTGCAAACTATTTCATACTAGTTGGGTCTCCTCCAGTTGCAATCCCTGGTTAGTAAAGTTCAGATTTCCCTTCAGCTGACATTCTCCGTAAAACTCCGCTAATCATCAACAGTAGCGAATTGCAAAGAAATCCAGTTGTTTCTGAAGATGCTCCCTTCCCAATGAACTAGAGCAAAAAAGAACAGAAGGAAATCCTTAATCAATATAAAGAATCCCCCTAGAAAAACCTCCTGCTGAAGTGAAAAGCAACAGGAAGGTTACCATAAAAATACTTCTGATATGCTCAATTTAATATGTTGGCTTGGCTAGCATTCCAAATGAGCAAAGACTGTACGATGGCATTCATTAGGAAAGAAACACTGCATATTAGTGACAGAGGTTGTATAAACAGTACATGGATGTTCACTAGGGGACTTATTCTCTGTGGCTGTTAAACTGCACCTACAAATACCTGAACACTTACCCGTCCACCTGCTCCTCTCCCAGAATATACCGCAGGTTCTTCAGGAAAGACAAGGAGACTAATGCATGGGAATGGCGAATCTTCACGTATCCTGTTACTGTCTCAATCAGACCCATAAAATTCTCCAGCTCTGAAGCGATGTTATCTATATTAAGAAAAACGTAGCTTTATTTTTCTAAAATTCACAGCTTTAGTCAGTATTCTACTTAACTCCGTATCAGTTCAGTAAAAGAAAATGTTTGCGTTTGTTGCTTTTGAAAATGGAAGACACTAGTATTCACTGTAAAGCTGCAGCTAACTATGCAGAGAGATGAGAGAACAAAAATCATGACAGAGTAATACTGGAAAGCCACTCTTGCTTTTCCATATTGGTACACATATTTTTCTCCCTGGACATTGCGCTCTGAAGCCAGCACCAAATATTGAGCCAGCATTCTGGCGGAGCTGAAAAGACCTTTGTGTAAATGTACACATCCACTCCACATCCATGGAATTACTCTTCAGGTCAAGAGCACGGCTGAGGCAGAAATCTCCACTGGAAAACCAAGAATGAGACTGAAGACGAAGGTGAAGGGGTCAAAGTATGCTACTGGTCTCCACTGGGGCATAAAGCGTTGATTTCGGAAACCTAGAAGAACTGGGAACTCTGTGAAACAACGGAAGACAAAACCATATGGATGTCCTCATGCCATGAAGCATGTTTCCATACAGCACACTAAAGGCGATTTTCTACAGTGAGTAATTAACACCTCTTCAGAGCCAGCTCCCCTCTTCAGTACTGCCGTCTCCCTAAGACCTGTACTGTCCTTGCCTAGGTCTGCAACACCCCATCCTTCACCAGGCTCAAGGTTTGCAGTCCTTGCCTGGTGTCACGACCCTGCTGAGCTACACTGCAGTTGCGAGGGAATGCTGTTAAGAAGCACTCCAGATGGGAGAAACTGCTACGGGTGTGCGTGCTACCATACACAAACTGTCCTTACACATGGCTGGGAAGTTCAAGCACCATCGGCTGGTTCCCACATCAGATCAGCTGGGAGGAAGTAGATGGTTTTGGCACACTCAGATAACACAAGGAAAAAGTTTTTTACAGTAAGGGTGGTGAAGCACTGGCACAGGCTGCCCAGAGAGATGGTGGATGCCTCATCCCTGGAGACCTTCAAGGTCAGACTGGACAGGGCTCTGAGCAACCTGACCCAGCTGTACATGTCCCTGTGCACTGCAGGGGAGTTGGACTGGATGGCCTTCAAAGGTCCCTTCCAACTGGGATGATTCTGTGATTCTATGAATACTTAAATAACCCCCCCCCCCCATACACACTTGCTCCAGTTACTTTGAAAACCTCCCATAGGGTAGAGTCTACTAGCAGCAGTGGGACCACGAGTGAAATAGTAAAACATATTGCTGTTTCTAAACCCCATAGCTTTTATTCAGCAGGGGGAATGGAATCAAATACATCTGAATGCTTCAATCATATTCATGAAATCAAAAAGCACCTTCCATAACAAGATAGATTTCCAACAAAAGCTAGCCGGTTTTTACTGTGTGCTTTTTTTTTTT